>JAOQGH010000001.1:23231884-23251213 GCA_025769975.1 Gallinago jamesoni
ACAGCTTAAGAGTCTTAGATATTTTATTTTTTTTAACAAAGGTGATTCTCTCCTATCTCCCCTCGCTTAAGCGTAAGCTTGAGTAAAACCAGTAAATATAGGAAAAGAAAGCCTCTGTCTTTGTAGTGTCCAATTACAGAGATTGTGCTTGACCATGAAAACTTTTGGGATGTTACAATGTGACACTACTGCTTCCCTAGCTCTTTCTCTTTCTGCAGATATTAATCAATGATTTCCATAATGCAGGGAAGAATTATGGCAAGAAGAGTCCTTCCTGCTAGTAAACAATGTCATAAGAATTATGTTCCACCTAACTTGTTCTCTTAGTGCATTCATATGTCACGTGTTGAAGTAAAATCTTATTTTAGCCTGACTAGACATGCATGTGGATGGTAACTATAAAAATTATTGAAAGGTGCCATTTTCAGAAAGCACACTTCTAAAAACCTTGAACAGTTCCAGGTCAGCAGTTCTACATGCCAAAATACAGCTTAAGAACCATAGATCAGATTCTTTAAGGTATTTTGAAGGCCTAAGTGTTTTTTTTTATTTTCAATTTTTATTTGATCTGGAGCCAAGTACATCAAAAATTCTTAAACCAGAATTTGTTTAGAACTATGTAGCTGAAAAAACATTACATGTGGGCAATTTCTATGAAAACAGTAAATTTTTAGTAAATAATAGCAAACCAACTTTAGAGTACAAAGCAAACTAGTCACAGACTGTTGTGGTATCTGGTGCTCTATTTGTGAGGACGCAGACTCGAGTTACATCTGCAACAGTTTTGTTCTGTAAAATATTGTATTTTGGTTTGTTTTTTTCCAAATCAGAATATTGACCGTGTATTTAAATTTATCAGAATAGAATAAAAACCGTTGCAGAGGTAAAGGTAATGATTTCATTTCTGGAGTCTGAAGATGAGTAATATTCTTTTACCTTCTGTTCACAGTGGTTTGGTCTTTTAAAAAATAATTGCTATTTCCTACCATCTAATATTGGAAACAAAAGTTCAAAAATTTTTAAGAAGGACATGAAAAATTAAACAGTTGAATAAATAGTTAATAGGAAGAAATCTCAAGACAGTTACTTTGATCTACAATTTACAAGTGATGGCATGAAAGCATCTGTTTAGCCAGATGTTTCTGGTAGTTACTGAATGTTTGTATCTCTTAAGTGCATAGCCATGTTAGAAATAACTAGGTGTAATAAAACATCTTCAGTTTCATAGAATTATAGAATCATAGAATGGTTGGAGTTGGAAAGGACCTTAGAGATCATTGAGTTCCAACCCCCCATCATGGGCAGGGACACCTTCCACTAGAGCAGGTTGCTCAAAGCCCCATCCAGCCTGGTCTTAAACGCTTCCAGGGATGGGGCATCCACAGCTTCTCTGGGCAACCTGTTCCAGTGCTTCACCACCCTCACAGTAAAGAATTTCTTCCTAATATCTAATCTGAATCTCTCCTCTTCCAATTTAAATACATTGCCCCTTGTCCTTTCACTACATTTCCTGACAAAGTCTCTCTCTGGCTCTCCTGTAGGCTCCCTTCAGATATTGTTAGGCTGCTGATATTGAAGGCTCCCCAGAGCCTTCTCTTCTCCAGGCTGAACAACCCCAGCTCTCTCAGCCTGTCTTCATAGGAGAGGTGCCTTCTTTAGAGGTTTTGCTTTGGCGTTCTGCAATATCTGTGTGTGTACTCACAGCTGCATGATTTCAGTCCAAAGACACTTGTGTACTGAATGGCCTCAGTAATTCTTGAAAACAGCATTAATGTTTGCTACAATAACCTCACTCTCTTTTTTGGTGTCTATTGAAACAGAAGAAACAGAAGGCAATCTCCAATTACAGTCCTTCATTGCTAGTAACATTGTCAATGACTTTTTTTTGTCTCTTTGAAGAGGGAAGTTATTGATCCAGGATAGTAGGCTTTCCACTTCAATGTTAGTAAGGAATACACAAGCATTAGTAAGGCATGTGATTGCCTAGAAGGGGATTTGTAATTAGATCAATGATTTATCCCTTAAAAATTGTATATACAAGCAGATTTGTTAGGAACTGCTGAAGTCCTCAGTAAAACCAAAATAAGCATATTTAGTAAGTACGGAATGCCTTCCTACATCAGCAACTACCGGTCTGAAAAGCTTTTGTAGCAATGCTGATTTTCTTACAATGACAGAAAAATAAATTTGTAAGTGAGCAGTGGGATTTTGGGGTTTTTGTTGGGTTTGTTTTTGTGCATCTTTACACTGTGGAGAGTTGCTGACTTTCTGAGCTTGCTAATGACTGATGTAACAGTCCATAAAAGAGCCAAAATGCTGAGGTATTTATAAAAAGAAAGCTCAAATCTGAAGAATGAACCTAAACTGTTATTACAGTGGAGGAAACTTTTAACTTTTCAATGATTGTTACAGTTGTACAGGGCTAAGAAACATTAATCTATCTGTCTTCATGTTTGGGGAATCTCTTCACTGAGTTTACGTATGATCATTTTCTTCTTTTGACTGCCTTCCTATATTTTTTATATAATGCAAGTCTGACAGTTTTAGTAGACTGGTAGTATTGTTTTTTTCAAAACTGTCTAGCAATAATTTAATTATTTGACTGTCTTTTTGTAAAAATGTATGATGGAGATTTTATCAACTTTGTTTTAGCATTATAACATGTTTGTTCAGTTTCCAGATATGTAAACTCCGGTTTAGTGTCATTATCTCTAACTGCCTTGGAGACTTAAAGCCAAAGGAAGCTGGGGTATTTTGTTTGTTTTGGGGTTTATTTTTGAGAGTTAAAAAAGTATCTGTCACAAGCAAACCAGATTTGACTTGGGGAATTTAGTTAATTGGCAGCTAACACAAACATTTAATAACTGACTCAGATAAAGAAGAGAAACATTTAAATCTTAGGGAAAACACCTTTCCCTGACCTTTTCCCAGGCTCAGCTTCACTCCAAACACCTCTCCTCCCCCCTTCCTTGCCTCCACTCCCTTGTTACTGCTGCAGGGCACTGTGTCTCTTAGGGGAGCAAATGGTGGTACAGGAGGTTGGGCCCCGTACGTAGCAGTTTCTTTCTGCTGCTACATGTTGCTTACTCTTTTTTTTTTTTTCCTTTTGTACCTTCCTTCCTAGTGGTGTCCTGTGCTGTAGTGTGGGTTCCTCCATAGGGGTACAGCCCCTTCCCTTTTGAGGGGAAGTACCTGCTCTGGCGTAGGTTATCCATGAGAACCAGTCAGGCATACCTGCTCTGGTGTGGGCTTATCCAAAAAACACCATCCCTAACTCTTTCTAAAAGCCAAAGTTTTGTATACATAAATGTATAAAGGTTGTCATCAAGGTAAAAATAATAGGCTATGATCTAAATGCTCTACTGATGTGCTGAAAATTTGTGATTCAGTCCTGAACTGTAAATTTCAGTAAATGCTGACATAATAAGTATCCAAGACAAAAGTACTCTGTCTTCGTGATTAAAAGCAACTAGCACAAGGTGTGTGGATGTTTGAGGTTCTAAATACTGCTATAATGATATTGGGTATTTGAAAAGTTCTCAGGCAATTTAACCAGCTACCATGCTGTGAAAGAGCAAGTCTAGTCTACTCAATTTTATGTTTGTAACATACCTGTAAGCTGAAATGGAAAATACAGGTTTCTTTTATGTCATTGCAAATATTGCCCTGGTTTGCTCTAACATATTTCTGTTTTGAATTTACCTTTACGTCATTAATAGAAGTGAAATTTACTGCAGTTTGGCTTTAGAAGGACACATTTTAGATTCCTGATGTACTTTCTGACTACTACTGTGTAACTGTATCCTTGTAGTATGTATCTTACATATTTTGAAGTGAAAAATAAGTGATTTATATTTTAATTTGCTTTTAGAACTTGTAGAATTCATTACCTCTACAGAAGACAGTGCAAAAATAATTCTCAGGAAGAGACTGCACAAGATTGCACATATCCTCCCCACTTCATAGAGGAAGTAATTGAAACTTGAAGACACAGCATGCCTGCTGCAGACAGGAAAAAAAAGTTTTGTGCCTTCCTGGCTCCCAGACCTGGGCTTAGTCACTCATTTCATTTTCAGTTTGGACTAATTATCGGCAAGATGGGCCACACTTCAGTTGTTATGCTTCTTTAACTAAATTGATTTTGGAAGAGTTACACAGATCACAGTAGGAAAAAATTGGCCATATGGTTGTTCATCTTAAGTTCAATATCTTTATATTAATAACTCCATAATGCCTATTACTCATTCAGACACTTTTATATTTTACAGATTATTGCTCAGTTGTAACACTTGTGGACCCATCAAATGTCAAGTTAATGTGCACTCTTTTTAATGGAAATCTAGATGCGCTACCAAAAATTTACAAAGTTGGAGATATTGTTCGATTTCATAGAATAAAGGTATGTACTAGAATGTGGGTTTATATGCTTGCTTTTTTTTCAGTGAGAGGACTGTAGGAATAATTTAATTCTTCATTTGTTGAAATTAAGACATGTAGACATTGGATAAAACAATTGAGATAAAACTGGAAATAAACTATCAGATTTTTTAAACAACATCAGAGCACTAAGCTGATACCTCTTTTTTAAGAAGTGTTAGATGTTGTGACAACTCCAGAACAGCATTCTTTTTTTTTGATATTTGTTGAACTAGTTGGCGAAATTTGGTGAACAGAATTTAACTGACATAAATGTGCACAATTTATTCCTCTTCAAATTAATAGAATTGAGGGATTACTTTAGAGCTTTTGTTGTGCAGCAATTTAGATCAGCTGTAGAGTTACTCAAATGTAATCTATCTGGGGCTGTTAGTGTGCAATATGCTCTAGCTGCTTCTTTGATGTTTATCCTGGCTTACTCTGTATTTATCTGTATTAAAGGCCATGAAGAAATCAGTGTTTGTAGCTTTGGTTCAGCTTCTGCTGGGTGTTTTTCTTACGCCTGCTGCAACTCTATAGGGAAGAACCACCCCACTACAGTAACTGAATGGAGGTCTTGTAATGCTTGACTATATTCAAAGAGGTGCAGAATAGTACCAAAGGCATGTTTTTACAATGTTACATGTTAATGTGCACGATGACTATACATAATTATATAATTTATTTTTGCATAAGATAACCTGCTGGTACTGACTAAATCCACAAAGTCTTATCCTCACTTGACTTGGGAGTTCTAGTGCATGCTCTGCCTTTCCTGTGTTGCTCAAATCCAGCCATGACAATAGAATTGTTAATTTCCTCTTGTTAATTGTTTCTCTCTTTCCAATTGTTAATTGGCTTTTCTCTAGTATTCCTTATTTCCTCAGAGGTGATTCATAAACAAGAATTTATTTCCTCGCTCCCAGTGAGGTGAACTGGTATTTGATTTCCATTTTAATGTTTGGGAATTGGAGATAAAGTGCAGCACATTCTTAGTTAGGTGTTCATTTTGTTCAACATGCTCTAGTTGTCTGATGCAATCACTGTCTAGGATGTGTTTTGCTGAGTCTTTTTCCAGAATACACAGCATTAGAGAGCTGTGTCACTCACACAGGATACCTGGAGGATGAAGACCAAAGGAATGACCTCTCATTCTAAACTTTACATAATTATATGACTTCCCCTGCATAATGCAATCCCTCTAGCAAATTACAAAGATCTAAGACTTAATTCTCTAGCTTTTTGTCATAGTAATCTTGGTAGTATTCTCCTCTCTTAGTTTCATGCCTTGACTTCTTCTGTAGATAGGCTCCAGTTGCTGGGGTGTTCCCATGTTTTAAAAGCTCTGTGGTTCCATTCAAACATGTCTGAAACCCATGTTGTCTTGGACCAGTGACTCTTAGATGCCACTCCATTCTCTGTTGGGTACCTGTACAGTCAAAAATAGAATAGGAAGAACCCAAGGATATAAGCTGAATACCTGTCTAAGTGAAGTAATTTTTTATCTTGACACAATGGAAAACCTATATTTTATTTGTTTGTGTTTTTCCATCAAGTCCCTGCTCCATTTTTCAAGGTAAAGTGCAGTCATCTGTCTCTAAAACCTTATGTAAGATGCTGAGTAAATGGGCAGAATTGAAGAGCATACCTTTGTGGCTTGGAACCCCCATCCCTTAGCATAAGGTAAATCTTTTTATCCATCTCCTGGGAAGAAATCCTTTTTCATAGCCATCGTGTATAAGAACAAATCAGAAGAGTTTGTGGCACCTAGTATATTGATTGGGTTGTGGGTTTTTTTGCACATATCCCAAGTTTCTGTCTTGGTTTTTGGATGGAGTTTCACTTGAAATATAATCCATGTGCAGGCATTTTTCCCAAGTTCCTATGGATCTTTTAAAATGTTCAGTACAATCAAAATATATAATAATACGTGCTGGAGAATTTTATGGATCCAGCGATAGTAGGTCTTAGTGTATGGCAAAGAGCGTGTTTCCAAGGATGGTGTTTGACTAAAAGAAGTGCATTATTGAAAGAGTTTACCTGGGGAGGTTCTGCAGTCTCCATGCCTGGAATCTTTCAAGGCTCAACTAGCCGAATCTGGTGACACTGTGCTGACAACGGCCCTGATCCAAGGATGAGGTGGGACTTAGGATCTCCTGAGGTCCCTGGCCTCCCGAATTCCTGTGGTTCTGTGATTGATCCCTTTTCAGTGCAGTCATTTGTGACCCTGTCTCTACCTTCATAACATTCAGATCAGATTCTCTGAGAATGAGGGTTTTTTTTTGTCACTGCTTATTTGCATAAGGTGTCTTGCTTCTATGTCAACTGAACCCCGTTCGTGTCACACAGAGCTGCATGTGCCTATGTACATCTATTTAACTGAGGAGAATACGTTGCTTTCCACAGTAACTATAATTCTTGCAGACAAATTACCTGTAGACAATTTTGCAGTCTTCATTTCCCTGTCACTACCATCTTGCATATACTATGTTTCTGCAGTTAAGGGAAGACTGGGTAGCAGCGTGTGAACTTCATGATCTTCCATTATTTTGTTGCCAACCATGAATCACAGGGATCATGAGGTTTTGATTTCTGCTTTGGTAAAAGATATCTTACAATGAGGTCCTGAGCTGAATGTATACTCAAATTGAAATGGAAGTTTGGACAGTGTATTTCAGGCAGTGCAATAGTTCAAGTTAAAAAACAAAACAAACAAACACCCCCACCCACCAAAACAAACAAAAAAGACCAAAACAAACAGAAACCACAACACAATTTGGTGTCTTGAAATAATTGTATATGTGTAAATAATAATAAAGTTTTAAGCTCAATGGACTCATGTTTCAAAATGCTATCTTGAATTCCTGATCTTTCCACAAATCAATAGTTAAATTTAAAATTTAAAATTTAAATTTTTAGGAAATACTGCTTCTTAGTATAAGAATATGTCCATTAGCTTAGTATATGTTGGTTTACAAGGCATATTTTTTATATTCTAAGATTATCTGTGACTGCACTGTTTTTTTTAATAGTCCTTTACTTCTGCAATATAGAAATCAGTTTTGATGGAAAACTGCCTTGGAGATGCTATTATTCTAGCTCTTCCCTAGTTACTCTCGCACTTTTTTCTTCTATTGAGTGAAGTGGATGTTATGAATTCAGCAAATGAAACCATATCCCCTCAGCACTGCAAACTCAAGCTAGGACTCAAGATGGTGCTCTGCATTACACAGATTACAGTACTGGAGTTTCATTAGCACCAGGGCTAATCAAAGACACTGGATCCAAACTAGTTTAATAACACCAGTTTCAGTTAAAAAAAAATAAAATTAATTCAGGTGTTTTAGATCTCTGTAAACCTATTTATAAATATTTATTTATTTGCTATATTTATAAATATATTTCAGGATCAGCTTCTTTTCACAGAGTTAGATAGTTGTACCATACAGAAATCACTAGATTTTGTTTTCCATGCTGTTTGTTGAGGTGACGTTTCACCTTTTGTTCTTTAGTTTATAAAAACTATGCCAAAGAGTCCTGCAATATGTATTGGAATTCACTTGCCTGATTAGAACAAGCCATACGCATTCTATCTGCTCTGATTTGTTTAGCAATTGTTATTTTTGGATTTATTTAAAATTCTCATGGAAGTTTTTATGTGATGGCCATCTGCTTCACTTACCTATCCTTTCCGCGCACTGAATTTTTTAAAAATCCCAAAGGCCCATAGAAATGAAAAAAAGAAATCTACTAAGGGGGAATTTTCATATATACAAAAATCCCTGATCAGCTCTTTTCCCTAAGTTTAATTCAATTTCAGAAATTTTTGTGTGTGGAAAATATAACTAGTTTACAGTATCACTGCTTAACATGATCTGAGATCTACTTGAAGTGCCATAATGAAACAACATTTGCCCGTGGATTTTGTTCATTTTACACTCCAGTTATTTCTTATCGCTTTAACAATGATTTGTTTTTAAAGGACAAGCCCAGAGCATTTGTTGATCGTCATCTGTTCTGTGGGTCTGACATAAGTAATTTTTCAGCTATGAAATATTTTGTTCTGTAACCCGTTCTACACTTACTTTTCCTGTTTGTTCTGTTGTTCACCAAATAACGTTGAACGTGTCTCCACATACCCATGCCTAAGGATGTTTGGTTTTGCTTCAAGATCTTTGGTAATTTTCTCATCATGACACTTCAGATTTACCTTCTTACATATTTAATTTCTTTTGTTATTTTATAACTGCCTTTCCCTACACTAAGGCTGCTTTCAAATCCACTAGGAGGTGTCAGGAGTACCATATGTTCAAACACAGCCTCATGAATGCTAAAAACATGACATAAAGGATTTGGGAAATGGGGAAAATAGTCTGTAGTGAAATATTAGTGGAAGCCCAGGGACACAAAGTAGTTTCTTGAACTGGTTTCCTGGAAGGTTTAAAGCCTTCATAAATAGGCTAGAGCTCTAGGACAGAATTTTTAATAAGAAAGAAGTCAAGGCATTTTGATGATGATTTAAAAGAATTAGTGAAAAAATAAGTAAGTATGTAAATTGGCAATTAAAACACTTCAAGAAACACTTGACATGTCAGACAAGATACTTAAAAATATACTTGAAGTATGTTTCGGTAGCGGATGAATGAGTAAGTGATGAAAGAGAGTTTTCCTCCCCTCTGGGTGTTACCTATTTTGAGAAGGTATGGAATATAATGCCAGTGTCAGCAACTAAAGTAAATCTGTGTATTAGATAATGTCTTAGTGTTATGATGGAATTTTTTTTTTCCAAATCATGGGTAATGGGCACGAATTGATTACAAAACTATGTATTTTCCTGATTTGCCAATTGGTGTTTCTTGTGTTTTCCATATTTAAACCTAAAGGTTAAAAAACTAAAGGTTTTCAGTCTTACAGTGAAGAAAAACTACATCATGGATTGATGTGCTCCCATTGGTCAGGTTTGGAGAATGTCAGTAAAATTTTATCCAACTGAGATGATTCTTAATGCATTTGTACATTATGTCAAAGTAGAAAGGATTAAAGGAGTTTCTGTCAGCAAAATTGAACTGCTTTGTTTATGAATTTCCAAGGGATACTTGAATTGTGTGGTTTTCAAATTTCAGTGTTTTTATAAAATTTAGGCCTAAATTGTTGGCAGTGTTTGTGTAAAAAATGTTGCTGTTTAGAACTTCTGTCACATCTTTCAGTGTCTGCAATTTTGAATCAGTAGGATTTTCAACCATTTGAACACTGGGAATTCTAAATTATATTGCATGCAAATGCTATATTGAAAAATCTTGTTGCTTTTTTGATAGGCAAATTTTAATTAAAAATGGATGGATCATAACAGCCGGTTTGAGATTTCTGGATAATGTCAGGCAGTGCTTTGATATATATAAAAAATGTGCAGGCAACAATAAGTCTAGACTAGATCCTTGAAGGGAATGCTTCAGACGCTGTGTGCTGTATGTTAGCAGATGCACAGCTAAATCAGCAGGATACAGGGGACTTGCCATTTGCAGGGCAGTAGACATAAGAGTAATTGTGAAAGCTGTATTCATAATTTAAGGAATGAAAGCTGGTCACTGTTTGCTTTATAGGAAAAAAAAAAGCTCCTCGAACTGATGTTTTCTTTTTCAGTTTCTTAATATCAGGAAACAGGGCTATTGCAATAGGCAGAAAACAGGAATTCATAATACCTTTGCTCCACCATTGCTCTGCAGTGTAACCCCTAAAAATTAATTTCTCTTGTGCCTCGGTTTCCCCATCTGTAAAACCAATCCTCATGTGTTCCCAACACAAACACTTTGAGATTTGTGAATAAAATACGTTGCACTGATGCTCAATATTTACAGGCCTCTTTAAAAAAATTTCATGTTAGATTATGTTTTCAGCTTATTCACTTTGTTTTCTTGTTAATGTTAATTTCCTTATTTTGTTTTTATTTTGACTTGTTCTCCTAATAGCACTATGAACAAAAATAATCAATGGTCCATTCTTCATGCACATGATAAGTATGTATATCTTGATGCAGTGCACCCATTTAAGTTTTTTTCTTCCTACTTTGTTATAGATCAGGGAATACAATGGACAGATGCAGGGAATTACCAGTGCGGGATTTGCATCCTTAACATTTGATGGAACTGTTGGAGCACCAGTAGTTCCTCGAACCTCTAGCAACGTGTACACTTTCATGGATGAAGAACAGAAAACAATAGAAGATTTACGTATTTGGGCAGCCACTAATCTTTCCATCTCTGGACCAGCAGCAAAATTGTCTGGTGTTCAGCCAATGCTGTACTTTGATCTCACTTGCCAGCTGGTAGGAAAAGCAAAAGTGGATGGATCTTCTTTTCTTCTAAAGGTATGTTTATTTTTTTAATATTTTTCTTTATTTATTTAAGACATTGTGATTCGGTTTTTGATAAAACAGTCATATTCATTGATTGAAATAATGTTATATAGATACATATTTTGAGGTTAAGCAAATTTATGATCCTTGACTTTTGTTTCTATGAAAACAAAACAGAAGTCTCAATTCTCTTTAAAGTTGCTCATCTCATTTATTTCTTTAGAGAGCTTTTGTATGATGGCATTAGTAGGGATCATCGTTTCACAAACATTTGCAGTTAAATGCTGACAATATTTCCCAACTTTAAGAAGTCTTGTAGTTTTAAATTTTAACCTTGTTTTTTAGTTAGAAGCAATTATTACTCATTTTTGTAGATCTGCTGGATAATGCAGTAACACTATCCAGAAAATTAAGGAATGGATTATGTTATCTATCTTGATGGATTTTAGGTAGCTTCTTTTAGTTAGTTATTTATGCATAAGCACTTCAGTGCTTCCTAAAAGTACAAAATACAAAGTGCCACATAACAGGAGAATACTTTCCAAGGGTGATCCTTAACATCAGCTAAATAAAACAGAAGCCTGCATAGTTTTCCTTGGTTTACCTCCAGATGTATGGGTCAAATGTTATTCTGAAACTCCTCTGTATATGTGAGCAGCCAATGTGAGTGATGAACAGCCAGTTATTTTCCATTTTTTGACTTCCTAAAATTGGTCCTACTGTCTTAAGCTGTATCGTTACAACATTGTTAGAAACAACACACTGCATTATTACTTCATTAAAGCAGTGACGATTTTTCTGGTGCAGAACAATGCATGCACTACATAGAAATAAACCTTAAGTGTTATCCTATAATATGCTTTGCAGCTGTTACAAATATTTCCATTTAATTATCCCTTGTCAATAGATGTCAAAAGAGACCTAGTAAAATTTCAGAACTTTGTGGACTGTAATTAAGTTGTTCATTAAGAAGTATATGTTCAGCACTGAAGGGCCCTTTAGGAGACAGAGACAAGTGCTTTCTTAAATTTCTTTACACTTTTTTTCTGTGTTTTAAGACCTAAAGTTGGTTTTCTACAGTGAAGATAATGAGTTTCCCCCCCACTTAGGACAGAGTTTGGAAGGTAAAAGTTTGAAATCAAATAACAGAAGGTCAATTTTTCTGATATGTAATTCCTTTGACAGTATATTTTTTTTAGTAGTATAAAATATTAAATATTTACTTCTGTATTTAAATACATCAGATAAGCTTAAAAATGGTAGATTAACATTTGTATGTTGTTGCTAATTTCCTTCAATTTTCAAGCACAGCAAAATCCCTTTTTATCAAATGTTGGTTCTGATAGAAGAGAATACTTTTTAAAAAATTGTAGACAGATCTCTGATTATTTTGTAGATTTGCTAAACAAACAAAACCCCCAAATTCAATACTAACTCAAATTGAGTGATCATTAAATATTATTATATTATTGTGGTTATATATTTTATAATAATGATTTAAGGTTGTCATGTCATTCCAAGTATATCAGTTATATCAATGGTTGGTTATGTTTATAAGATATTATTTTAAGCATTGAGTTTGTGTAGCTAGTGTGGATTGCTTCAAAGACAACTCAAATGGATTTCAGTGATTTTGTGCATCGTCCATAGCATGGCTTTTAATATTACACTTGATAAATTAATTAGGATATGCACAGCATCTGAGGCTGACATAAAGATGGTATCACTAACTTGTTAGTGCTTACCTTTTTCTGAGAATTTGCTTATTCAAACTGATGGAGACTAAAAAACTCACACTAGGCTTTTAGACTAGTGGTGGTTTTTTTGAAATCAGGGCTTTTGGGTTTTCATCCATAATTTGAATGAAGCGAAGCTGGCAAGCTCCTGAAATAGAAAGCTTGATCTGTTTTCATATTTGTGTAATAAAGAACAAAACCAACTACTTCTCTAAGGATTTTTTTTCACTATGAAGAAAGCTTCCTGGCTTACAAATTCTTCTAAAAGGTGCCCTCATGCTAGCCCCATTAGTTCTTCTGGTGAAGAACATTTTAAAGCTAAGTAGTCATCCTTGTATCTGACAGGGTGCATTCAGGTTATTTCAATCCATTTGTCAGATCCATCTCTTAAGTGTAGAACTAACAAAAAGTGTCCCAAGTAAAGCCAGTTGAAAAATAATGGGAAACTTGACAAACTCCAGGTTCTATATTTTGTCAGAGTGGCTGAATTCATAATAAAACTGCACTAAATCTATGTTTCTGAAGCTTAGTTCAGGAAGAGGTTTGATAATTCAAGCAATCAATTCAACCTCTCTTTCAAAGGTGGTTTTAAGTATTTCATGGTATAGGATCAGAAGGTAATAGGCTTTTTTTTAATCTGTGCCAGCACATACCACCTCATTATCTGGGTCCTTCAGAATATACTCGCATTTGGGAACATTAATTTGATGTTATGGGTCATTTTCACTGTGAACAGTTTTCCTTTTTATCTCTTGATTTCGGATGAGTATTTCAACCATGAGTTATTCTCAGTGTATTTACACATATCTTTGCTGATTCTTAGATCTTTTCCTGTGGGTTCTTTGATCTACAACAGTTAAGGGTAAGGGGGAGAAACCCTTTAAAACTTAAGCTTTGGTGTCTTTTTTTTTTTCTCCCCCTTTGCAGTGCCTGACTTGTGGAACAAAATGCCTTGGTATCTGTCTGAAAACTAGCTTTTGTTGGACCTATTTGCATGAAATCCAATCAAATGCAGCATTTCAGACTTACAGTCCGAATGCCTCTAGATTTTTCTACATTTTTCATTTTCTATGCTAGTATTTCAGACCTATTCAGAAATATTCAGAAATATTTCAGTATTTCTGTTGTCTTTGGGAAGACTGTCTTCAGGAACTCAGGGAACTGTAGGTTACAGAACATAGCATGAGCAGCTATCACTAAAATTTTAATGTTTGATTTAAGTAGTAAATCAAGTAAAATTTTGGTTCCAAAGTTCTAATTCTGTTAATCTTAATTTTTCACAATAACTTTGATAGCTCAAAGATATCTCTATTGATATTTCAGTACGTAACTGTATCAAGAACTTACCCTTAGGCAAAAAAAAATTCAGAATCCTAATAATTAAGTATATTTTAAATACTGATGTTTTTCTAATGTGTTCTGGATAATTATCACTGTGTACTGATGTAGTAGATCATCAGTAATTAAGGGAGTATATGCTGTGTACTCAGTCTTCACGTACTGTAACTAGAGTGGTTAAAAAAAAAAAACTATAGCAGGATTAAAATGTTAAATATAGGCAGTTCTGCATATGGTGAATTCCAACTGCTGAATAAACAGTTGATGTTTTGCTAATGCTGATTTATTTATTTTTTTTTAATATTAACAAATCCCAGGTCTTAACAATTGATCATATTATGTATAGAGGTTATTTTATACTCCGTGGGGAATTACTGTTGTTGTTGTTATTATATTTTTTATTTTAAAAAATCTAATGAAGTGAAATCTAATTTAGGTAATTCAAGGACTTTGACACAGATTCCAATTAAGATTTCTTATTGTTATCAATTTTTAATCAAACAACATATTTGTTTAAGAAAAAAAATTATTTAAAATCTCAATCTAAAGTATTCTGAACATATTGAAATAGTTCATTTGCATTGCAGGTATGGGATGGCACAAAATGTCCCTATCCAACATGGAAGGTGCCTGTGGAAACAAGAGACCTGGAAGGAGAAAAAGTTCTTCTTCATCAGCTGCGAAATCTAACAGTGGACATTCTAGTCTATGATAACCATGTACAACTGGCAAAATCACTTAAGGTAATGCAGTTTGGTATTTCTATTTTTCCTTTTGTGGCCTATTTTCTGCCTAGAACTCAACTTCAGAGAATATATCAATTCAGCTCTGCTGTTCGTTTCACATGTTCCTCTTTATCTTTCATTTCCCACACCTTTTATTTGAATGCAAAACTCTTTCAACATGTGTAAAACAGCCTCATTATCCTAAAATTGCCATGAAAAAAAATTCTTCCAATTAAGCAGTTCTTTCCAGATACTCAGAAAATGTATTCTGTGCTTTAGAATTATTTTTTAAATGGTGTGAAGTGGGGTTAAACTTGTAGTCCCACTAGAGACCCGTAATTTTGAAGTCAGAAAAAGATTTTTCTGTTCTATAAACTTCTGCAATTTGCAGTACAATCTTCATTTAGTCGGTCAGTAATGTTGATTATGCTTAGAGAAAACAACAACATAATTAAACATTTGATCTTCAGCAACACTGCCATCTTGCTTCAGAATCCAGTAAATTACCTAAGATATATCTTTCACCAAGCATCATTTTTAAGAAAGTTTTTACCAGAAAATTAAGATAAGTGATAGTCATTTGTTAGGCTGGGGCTATCAGCAGACATGAAATTAATTTGATATGTTAATGCCTGTTCATAAGTAAGTGACAGAAGCAATATAATTTGCCTTTGTGTAAGAATTCATAGCAAAACTTACAGAGTATTTCATTACTTACAGGTCCTCTTTGCAGTTTTGTCTCTAGTAACTGGTATAATCTATCGATAGAAATAACTGATGATCTTCCAGAGAAGCAATACGTTTTTAAAATTAAAGGGGGAAATATTAAAATATTGATAGAACATTTTCTTGAGTAGCTGATGATACTCCCTTTATTTCTCTCCCAATTATATTCAGGAATTCCTGTTGACTATATAATATGTGGGATGTCTTCATCAGCTCACTCTGGTTTTTTCCTTCCTATGAGCCCTTTCTTTCTTATCTCTAAGGTTTCTGTGCCTTTTCTAGATACTGCATTGTGTAGCAGAAGCTCCAATATCAAAGGAAACCATTAAGGAACCTGATTTGACCTACTGAGAGCACAGGCTGTTTTTCTCCTTCTGGCTTTGTCCAAAGTTGCAGTAGTTTCACTCATGCAAGCTGTTTAAGTTTTAAGTTATGTCATTTTTTGAACACTACTTTTTAGTGGATTGTCTTAGAGAAAGTGCTGATATTCTAATAATTAAAATTCAGGAAGATTTATGATATTCAGGGTGCAATGCATGCAGTTAAGTTTATTTTGCAAAATAATCTAAAGATAATAACATCTTGGGAGATTTTTTTTAAATACTGGTGGAAATCACGTTATATCATAAGAAGGTATTACGCTGTGTTCATCTGTATAATATTTATTTAGTTCAGGGTCTTGTTATGCAACCATTTTTTTAAAAAGTCATTTATGTATAAGTATAAAATTAGAGAGTGTTTACACATTTGCACCTTTCCGAGTGTGAACACAAGAACAGTGTGGAAAGTGTACTAGATGTTTTTGCCAGTTCTTGGTTTCAGAAACAGTAACTTTCAATTCTTGGTTTCAGAAACAGTACTTTTGACAGTAGCTTAGAATTGCCCTTTTTAATGTAAATTGTTAGGTTACACTCCCATGTTGTTGTTACCATTTGCAGTGACAGTTGCAGCTCTGAAATAATGTTTATGTATGAACAATCTGTTTTATGTAGCCTTGATACCAAGAAGGGCAGATTGGAGAAAAAAAACACACAAACAAATCAAAACCAACACCCTGAAATATTTTTTCTTATTTTAAAATTCTATCTGTGGGTGCATGTTCAGACAAGGAAGTTCTGAGTAAGCACTATAGTCTAGAGAAACCGGGTAATTTATGACAGTGAATTTTTAGCAAACCTTGGAGCACAATGTCAGGGATATTCCTGCAAGAGTTTGTTAAAAAGCTCTTTGTTTGGATTGTCTGTCCAGAGAACACTGAAGATACGAGCATTTTTCCCGTTTTCTGAGACAGGTAATATTTACAATTTTAAATGGAGAGAATTTTAGTAATATTGAAGGTACGCTACAGTTGGTACCATAAGTAGACATTTGTCCCCTATATTTACTGGCCTATGACCCTGCTGGGTAAGATTGTGGCTTTTCAGCATTTGCTGCCTTAGCAGAACACAAACAGAATTTTCAGATATCTCATCTCTGAAGTCAATTATTTCCTGGGGCATAAAGACACGAGCAACCGCTGCAATTAAGCAAAGACAACACTTTTCACTGCTTTTTCCCAAATTTCCCTCTTCCTCTGGCTACCTGGGTGGCATGAGGCTTTCTCGTTACTCTGGGAACCCCAGCCTGCAACAAACTCTCTGGAGCTCTCTGGGAGCCATTCTTATTCCAGTTTTTCCAGAGGTTCTCAGGATTGGCTCAGACCTTTCCATACAACTCGGGAATAGGTCTGTGACATGGGTTTTTCCATCTGGGGCATTCTACTACATGGTGAGCATCAAGCTGAGTGAGGATTGGTGGTCAGTCAGGACATAGTAGGGGTCCAGCTGCCCACAGCTGGTTGAAGATTTCTTTATCTACTGTCATTCATTGAGTATGTGGTACTGCGTATTCCTCTAATGGCTTGACACCACTAATTATGTGTTGCCATTTGTTTAGTATAATTAAAGCAACCTTGAGCATGCATGCAACACCTAGTCTGTAGTTTCACAGTATTTGCTTTGTGTTATGTGTCTTCAGATGCAGAATTTAAATATTTTCCTCTGTTCCTCCTGCTATATACAATGTCATGTCTTTTTTTGGTGGTAGTTCAGACTGAGGAGTCTTGTTCTAGGGTCTGAGTCACGTTTCCAGTGTGCAACCTAAATGTGTTCCTTACATGGCTGTAATATCTAGCTTCGTCTTCTTCATGCTGGAGTAGCATTCCTTTGACCTGTCAGTGGTATTTTCCCCACTGTCCTTTTTACTCATTAAAATGAGGAAAAAAAAAACCAAACACACCCCCCCACCCCATCACACCCCCAAGTCCTCCAAACCCTTTAATGGATTTAAGTCGGTATTTTTTAATGCAAAGGACCACACCCAAATGCTGTGCATACACTTTCTTTCATTTGCAAAACGTTGTGCACAATTGACTTATTAAAATAGGGCTCTTGATAGGATAAAATGACGACAAATCTCACTGAATATCATCAGCCATAAATTAGGCATAAAAATTAGTACAGATGATTCTGTAAAGTGATTCCTGTAGGTAAAGATAGCCTTTTGTCACGAGTGTCTTTTTTGGCCAAGCGTGAACATTTAACTGTCATGATAAATGACCATTCCAAATGCATCAGTGTCTTAAATGTGAACCCAACCCTATCTGTTTTGAAGTAATTATGAGATTTTGTACACTAAAAGTTGTTTTAGTTGGCTATTTAAAGGGAACTGCAGATGTGACTTCATTTTAATTCTTGTTGTTCTTATATTTTTTAAATAGTCGTATTTGAATTAGAATGCAAATAGGGTATTAGTATATTTTATATTACTGGAAGCAATGTGTTCTTACTGCTTTAATTTCATTTTAAATGAACTTGCTTTAAACGAGGTAGGTAGTTCATAAGCAGAACTGCTGTAAAGTCAGGAAAGGGGTTGGGTTTGTGCTTGATTTTAGTGATGGCTCTGTAAATCGTGGTGCTCACTCTAACGTAGATTATAATTCCTTCTCGGCCAAGGATATAAGGCGTGCGGGGGTTGCAGGCGTTCTGTGGACACCAGAAATGCGGTACCGTGTTCAGCCCGGGCGACACCCGCCTCCGCTCGGCGCGGCTAACGGGGAGCAATGCTGCCCCCCGAAGGACCGCGGGGAAATTGCAGCCCGGCTCGCACCGTCAGCCCCGGTGCTCTCTGCCGACATCCGTAACCGGCCGCGCTCCTCCAGTGTTTGGCAAGGCTAATTATAATGCATCTCTTTAGGACAGTTCTAAGCGATGCTAAAATATATAAAATAATAAGAAAATAAAAGGGATCTAATAAAATGCATATATAGAAAGATATATTCTTATAGTCATCACAAATCTTGGGAAGTGGAGTATTGCACTAAAACATGTAATTCGGTTGTCTTTTGCACTAATTTCAGGACACAAGTTAAGAAGACAAAACTAGCTTGGCTTCTGGGCTCTCCTCTCTCATGTTTAATATTTTAAGTTTGTACATATAATAAGTACTTAGTTTTTTCATACAGAGTTTTTGAAAAGGAGAAATTCTTTATTATAATAGACTTTTTCCTGCTTCTAAGCAAATTACTCTTTAAAAAACCCAAAACAAACCAAACAAAAAAAAAACCAAAACCTTAGCTAAAAACTTCTAAGCAGATATTTGTACAAAAGCATTTGTCATAATCATTAGATTAGTTTTATAATGTCCATTAATAGGGATATTAAAATCATAGAATCATATGGTCTTTTCGGTTGGAAAAGATCCTTGGGATCATTGAGTCCAGCCATCTACCCTACTCTACAAAGTTCTCCCCTACACCATAAGCCTCAACACAGCATCTAAACAACTCTTAAACACATCCAGGGATGGTGTCTCAACCACCTCCCTGGGCAGCCTATTCCAATGCCCAACCACTCTTTCTGTGAAAAATTCTGTCCTAATGTTTAGTCTAAACCTACCCTCTTGGAGCTTGAAGCCATTCTCTCTTGTTCTGTCACTAATTACCTGCAAGAAGAGACCAGCACCAACCTCTCTACAGTGTCCTTTCAAGTAGTTGTAG
>JAOQGH010000001.1:23251313-23305241 GCA_025769975.1 Gallinago jamesoni
TGATGCCCTCATTCTGCTTCCCCTCCCTGTCTCCTAGCTCATGAGGCTGGGTGTCCAGGGAACAGCTAGTTCCACTGTTAAAGACCAACACAAAGTAGGGGTTGAGCACCTCGGCCTTTTCCTCACCTTTTGTGACTATGTTTCCCTCTGCATCTGATAAACAAGGGAGATTTTCCCTAATCCTCCTTTTGTTGTTAATGCATTTATAGAAACATTTTTTATTATCCTTAACAGCTGTAGCTAGGTTGAGCTCTAGCTGTGCTTTGGCTCCCCTAATTTTCTCCCTGCATAGCTTCACTATCTCTTTATAAACTTCGTGAGAGCCCTGCCCCCTCTTCCAAAGGTTGTAGACTCTCCTTTTGTTTCTGAGATCCAGCAAAAGGTCCCTATTTATTCAGGCTGGTCTCCTTCCTTGCCTACTTGTTTTTCAGCACACAGGGACAGCCTGCTCCTGTGCCTTTAAGACTGCTTTCTTGAAGTATGTCCATCCTTCCTGGATTCCTGTATCCTTAAGGGCATCCTCCCAAGGGATTTTGTCTAGCAGTCTTCTGAACAGATTAAAGTTTGCCCTCTGGAAGTCTAAGGTGGCAGTTTTGGTAACCCCTCTCCTTGTTTCTCCAAGGATCGAGAATGAAAATGAAAAGTAGTTTTATAATGTTGCTTGCATTTTTGGATATTCAATATAATAAAGTGAAATTTAGCATCTGGAAAGGAAAAAAATCAGCCTGCAGATGTCTGTTAACTCCATCTAACTGTGCATGCTGTCCTATTGATGTGCATTGAATGAACAAAATGAGCAGCCCCCTAATAGTGCAGATCAATTAAAACTCTGGTAAGAGCTCCATGCCAGAAGCATAGTAGGTGCAGGCTGAAGTGCACTTTGTATGTCCCAGGTGCCTGGATTTGAAAATATGCTGCCTTTGTCATGTATGATTATTGTTTAAAAGAGCAGTTTGATACTGACGTTATATAGTCACAGTCTTTTCTTTAGTACAGAAGAGAATTCAGAATCAAGATACTGCTCTATCAGCTTTTATGCATCTGTACATATGTGTATAAGTGTCATACTAAGACCTGGCCATTCCAGTCTTACAGGAATACTTTCTGGGTTTCTACTGGTTAAAATTACTCTAAAGCAGCAGCTGGAGCTGAATACTTAACAGATTGGCTGCTGTAATATTAATGTTAATTTAAGTAAATTTAAAATAATTTATCGTTTATATAGGGCTATTTAAAAGATACTCAGAGCGAATATAAATCTAGGTTATTGAATGTGTGTAGCTTGACAGCTATCGCTGGATCTTAGGTTATACTTTTAAAAAAATATTTGGGTACTATTTAATTTGGTTCAGAGGCCTTTAAACATGTTAAAGGTAATTAATTATGTAATTATATCTCCAGACTATCTGTTTAGAACCTTGGTTTTGGTTTGGGGTTTGTTGTATTTTTTTTTTAGGGAGGGTGGTGGACACGGGTAATAGGAGTGGCAGTTTGAAATAAAAGCAGAGTTAAAGTTGTGTTCAATGTTCAGCACTCCATAATTTCTTTCTTAGTAGGTACTTATATTAGTTAGCCTATTTGTGTAACTTGACAGAACTGTTTTAGAGAACATAAAATAATTCTAAGCAAAACAAGAAACATATTCTCCATGTACCTCAGCAGAAAATCTAACAAAGTTAGCAACAGTGCCAAAATCATTGAATTTCTAAAACATGTTGCCTATTGTCCTGGTGCTGAAAAAAATATTATCTGTAATGCAGGAGCAAGATATGATAAAGGAATCTGGGTTAAACAGATGTATTTGTGTGTATACAGAGAAAGATAATACGCCATGCGTGATGATGGACATGAGGTCAATTGCTGAGTGCAGTCATACATGGACAAATCACAGCACGTCAGTCTCTGGAGGGGTGTGTTGTGAATATAGAAGACAAATTGTGCCCTCAGGAAACAAAAATACTGCCTTGTTTGATCTATGTTCTTAAGTCTGCTTGAGAATCAAATTTTGTAAGAAGGCTTATGCTGGTTCCGAATCAGCCTTTGCTGCCAGTAGTGTTGTCAGATAAAGCAAAACGAACAGGTCACCCAGAGAGGTTTTGAAGTCTCCATCTTTGCAGATATTCCAAACCCGGCTGGAGACAGCCCTAAGAAACCTGTTATAATTAACTCTGCTTTGGTCATAGGGGTTGGGCTAGGCAGTCTCCAGAGGTCCCTGGCAACTTCAGCTACCATGTGATTCAGTGAAAAAAGGGAAGGAGCTTTATGAGGCCTAGGATTTCCCAAGTTAATAGCTATCTTTGTGTTAGCAAATTTTTTTTTTTTTCTTTAAGATTGGAAGTTTTCTGAGAATTTACAGTATTCATACAAAACAAGCAAGTGCTGAGAATGAAGATTTCTCACGTATAGAATTCTATCTTCATGGTGGCACGTGTTATGGTCGAGGAATAGGAGTCTTACCAGAAAGTAACCCAGATGTTAAGGAACTAAAAACGTAAGTACTGTATTTTTATTTTTTTCCTAGATGATTCTGGAAAACTCTAGGCTAATGTAACAACTGTACAGTTTAGAAATGTAAATGCATGTCAGAACCAGAAACTCTGGAACAGAATATGTCTTTAGCACCACTAAGATGAAGTATTTTGGGGGATAGGTATATAAAGGCTAATTTTCAAAATTGAGAGTATCATAGGGTTTAAAATTTCTAATTTATAATCCTATAATAAAAAGGCCTGGACACATTAACATGCTCATTCTGTTTCATAATGACATGTAATAACATAAAAGCTATAGTTAAGCAGATAAATTGAGCACATTTTAAGCCTGTGCGTGTGTGTTATTTGGAAATGGCGAGACTTAAAAGATGTTCAAAATGAAGCATATAATATAAATGCTTTACTGAACTGTATTATATACATAAGGAAACGCTAGATAACCAAAGTCCGTGTTCCTTTATCAGGAATTCTGTTTCCAGTAGCACAGATTTCTATACTGTGTTTAAACTTCCAGAAGTGAAACAGTGGCTCATCTGCATCATTAATGTAAACTCCTGCAACTTCTGGCTCAATTAAGTTTTATGTCACTGCTGGAAAATTTATGACTGAACGTTATAACTGTCTATTGATAAACAGTCGATGTAAATATATGGATAGTCATATATATATATATGAAAGACTTCACTAGATTGTAACATATTTGGCCATTTATTTTTAGATTCTTAGAATCTGTGGATCTGGCAGACAGTCAGAGTATGGAAAGCATGTCTTCAGTCGAATTAGATGGCACTTTTAACAACGTTACAGGTAAGAGCAATTGAAAGCTAATTTGCTCTTTCTTCTAACCTATATATATGGTCAAGATAAGGTCATAGTTCTGCTTCTCTAAGTGTTACTTTGTGTATAATGTTACAAAGCTTTAGAGAATTCTTTTGGATTAGACTAGAAATTGACATTACCCTGTCCTCCTCTCTCACAGCAGAAGCCTTTCATACACATGGAAAAATACTTTCATAGGAGGTAGCGAATAAATTATTAAATGCAGACGGTGTTCTTAATCATACTATATTAGATCATAACGCAATGTGACATAACGCCCTCCCTCTAAAGGGGGATTCCGAAGAGACAGACACTGAAAACACTACTAAACAGCTTCTTGCTGAAGGGCCCTTCTGAAGCCATTTGATGGAAAGTTGTGTCAGTGGCAAAGCTGCAAGGTGCAGCACCATGAAAAAGAAGTGTTCTTACAGAGTAATATATTCTTTTAACATATTATTCTTTTCAGTATTATTCTTTTTAATGGTATTTTTAAACCAGAATAAGAATAACTAAATAAAGAATAGTAATAAGATATAACATAATAATAAGAAGAATAAATACATAAGGATAAATAAAGTGAATTAAACCCTAAAGCTAGTTGGACATAATCTGCAGCTTTGCTTCTAGCTTTTAAAATCCTATGTTACTTAGCCGTTAATAACATACTGTGACAGGGTATTTCTAAAAGGGTACAAAAGTCAAGAATAAATAAATACTTCATGTCTAGACCAAAACACTGCAAATCTAGAAAGAATTTTGTGCACCGTCTTATGTGTAGTGGAGGTTGTTCAGAGGAGGAACCAGGCAGTCCTTTGTTTTGTTTTTTTTCTTTTTTTTTAGAATAATGTATTTGTGCTCCTATCCAGAAAGATTACAGATGAATACAGTTTACTTGAGCACTATCATTCACAGTATACATTTAAAAAGTATTCATTTTTATGAGCATTGCTATTTAATATATGCACTGATTTATCCTCAAATATATTAACTCGGTATCTGATGCTAGTCCACTGCTTACTTTGCTTTTTGCTTTTACTATACTGTTTTCATACATTATTAGCATTTCCATTTTACTATACTGTTTTCATACATTATTAGTATTTCCATTTTCCTTTGTTTAGCTTTCTGTTTCGTGTATCTGTCTGCCTATCTATTTATTTTTGTAACCGCATGATAAAGAAGAAAAGAAGGAAGGAAAATAATTAGAAAATTCTTCTTGATTTTAGATCTTGAATCACACTTAAAGAGATGTCAGCAGTTATCTGTTACAGGTAGGAAACATTTTGACCTCAAGGTGAATTTTATTTTTACTGAAGAGCAAAAGTATTTTTGAGACATCAGCTCAAAGGCTGAAATATTATCTTTTACTTATTATGGTAAGAGCTATTCTAAGAGTATAAGTATATAAATGTCACATTTGCTTTATTCCAATTTTAAATGAATATGGCATATTTCTAATTCAATTCTTTTTCTCCATTTTCTGAAGTACAGCATTAAGTACACCGTGTTCCCACAACCTGTTGTGATTTATCGTAAAGGCTGTAGTAACATGTTGTACTGATTAATCTGAGGCTGCAACTGGGGAGGGAACAGAAGGTGGGAATTAAGGAGAAAGCATACCTGCAATGGCCATTTCCCATATTCCAGATATTATGTGTTTAGTAGGTATGCATAGCTTTTTTTTCATGTTTTATTTTGCAGTATTAACAGATCATCAGGATTTGAGTAACACGGAACTGAAAACCGTTCTGAACAGCAGAGCTCCTCAACAGTATCGCATTAGAGCAAAGCTGAGAACTTATAAACCCCAGAAGCTCTATCAGTCTATTAAACTTCATTGTTCCAAATGCAACTCTTTGTAAGTGTTTCACACAATAAAATTAATTAGGAATTGTTCTACATGTTTTGGGATGCCTAGATTTTCAGTGTATTTTCATCCTCTTTTTTGTGTGTAAAATGAGCTGAATGTAAATGTATTTCATATTTTGAACAAAGATTTGAAACTCACTGAAAATAGGTAGGAAAATTTTAAATCATCAGATGAGTTCTATTTACAGAATCCTTTGAGTGGTTTCAAAACAATAATTATTCTTTATTTTCAAATTTAGCGGTGCAGTTTTTCCCATACTGAAATTGTCTCTAAGTACTTGTTGCTTTCTTGTGGTTTCAAAATAGGATATGCAAAAAGGTTTGATAGTCTCCAAGAGAATAAATAAAATTTCTCTGACTAAAGCGTATCTTCCAGAGAAGGCATTTTTTTGTGATCCAAAACTATCAGGGAAACACCATTCACCTTGGTTTGGTATTTTTGTCTTTTTCCTGACCTGAGTCAATTCACTGACAGTTTTATCATTACTATTTCCTCTTTAATGCTATTTGTCATTGTATCTAATAATACGCAATCAAATAATTCTGCTGTATATTCATCATAAAATGAAAGTAAGTTTGTTTGAAATGGCCTATTTTCAATTAAAATACCTAGTGACATGGATCACAGTGGTATTTGTGATCATCTAAATCCTGTATCACTTTTTTTGTCTGACTTCGCCTACCATCCGTCCCAAGCAAATGGCTTTATTGTTACTGGTGTAAACTGTCACCTTCTGTAAGTGATGGCACTTTAGTAGTCTCCTAGCCTTTTGAATTTTTTTGCACAATCAAGATTTATTAGATACAAACATTACTGAGACAAGAAAATGCCTCTACTATCCTTCTCTTACAGCTTTTGGATGCAAAGTAGTGTGCTTGCAGCTTGAACAACATTGGTCCTTATCAGATGTTGTTCCAACATTCTCTTGGTTGCTAATGCAAGAGAAAGTGCTTCATCATCTTCACAGCATACGAATACATGGTCTTTATTACCAAGTCTAAAAAGGAGAGAATTGCCAACTATCTCTTCCACTTTTGTTGCTTTTTTGATAATTTGCCACCTCTGAAAAGTAATGAACAGATACAATTGATAGAATTTTGTTTGTTCCTTATGAACTTTATCCTTATCCCACAATTTTCCATGACTTCTACAGCCTTTTTATATATTCAGGACTTGTTAGTATCCTCACTTTTTTGTTCATTGGAGTTTTCTCATTTCACATATCGCTGCCTTCTCTTTGCCACAGAATTAGGGCAGACTTTTAACTAGATAGATTTGTGAGGCTTCAGTTAGTACATTTCCTACTACTGCCACCATCCTGCTGCAACAATGGGACTATTTGCAGCGCTTTTCCAGAAATTTAGCTTCTCTTTTGGGTGAGCTAAGTGGCCCAGGAAGGAAATATGAAGGGAATCCTTGCCTCCTACATCTTCTGCTGTGGCAGAAGAAGTTGTTTCATGTTTTAGCATATGTTGAAGGGCCTGACTGAACAAATCTCAGTGCAAGTTCGATCCTTTGACACTTTATACAATAAGTTGCATATAGCACTTTGGGTATAATATCCCTGTAGAGATGTATTTTTGGTTTTAGACTTCCACTGAAAGCTTCTAAGTAGCAAAATACGGATATACATGGATGTATATCCATATATATGTATATTCATATCCATATTCATGTATCCACTTTACAGAAGTTTAAATCCTCGTGTTTAGTTTAGTTCAAAACCACTTCATTCCATTCCTACCTCTGCGGAAAATATACAGGCAGGCTGTAAAGGCTGGAAGAGTTTAATGGGTGTATCTGGAAAGGTGACCTTACATGTTAGATCTGTTGCTTTTGCATTGAAAATAGTAATCCAGCAACACAGTACTGTATTCATGAAATGAAAGTTCAGGTTCAGGTAGACCTCGTGTGCCAATTAGACAGCTACAGCAGAATATGGAACTTTGGTTTCATAAGGAGGAATTTTTCTTTTCACTGGTGAAAGCAGCTGCTTTTGGGTTTGAGAGTGAAACCATCAGAATAATATGCAGGAGCTGATAGTTTTTATTCTTCAGCTCCATTCAGAAGCTTGGTACCTGTTTTGAGTGTTAAAAAATAGTTCAAGCTTCTGGCTTTATTTTTTTATTGTCCTTTTTGTTACGGTTCATATTCAACCTGAAGCCAGAAGGTCTGTTTTGCTTAGGAGAAAACATTCTAATATGCTTTTTTCTTGGTGTGCCAGCAACTGGCTTTTTGCCTGTTGATAATATTGGTAAAGTTTGAATGGCCTGCATTTCTTTTCTGTGGATGGCAACTGGAAATCCACAAATGGTGCACTTTAGCAGGACACAAAAGAAATGGTGTGGAGTTGCAGATTTTTGCTTTACAGTACCTATGTGAAGCTGTTCTGCTCCTGCTCTTTTTTTTTTCTCCCTCAACATATGCAAAATAAAATGTTAGAACATAAAACTTGAAATTATCTTAGCTTATACAATTTTTTCACTCTACGCAAGTGGTATGCAATTGTGCGGCCCTTTTAAGGCCCAAGTGAAATAATATAAAGCTGATATATTTCTTTTTCCATGGATTTACATATGTGTGGATGAAGCCACTAGGCTGCCTCTGCTTCTAAATGAGATTAGATTACTTAACATAATTATTAACATAGAAATTATTTCTCTTGTCATAATTTGCTATGCAACTCTAAATGTTTAAACTGATGTAACACTCTCATGACTATTATTTCATTATTTATTTGGAGTACTGCTTTATTTGTTCCTAGATTGCTTAAGGAGGAGCTGTTAGAATTTACTTATTCATTTTGGAAAATATTGTAGGCAAGAAGTTCCAGATGGAAGTGATTTTGACTTAATTTTACAAGGCGCTGCGGTTACTGCCCCAAACCCAGACCTACACAATACATCCTGGTATAATTCTGTAATGTGGACCACACAAGACCAGAAACAAAGGAAAATAGCTATCCATTTTGTAAAGCATGATGAAATGCTTCAGCAGCCTGAAGATACTTTGCTTATGGTAGAAGGTAAGATAAATTGCAAATATACCACCTACGACACAGTGTCCATTCTGAGTATCTACAAAGTTAAGATATGTTGAAATTATATTCAGTGTAAGTAGTGATGATCCATAAAGGCATCTTCAAAGAAAAGAAAAACTCAACTGGAACTTTGTTCCTGTTGTGCAAACAGGAAAAAAATCATCTGTCAAGGTCTTTTAAGGTGCTTCTGTCTATTTTGAAACTATACCAGTAAGTTTATTGTTGATTCTAGTAAAATTAACATCTGAATATATTTTTTTCTAGCTGTGCTTACTGATTTTTCAGTTCTCATTTGAAAACACACTAAGTCTTCTAAAAAGACGGATTTTTAGTCTCGATGTGGAAAAGTTTTGAAACACTTCTGATAGTGCAAGCCTACAATTAACTTTGTCAGCCTCTGGATGTCAGTGTTGTTTCAGATTAATAAAGCTTCTCACAGCATGATGGGTGGTTTTTTTTCTGTTTTCTCTATCAGATTTTCTCAGGCAAGAGAAATGGTCACTGAACTTTAAACAAAGCAATTTAGCAAGAATACTAATAAGGAATGCTTTTAATTGAATAAAATAATAAATAATTGCATATAGTACCATTCTGAGTTTTAAACAATGTCTTCAATTGTGCTGGTTTGAATAAGCAAATGTAACTCAGGTGGTCCTTTGTGTAAGGCCAATAACAACCCCTTCTGTTTTCTGCTTTGTTTTATATTCAACTAGTTATGGTAGCAGCTCTATTTCTGACATATTCCAAATTGGATGTTTGGGGGTTTTTTGCAATCTCACCTTATCTTTCTGAAAACAAAAGAAAAAAGAATATTTCTACTTTATTTTCCTAAAATAACTGGATGATATAACTAGGAAAATCTTTTTCAGATCTTAAAAAGCCAGCAGCTAAGTATAAATGGATGTGGATATATGTGCTTCATGTTGGAGCACAAGGAAAAGGTATAACCAGTGTTTTAGCACTTTTTCCTCAGAGCTCCAGTAATAAACCTTGACAAAGCTACATGCTATTCTCATTTTTAAGTTTTTGGAGGTGGAGCTTTTGAAGTCTCCCTAGAAATCTTCCCAGCACTTTTCCGAATACAGACCACCCTCAAAGGCCAAACACATTATGGCATTTATTAGACAGACACAGTCTAAATTCTACTCATTTGTTAAACACAAGCAATTTGCTCTTCTCCAACATAGTACTCTATTCTTTCCCATAATCATTAAGTTGAAACAATGACTTCTTTTTGAATGTTTAGCATCTATTGGGCTGGAATTGAGGAAATAGTTGGATAACAGACAGACTTTTACGTGACCTCAGAGTGAGGGGGATCTATAACCATTGCTACAGATTAGTTGAACTGAAGAGTGAAATGGTGCAGTTAGGTTACTGCTCCTTGCATATTCTCATCATTTGTACATGAAATCACTGTGGTTCAAATGATTATCAACTGTTCGTAATTCTATGTTTTGTGCCAGTGTCTTGGAATCCAGAATACATTTGCTTGATGTAACTTAGTACTGCAGCAAAGTTGCATGGATAATTTTTTCATTTTTCCATAGTGAGTCTCAATTTTTATTGAAGATCTTGAAATCAACATCTAATCAGCTAATAAATGAAAGTTGTTCTATTCTTGATTACAGTTTAAAAAAACATGTTTCTCTGTTTTTAACAGGTGGGACACTGAAAGAAATCTGGAAGCTTACTAAAAGATTTAAATGTGTTATTCCTGTGAGATCCACAGAAGATCATCTTGAATTATTAGATCTTTCGGCTCCTTTTCTTTTACAAGGGAACATAAAATATTACGGGTAGGTTAAAAGCATTTCTTGGTATTTTAGTAGTTGCAGTAATAGTAAAGATCATTATCTTCAGGAGTTCAATCCACAGTGCTTAAGGAGTAACTTACCAAAGGATTCTTTGATGCAAAACACATAACTTGATCAGCAGTACCAAGATCAGAGATGAAATGTCATACTACTACTTTGTATCAAAGGACTCAATGGCAGTTGGGCTTTATCTTGCTCTATACATCTTATATCCTTAATTACACAGCACCCCAAGTTCAGTCTTGCTTGTGGTATGTGGCAGGGCAGTATATTACGGAGATGGAAATGTGAATATGAGTCTCCTTAGGCTGCAAAATGCATAAATCTTACTCTTTTAGTCCAAATCTTCCATTTTCTGGCCAGAAAAATACCATTTTCTGGTCTTACTCATGAGACCAAAGTCAAAGCATATGTTGCTTTGAAACTGTAAGCTGTTGTGGTTTGGATTTTTTTTAAAGATAATTAAATAGAGACCCAGAAAATAATTTCAGGCTGTCAATCCACATCTCATTCTCTCTCATTCCGAGTGTTGGGAAAGCTTTGGCTTTGGAAGAAATACAGGATTTTGAACAACCTTTCCTCACCATTTGCCGTTTATTAAGAGCCACCACACTTCAAAGTGACTTACCTATTTGTAGATGTCAGTCGCTGTAGGGGCAACTTCAATAGGTTTCTGAATTCCCCAGTTCCAGGGCTACGGAACGCAGTACATGGATGTTCTATGTGTGATATCTGTGTTGTGCCATGCAATACCTTGTTCCTACTTAATGACAGCAGCAGTATGTTCTCCCAGTACTGCACAGCAGCGTGCAGTTACCAAGTTCAGAAATACCAGTCTACTTCCTGCAAGCTATTGAGGCCTCCCTCTGAGCAGTCCTAATAAGTTCAAGCAGAGCGCTGTGTTGCACTGCTTCAGTCCCATAGCCAGCAAAAAAAATTGTGCAGAAATTTTGCATGTTTCACATGAACCCTAAAGTAAAGAAGTTCCTCCTCATGTTGAGTATAAAAAGTTCCACCTAAACATGAGGAGGAACTTCTTTACTGTGAGGGTAGTAGAGCGCTGGAACAGGCTGCCCGGAGAGGTGGTGGAGTCTCCTTCTCTGAAGACATTCAAAACCTGCCTTAACAAGTTCCTGTGTAACGTGCTCTAGGTAGACGTGCTCTGGCAGTGGGGTTGGACTAGATGATCTCCAGAGGTCCCTTCCAACCCCATATGATTCTATGAAAGCTTCCTCTAAGGGTCCAATACAGGGAATGCAGATAATTATTTCTCTTTGTTATATATTGCTTTGCCCTTTCCAGATAAGGTTGTCCACAGCTTTTTTAAATAAAGGCAATATGGGGGTATTCCTACTCGGAGTGGATCTTCACCAATACAAAGTATTTCCCTTTGCGCTTTCATAATCTATATAATTACCCAGCAACACACAACCCACCTTCAGACATAGTTCTCTATTTAAATAGCCGTATTGTAAGCTCTGTAACAGATTCCATGGTTGTTTATAGATATTTAGGAAGGAACCTCACAAGGATGTTGAGTTTTCAGAGCTTTTTTGTCAGTAGCATATACATAGTAAATTCTAAAAAAGATTCTGTAGAGTAGAATGAAAAGCAAAGTTATTTTTGCTATAGGAATGAGCTTGAATCTTTGTATAAATATTTATATGTGTGTGCATATGCATGTATATTCATATATATATTTATATATATAAATACACACACACTTGCATATAAAGCAAAAATTCACAGCTAAGTTACTTTATTGGAGTTTGGGTGGTTTTTTTTAAAGGAAACATAACTTCATTCAGCTTGGCTTTATGTCACTTGAGCAGAACTAGTGCTATTGATTTTTATGACATTTTGCATGTTATTCTAAAATATACTTTTACACTCCTACTGAGTAAAGAAATTACATACTGGGTTTTTTTCTGTGCAAAAAACTTCTACTATAAATGAAACAGTGGTTAATCTCAATATCTTGTTTTAGGTGCAAGCAATGTTCAACTCCAAGGCCTATCAAGAGTCTAAGTTCCATTGCAGCAGAGCAGCGACCATCATGGGAACCGTCTGAAGTAGCACAAGGTCAGCTGGCATGATATTGTCCTGAAGTAGTTTTGTACCTTGATTTTGAAGTGTGTATATGAAATAGTTTGATTTCTGGGTTGCAGTTTTCCACAGAAAGTGTGTAATTTATGGTTATGCTGGAGTATAAAGCTGTAAAATTTATTCACCTTTTACCAATAGAAACAGCATATTTACTTTTGAAATTCTTACGGCATGAATTAAAGGATTTTATATTTTGAATAGTACTTCTGTCACAGGTGTCACTACTAATGCCTGTTGTAGTACTGATGTGATGAATTTTTGCTTGTAGATGTCATCTTTAAACTGTGTTCATGCTTATAGTCATTGAAGTTAGTCTTGCTTTTCCTTTTGAAGTTACAGTTTTCCTGACCTGAGCTGAAGAGAGTCTTACTTAATGACTAGTACAAGTTAGACTTTTATCTTCTGCAGGCTTTATCAATAAAGCATATTTTGGAAAGTCTGAAACAAATAATATTCAAGTGAAAGGAATTATACCATAACATATAATATGTTCTATGCTTTGTGGTTTCCTTGTGTTACTTTATGTGGTCAACACATGCTAGAGGTAAAATGGAGCTTAAAACTTCACAACACATTAAGGAGAACAAATACTTTCATGTTTATGAATTCATGTTCTAATATATTAACTTGGAATAGCTAGCAGTATCTAAGCTTGGTAAAGACTTCACAAAAGACAATAACTATTTTAGCAATACAGTGGTTCTCTTAAATAATCTGTCATGATTATTTTTTATTAAATAAATGTAAAGTGATATATAACTGGCAGTGTTATAGCACCTGTGAGTGACATTTAATTCTCAAAATGAAAACAATATTCATTAAATGCTTTCTGGCATTTAATTTTTTTAATGTATATTATTCTTTTATCATCTGTATTCTCAGTCTAAGTGGTAACCTGCATTTAGATCAGTTGAACATAAAATGACTAGCCAATTTAAGAAAATGTACCCAGAAAAGACTGATGCAGAGTTGCAGTAACTTTGTATATTTAAGATATTTTATGTTTGCAGTATAACAGTACTGCTGCCAGTGAGATAATGACTGTAGTCATTTACTTTTGCTGGAATATTTTCAGACTTACCAGTGAAGTTTTTCTGAATAAAACTTTTCCTGGTTGCTTTTACTACATCGTATGAAACAAATTGTTTTCCTCAAAAGATACGTTTTCAGGTGGAATGCTACCTTATTTTCACTGAATTAAGAGCAAGTGTCCTTTAACTTTCCATGGATAAAATCCGTAGAATAAAAATAAAATCCATTGATAAAATCCTATCAGGGCAGGCACTATCTAAGATCAAAGCAAATATAGCATTTCTTTTATTAGAGTAAGTACTGAAAAATCTTTATGCATTCTTATAGATTTATCTATACGTTATTTATCTATTGAAGTGTTTCTAGTCAAATTGCAATCCATTTTTAAAATAAGAACCACATTTTGCTATTCAGAGCCTCTGTTTTTTTGGCCTGCCAATTTATACTTTTAATTACAGTGTTCAAAGTCAGTTACTATTAAAGGAGGCGTATCATCAGCTTCAGTTGTTATAGTTTGTCTTGCATATTCACTTTAAGAAACAGATTGGTATTTCTTTCTTCAGTTTTAGGTATCGAGCTGCTCCAGTATGTATTTGTTATGAGGTTTACACTGGTTGATGGAACAGGAGCACTAAATGCATACATTTTTGATTATGTAAGTAATTCACGGAAAAGTAGACTATACAGATTATGTGGCTTTGGATTTTATTTGGTTTTAAAATATCAAATGTATGTACAGAAATATTCATTCTGTGTTGCCTGCAGTGTTTTGCAGGGACACAGTTATAAGTGCTGTAATGTTATTAATACTGTCCATCAGTGAAGATGCACAGAATGTAATTTTTAGTAATTTTTCAATAAAATATGAGAATAGAATATCAAAGCATAAAGACAAAACAAAAACTTATAGATAGATTATTTGGTATTTCCACAGACTTTTAAACTTTTCCATGGTTGAGTTTCTCTTGTATTGGCAATGTAAAATTATGCAGCCTTAATGCTATGTGAATGATGGGAGTGTTTCAGGATTTATCCAGGTAACTTCTGGATTAGCTCAAAATCTCATTACTTCTTTTTTTTAACTCTCAGTAGAATCTATCCATTCTTGAGTAATTCTTGAGTTTTGTTTTATATGAAGCAATAGCTATGCACAGGTATTTGTCTTCGGTTCCAGAAGCAGTTTCTTCTACGGCTCTGCTAACCTTAGAATTAACCTATCTTCAGTTTTCTCTGAAGCAATTTAAGACCATTCCTGCTACCTGAGACACTGAAGAACAGACGGGTTTCCTGTCACTACACACTGTATAATGATTTTACCTTCTGAAGGCTAAAATACCACCTTCATTCCATCTTCTTCCATATAAGAGTTGTTTTCACAGTAGAGTGATTTTTTTTCTTCCATATCAGAGTGCTTTCCCAGGTGGTCCAGATCTTCCTTGAAGTTTGTCAAAAATAAATTCTAATTCTTTACTCCAGTATAATTGCTGTTCCCCCAGCTTGCTTTTTTTCTATAAGCATAGTGGGCCTATTTGCTAGTCCTTAAACCTGTCACTATTGAAAATTCTCAAAATCACCAGACTTAGGACAGTTCCCTGCAGAATCCACTTTGGACATACCCCATTTTGACAGCAAACTACTAATTCACGAATCTTTTTATTTCTTTTTACTCTAATTGATAAACTTTATTATTAGATTAGCAGTTTGATGCACAAGGATGGTTTGAGTTATAATTTTTTGTGATGCTGGAGGAGGATTTCTGACTGACAAGAGCTGGATTGCTTTCTACATCTCCAATTTAGGGTTGAAGATTATTTTTGTTTTGTTTTTTAGACACACATGCACACACCCATTTTAGTTATTAATCTAATTTTTAGGTGGTACATCAATGATTTTGAAAAGGGAAAATAATAAAAAAGTGAGAAGAACTGAGTAAAGAAGAGAATTATAATCTAAGATATATTAGTATTTCTTTTTATAAGTGCATTTGCGTGTTTTCTTATTCCAGCAATTCATAGCTGGCAATATTGGGATCTGGAGTAATTTGTCTACCCAAGTGGAAAACAGTCAGTGTAGTGGAACTTCAGAGGTATAACTTTGTCCAAAATGGGACAGAGAAACAATTTAGTGGGATTTCCCTCCCCTCCCCGCCCCTCCCCCCCCAGCAACACTATTTAATATATCTGCATATTTTCCACCATTGTACTAAATGACTTTGAATGGGACTTCGAAGGGGCTACTTGAATACTCTTTCTTGACAATTTTTAAGACTGTAAGCAACAATAATATTGGGAAAAAATTAAGTGTACTTTCAAATACACAGTGTTTAAGGTGCAAAGGAAGTCAAAGGCTGCAGCCCCTTTTTTAGCTAGTCATCTTTTCCTTATACTGTCCTTTTTCCTTTTTATATGGAGAAACTAAACTGCAGAAAGGAAGATGGAGGAAAAGATTTTAAATCATCTCTTGATGCAGAATTAAAAAAATCTCTACTTCAGGGTAGCTCAGATTCTTATCAGGTACTGCTCAGTACTACAGCTTAGCTGCAGGAAAATAAGCACAATTTCTACTCAAGTGCCAGCTGCTGGCATTCCTGCTGGTGCTACTTCAAAGACAAGTCAACAGCTTCCAAGCCCAAACTCGGGTTCTTCAGCACCACCTGAAAAGGAACCAGGCTGCTTTGAAGAGCAACTTTACACTAGCTTCCAGTCACACTTCTGCGGGAACACTCTCAGTTCTTTTCTTTCTTCTCCTCTCTATAGGAAAAGTAATGGAGGGAAAAAAAATGAAAAGTGTTATAGTCAGAAGAAGAATTGGAAGAGTGAGAGGATAAAGTTATCTGTGTCAATTTTGCTGCCAGATTATGTGTTAGTGTCTGATGACTTCCATTAAACATGCCATACAAAAATTATACAAAGGCAGATTATTCTGGTTTTGTATCTTTTAACAAAAGGAGAAATTGCCATCAAAAACCCTAGCTCACTTTCAGAAGGCATAAGACAACGAGCCTTTAGAGATACAAAATCAGGTAATAAACCTGGACAGAGTAAAATGGGATTTTTGTCAGTCATGCTTACTGTACACAGTTTAAAAATGCGCAGAAGTGGTTTATTTAACATTTCAGTGTTCCCATTCTTAATTTTATGCCTCTGTTCAGAAGTGTATCTCATAGTTTAAGCCTTTCCCCATAGTTTCTAGCACTATGGAAAAATGAAACTCAAACTAAGGGAATTCCACTTGTACGAGCCCAGATTGTAGTGCTCCCTTGGTTTCAAGTGACTTTGTTCCTCTCAAAATGTTCTGCTCGCTGCAGTGAGGGACTGCTGGGAAGGACTGACCGCCTTCTCTGGGCATAACATCGTTGAGGTTTATAAAGAGTATCTGTTCTCTATCAATAGAGCTCTATAAATAGAGACCTACATGTGTGCTTTCTAGGTGGCTGTAACCCCTGAATATTCAGGGGTACCGAAATACAGGCTATTAATTTCTTTTTTTAATGTTCGGGTTTTTTCTGGATCTGAACAGTTTTAGAAATAACATTGTTCTTCTGTTGTGTTACCTATCTGAATAATTTTAAGTTCCTTAAATGATAAAAGAGCATGCAGTCAGGGTTCTGGCTAATGATTTCTTTATCCCTCTTTCATCACCTCATATTTTTCTGTTCTCTTCCAGGAAAAGTTTTTCCAAATTCCTGCCTCTGAAATCTTAACTAATAATTTTCTTCAGGAGAAGATGCAGATGACCATGAATACGCTCTGTCCTCCAGGAAGAAAATTAGGTCAGCTTGCCATTATTTTAAAAGGGGGGTGGGAAGGGAATGAGTCTTTCCATCTGCTGTTGCAAATGTAAAGTTGTAGAATTCAGCTTCAACACAGGCGAAACTCAAAAGAGGGAAATGCAGGAGTCTGTAAGAAGAGTTCCAACTAATTTGTTTTGATATGTTTCTTTAATAGTAGAACTCCTTTTTGAGAAAGAAAGCTAATGGTTCAGTAAATTCTCATGTAGCATGCAGTGATGTGTCAACACAGTCATGGCTGTGCAGGCAGTAATGAACCTGTCATTTGTTTTTATATGGAAGTATGAAACTTAACTTAGTTAACCAGAACACCCTTGCACTGAACTCACAGTACGTTAGGGAGAACTGAAAGGGAATTCAGCGTATGGCACATGCTTTGTGTGAGATACTACTTTTTGAATGCATGTACTAATTCACAGCATCCCTTGCTATAGGTAACACCACCCATGGCAATTGAGCAAAAACTTAAAGCAAATCCAGTAACAGAGGGGTTTGTGCAGTATTTCTGTTTTGCCAGACAGTAGTTCTGCCCAAACCACACACATCCAAGGTATCCGTATCTCTCTGCCGCAGCTCCGGTCTCTGGAGTGCACTCCCTCAGAGTCCACAGCTGTCAGTGACACCACAACCACGCTGGAGTCTTGATCATACTTAGAAAAACTGGGCCTGTTGTAAAGGATGTTCTCTTTGAGAACCAATGAAATTGTGTCATTGAGACACATGGGGATGAGATTTTATTACGGGGAAGTGTTTGTAAGTGCTGTACTGTGATACAACTACTGTTAGCAGTGGTTTGGGGGTGTGCTGGGGTGGAGAGGAGGCTTGGAAGATTGTTACTGAACACCATTTCAGATGCTGTGGGAAATGTTAAGGTACAAACTGGAATTTCAAAATTACTAATTAATTTTTCTTCCTATTAACAATTGTATACATTTAGATATGCTAGTTAAGATCCTGCTCAAGTTACACTTTTGTCCTATGAAAGTTAGAAATGGTGTATTAAACAATAATTTGGATTTTGTTTGTAGATGACTTGCCATGGCTGGAATGCTTCATCAAGTCCTATAATGTCAGAGATGCGATGAAACATCAAGTTTATTACCAAATTTTTGACACTACAGTTGCTGAAGATGTTGTATAGTGATGTGTTGCTAATATGAAATGATTCAGTAAGAATCCAATTTTGAGGGGGTTTGGAATCAGAGACTGTATAAAAAAAAAAAAATCATTGTTCCTTTCTTAGGAATTCAACCTGTATGAATGAAGTTTGAGTTTGTATATTAATGGAAATGCTAATTATGTTTTAATGCATTTACTACTTTCCTGGCATACAGCCCTGTGACCTGAGTGCAAGTGGAGGCGCTAAGCTTTTCACTGGAGGCTGCTTGGCTCAGGCTGATGGTAGCAATCTAGTATCCATCTGTCCTTCAAAAAGGCAAAAAGTAACTCTAAACTGCTGAGTTTTACTTAGAAATATAGTCAGAATGATGCTACTTTGTTCATTTCTGTATTAAAATCAACAATGTCAATAGCGATAGGGAAAAGGAGATCTACAGTAAACTTTCAGACTACTTTGTACAAGCACATGTTACTGTTCTGAGTAAGCCAGCTTGACAGAGAGGTTGTCCATATTTAGAGATTTCTTTAATTTTGCACTGATGTGTACGTGTAGACAGAACTCTTCATGTTATTCATGCTAAGGTAATTGCAATGTGTGCCACTTCCTATAGATTTTGGTGGAGTTATGAATGTCACTGTGTAATAATTATCACTAAAACTTAAGTCAAGCCATGAAAGTAAGATGGAGTGTAAAATTAATATTGACATTCACTAGATTTTAATGATTTTTAATGTGGCCCTATTGGGTACCAAAGTTTATTAGCTGGGTCTGTGTTTTCAAAGGCTGTCACATATCTGGCTAAATTTACTGTCAGATTACACTGCCCAGATCTGCCTTTTCTGTCTTACATAATCAGATTGTATGGCTGAATTTAGGGATACGGAACTGATCCAGTGATATCATGGCTTGAAAATACTGCTGGACTATAAAAATTACTCGGTGGTTTTACTTTGCATTCACAAATCCATAGGACAAATCCAGGACGTGTTTCTCCAACCATAATTAATGCAGAAATTCCTGTCAAATCCAATGCTTTCCATCAGAGCAAAATTAATATTTGCAACAGCTGTTTTTAAGGGAGTTCAGAAGCAAGATGGAATACTTGTAAGTAGATTAATATTTTGACAGTACGTGACTTTTTTTTTTTTTTTAATTTTTCAGGGCTGTTTAGTAGATTTTGCAATTTGTCATTTAAAATTTCATCTAAATATCTTCTGGTAACTTTCTGTTACTATAAAAAATTTTGCTGGCTTTATATGTCATAAACCAGGAAATTATGTTCTTTATTGATTGGGATGTAGGGAGAACCAATACTAAAAGTAGTTTGGGGATATTTCCTTTATAAAGTAGGGAAAAAATACAACCCAACTTTAGAATTGAATGAGCAGTTTACCAAGCAGCAGTACTGGTTTGTGAAAGCTTCCCGCAATCTGTGAATAAACATATAAGCAAAAAATAGTTATAACTAGTTATTAAATGGATATTATAAAATTTTAGATACTGGACATATCCAAATGATTTCAGAATTTAGGGGTGAAATTGAAGAACAATCTTTTTTTGCTTTTCTTGTATATAGTGAATGAAAACTTTGGAAGGAAATGTTTTTATTTTTAGATTGTTGTTAACAGCTCTTGATTGATATTTATTTTTTCTAAATAAGTCTTTGTAAAGTAATAAATAAGAATATGTTTTGAACTTCAGTGTAAACTACATCAGTTCTACCACATCCCTCATCTAAGATCCCTGCCAGAAAGCTCTGCATATATATCACTTGATTTTTTTACTTTTGAATATTGTATTAAAATGTTTAATAAAGATTTTTTCAAATATTGAGGTTTTCTTGTACTTGACTTAGTTCCTTGTTTATAAGACTGTGAAAACTTGGTCATCAGTAGCCTTCATCCAAGAAAATGCCCCAAATGAATGTCTGTATACTTTGATCGAAACGTATGTGTTTAATTCTCTTTTTAAATATGTCACAGGAGTAATTTTAATTAGTAATGAAAAATTATTTATTTGATAATACTGAATTTCACTGTATAGAAAGGAATTAGTGCACAGACGGTTGAAAGTGTTAGTGTCTCATTGGTAGCCTTGACATGGAGCAATGGAAGTAGCTGAGATGCGACTCAGACTTTTAATTATTCATCCTGGTCAACACCAAGGCCTCTGAATAGCTGACTGATGGATGGAAATATGGAGATTGCTGTGTCCTGAACTTAAAGCACTGACAGGCTCCAGTCTCTCAAAGCTAAGCACCTCATGGAGCAATGACTTTTAGCCATTACCAGCAAACTCCTCAAATAGAAACAAAAGTCATGTTTCCCTTAGTCAGTTTCTTAACCAGATATGTGATTCAAGTTTCTAAAACATTAATAAAAGTTCAAATGTCTATTTTAATATTTTACAAAAATTAGTGAATTAGATCATAATGTGTTTGAAGACACTCAAAAATTGAACCAATATTAGACCAGTGTAACACTGGTACACTCGAAACCAGTAAAAACTCCTGGTGTCTTGTCTTCATCCACACATATCCCAGCACACAGGGTAACTACATCAAAACATCAGCATCTTATTAGAAATGTGGGCTAAATGGCAAATATGCTTGGAATGTGAAGTGTATAGCACACAGCAACATCACCACAGGTAAGGATAAAGGATATCTGATTGTAAAAGAGGAGATGTGAGGGAAAATAAAGCTGTAAAAGAACAATAAAGGAACATGAGCCCATCCTTCCCAGTTACACAGGTGGGTGCATAAAAATGATAAAATTGATATTAAAAAAAAATTAATGAGCACTTTTAGAAAGAAGAACAAACAACAGAAAACAAAATAAATGTGAAATAGTATTTTCAGGAGTGCCTGTAGGATTTGGCTTCTTGAAGTCCTTGTTTTAAGGAGTTTTAAACAGGATTGGAAGTCTCTCTAAAGTCAATTGAATGTAAATTCTTGGGTGCCTCACACTCACTTGAAACTCCAATTGGAAAGACAGAATGTAAATAAATAATGTAAATTGCAGAAACATGGAAGCTTTCCTGGTACACGACCTGCTGTTCCTAGATGATTGAACTTTCTCATCAGCATTTGCTGTTACAGGATCCAGAGATTTGCAGACGAGACTTTGAAATGCTTTGCTTAATACTAATCCTTTGGCTACTGAGCAGCAGAGAGTGGGATTGCAAAAAAAAGACAGTAGAGCCCACAGGCTGACAGCCTGAGGTTTGCAACAGAAGGGAGAGAGTTTGTTGTCTTAACAGGGATGAGTTTGTGCCTCTTCAATACCACAGTGTTTTACATTGCAATAATTCATTCACTTTGGGTCACTTTTTGGCCAAAGCCATTGCATTAATACGTGAAACTGGCAGGAACCAGAGCACTACAATAAAGAGCAAGGCCTAATGTTAAAATGGAGTTGTGAAAAACAATAAGCAAACATATGTTCAAGTTCTTCAGGTGAAATGGGAGCACTGAAAAATAATTTCTCCAGTGGAGGAGAGAAAAAACTTCAAAAAAGCCTTATTCTAAGTGTACTGAACAGTGAATATTAAGAATTGGTAACAAGGAAATTCAGCAGATGAGAAGGAAAAACCAGTTTCGGAGAAGAGTATCAAGGGCAAGAAGTGATATTGAGTGTCTGTATGAGACAGTTTGCTGCAGATCCTATTCACAGCATTTCCTATATGTGAAATTCCCAGTAAGATCTATGGTTTGTGGAAACATCCATCTGATGAAGGATTACCAGATTTGAAGTGCTGGAAAAATGTAGAGCATAATTACAGTACAATTAGTGGGTTTGTATTTGTGGTATGGTATGGGTGGACTTCACCACAGAACAGTGCAACGATGTGCTGTTCCTTCTTGTTTACTGCTACAACTCCGATATCTGCCTACAGAGGTTCCTCTGTAAAACTGCTGCAATGTTACCATTTCTTTGCATGCACCGAACAAATTGAAAGCCTAGGAATAAATCTGCATTTAGTACATACTTGTTTTAATTTGGATTTTTGCAAGTAAACGAGGAGGAAATATGCTTAATGTGGAAACACGTGCCAGAGGAAAAAATAATTATTTTTTTTTGTCTCATAACTGTTCTATTACATGCAAAGCTTTGAGCATAAACTTGATCTGTACCTCCTCCTGTGTGTGTACAGCCTGTAGGCTACCACTGTAAAAAAAAATATATACAGCTTTGTGAAATACAAACTACACCTTTATAATTGAGTCCCTACTTAACTGTAATTTTGAAGATTAGCTATCAAGTAGCTTTGAATGATAGAGGTGTTACTTTGCTGTAAGGAATTCTCTAAATGATGGCAGTTCAGAAATGATGCTTGAATTTTGTCAGTAAAAGAGCAGCAAAACTGAACACAGCAGTCTGCTGCTCAGTCTGACTTAAGTAGACTTTATTCCTTTCTTCTTCTATGGACAAATGACCCCTTAAGCAACTCAAAGCCCCTCTGAAGCACTGTTTGGAATGACAAATATGATGTGTCACAGGCAGGATGTGTATTGCCAGAGGGGCTTTGTTGTTTTTAACAGGGGTGGGCAAGGGGCTTGCACCAGGCAGCAGTGTTTAATGCTATTTTTCTGGTGTACTTTCACATGATACTCCGTCTTGAAGGATACTCTTTTCCTGTCACCATTTACTCTGTTAAAGGTGCAAAATCCCATACAAAGAAAAAAAAAAAAAAAAAAGAAGCAATTGCAGTGATTGAGTTTGACATAAACCCACAGTGTAAAAATCTGTATAAGGTTATCTTGACACACTGCCCCTCGGTTTCTTTTCGTGCATAGGTACCCTGGTACATACAGTGATGTGCTTAAGCTCTCACTGCTCATAAAGCTACATTTGGCTTTATTATTATTTCTTTACTACTTCACGCTTCCACTATTAGCTGTGTTTTGTCGAGGGTAAACCAAGTAGCATTAGAAGTAAGGAGAATTTTCCCCAACAGGTCAGTCAAAGCATTTTAGCAAAGCGCTGCTGCCTGGGTCCTTCTGGCAGAAAAAAGCAGCAAAAAAGAAAGCTTGAAAGGCTTCGTTTGAAGGGATGGGAAAGGTCAGAAGTTACGCATGAAAGGACAGCTAGGAATGAGGAGTGCCCCTTAAATGTCTGACAGGGCACTTCTAAAAATCAGACATTGTAACTTGAAAATCTTGATGCAAATCTGTTGACTGCTGTGATCTATACGATTTGATAATTAATAATCTTTTGAATATTATTCTATTATTCCAGCCTGTACTTAAGTGATTAACTAGCCTACTATATCACAATTATGCTTCGAAACAAATTTTATTCCTCTGGATCCAGCTACTGGAAATTGTTTCTATCTATCTGAACTGAGAGAGGTCAGTTTGTTTTTCCTTTAAAAACTGTAGGGGGAGGCGGAGGGGAACAAACCACCAATTTGACAAAACTGCAGTATTCATCATTAGTTAGATGCATTCTTACACTTAACCAAGTGCTGGGGCCTGCTCACATCAAATCACTTTTTCTGGCAAGGACTATATCACACAATGATACCTTGAAAGTGTACTTTTTCCACAGCAAGTTTACCAAGGCATTGTAAAAATAGCAATAGTTTTCAATGCTCATTTAGGTCTCATGTAAGGCCTGGAAAAACGTGCGTGTCTTTGGCCTGCTTCTCAACCTGGGTAAAGAGGTGGCTGATGGGATGTGATGGGGCAGGGAATCCTTAACTCGTTTCTTAGTGGCTGTGGCAAAGGTACTCAAGCCTCATTTTAAATATTGAGGTCATTTGCTAATGTGTGTCAGGAAAGCATAGAGCTGTACCAAATACTCCTGTCAAGAGCCCATGCAGCAAAGCGAATCAGAATTGGAAATCAATTCCAATTGAAACTGACACAAGGGAAAATGTGACAGTGATACATTCTGCTTTTGGTTAATTCTGCTTTGGGAAAGAATTCTGGTCTGAAACTTAAACCAAATAGTAAATAAAAATTTAATCCGATGAAAAGCGTAATGAAATTACTTGCTCAAATGGAGCAGAGACCTCAGAAGAGGGACTGTATTGAGAAGCACTTTTTTTTCTTATTGAAGATCAAGTTGTCTTCCTTCAATGTTTCATTCTTTAGACATTTCTCCTTGTAGCCAGTATACTTAGGTTCCCAACCCAGTCCAACCAACCCCTGGATTTTCCATCTTACTTTACTGGAGCTGAAGTCTAACCATCCAAGTCAGCATGGAAACACCATCGCTTGGAGACTGTTATTGCTTTGGTATCTGAACATATCAGGTAATAAGAAATGTCACTAACGTTCACTAACAACTCCTCCATCTGGCCTTTCCTACCTGTAGTGAGGCAGCTGGAAGACTATCGTACGAGGAGTTAAGAGATCTGTGTGCTTGCTGCTGCCTCACATGTGCAGGTGCACTCTGGATAGCCTGGGAGGGCTTACCAACAGAGTAATCCATGATAACTCATGTGTATGCCTCTACCATGGATGGCATGCAACATAATAACATAATTAATCAAGATATACATATAAATGCACAAGTGACCGATTTGCATGTATTCAATATGTATTCAATCATATGTGTTGTGCCTTATCTTGTGCATTCCAAATGATATACCCATATCTTCTGGAACTATACCTTTATTGAGATGTGTATTGAAGCGTGCTGTCCAAGGGACTCATCAAAGCTGAGTCCCAGTTCCAAGCCTGACAGCTCTTGGTGGCTGATGAGTCTCTACTGCGGAGTGCCAGTGAACAGAGAGCTGCCAAACCCCACCATGGACGGATGGCCGTGCAGTGTGCTGTGACCCACAAGGAGGGGCTCCTCTGGTTCTGCGACAGCTGCACTTCTCAGCTTCAAGAGGGACATTAGATTGCTGTCACCATTTCTTTAATTTCCAATCTTAATTAATCATCTAACCAGCTTTGTGTTGGGTGCCGTTCTTACCGAGATCCCAAAAGAACTGGCACCTCCTTGGAGCAAAACACCATCACTTTTCATAGAACGTAGTAGTACCCCCCTGTTTTTCCTCAAATTCATTTACGATGGTTGAATATTAAAAAATACAACAGTTGGTCTTGAGCAAAAGGAGAACACTGACAAGTTCAAAATAGTAGCAGCAGATTAAATCTCAGTTCACAATAGATGTGTCTGCATAGTTGCAAAACATGTATGGATGAGTGTACGTAATGCCAGGTGGTACTGTGGTATTACAGCCCCTTAATTCCTCCTTTTCAATTTGTGCTTACTTCCAGTATTTATTTTGTTGTAAAAAAAAAATTATTATTGGTTAAAAAATACTTTTATCCAATTTAATTGGTTAAAAAATTACATTTCTAATCTTTGCATATGGAGTAGAGGAAAACAATTACCAATTGGCACTGTTTGAATCTTGATAAGTTTGTTTTTTTAGAGGACTGTAGAGAAAACTAGGTGCCATAACAGATGGGATCAATGGTAATAGGTATTTTTTTAGTAAGCCTACCCAGGATCCCACCTTATTTTATTGCAGACTGCAGTGGAGGGATGGCCTGCATGCAGCATTCTCACTGCAGAAAAGTGAAAATTAGGCCCAACAATGTTATAACTTAGTCTTATTTTCTCAACAAATTTATTTCAAGCCAGGAATGGCCTTCCTGTCTCCCACAGTAACGACCTGGCTGAAAGAACAAGTTCTTCACCACTGTCTCACGCTACCTTTTTTAGTTAAAATAATAATAATAAAATAAAAAAAAAAAAGCCACAAACAAAACAAAAACAAGCAAAAAAACCCAAATACGAACCCAAAGTTTCTGAAGCTTCTGGTAGTTGGAGTGGTGGATGTGGATGTGCGTAGGGAGTAGAGGAGTAGAACTGACAGCAAGTGCAAAGACAGCTGGGAGCAGTCCAGCAGTCTGACTGGTACAACGCCCAGTGGAGACTGCAGAGATGGTTGAAAATGAGAGATCGAGTTATTCGATTTAGACAGTGAATTTTTATCACAGCAAATTTCCTGACGGCTCAGCCTGCCTACTCTGAAGACATGAGTCCTGTTTTTTACCAAATTAGGGAGAGGTTTATTCCCCTTTGCATGCAGAGTACCCGAACCTGCATCTGTAGGAACTGCCACACCTTTATATCTGTGCAGATGTCGCAGCAGAACGGGAGGGGAGGTCCCATTCCCCTGGCTGTGGTGGGTTGGCTTTGGCTGGCTGCAAGAGGCCCACCCCCCCCACTCTCTCGCTCCCCCTCCTCAGCAGGACAGGGGAGGAAAAAAGAGGGACAGGCTTGTGAGTCAAGATAAAGACAGGGAGATCACTTATTATGGGCAAAACAGACTTGACTTGGGGAAAATTAATTTCATTTATTGCCAGTTAAAAGTAGAGTTGGATGGCGTGAAACAAAGACAAAAAGGAAAACACCTTCATCCCACCCTTTCCTTCCCAGGCTGTCCTCATTTCAGTTATAGAGACCAGCGTGGAAATTGTCAGCATAATAAATAGTGTGGAAGGTTGTTTAATCCAAAAATGCTGGCCTGTTCACTGATGGAGCAGATCCAAGCTCTTGATGAGATGGGAGGTTTTGGTAAACAGAAATAAGTTTGGTTATGATCCATAAATGGCTTTCCCAAATTAAAAGCAAAAAATAATGTGGAACAGAAATGTGCAGTGTTCTACCCTTCTTTCCCCAGCTGTCTGAAAAACACATTATTAAACACTTAAGGGTATGTTCTTCCCAGGACTAGATGGACACAAATGTAGTTGGCAACAGAGGACTTGGGCATTCTAATCAAAAGAAGAACTTAACACTTAAGGCCTAATTGTACAAATAACCCATCTGTCTTGTACAGTGCAGAACCAAAGTGATATTTTTAAGGCTAAATCAACCCCTTAGAAATTAGACAATCTGTTGCCATTTCTACCCAGCTGTACTTCAGGCAGTGGTACTATTATCCATTAACTCATCTAGTCCTAAGCGACACGCAAGTGGATGGAAAGAGCTTCAAATAATTGAACAAGTGATTATCACATCTCTTCTTTTAATGGTACTGGAACTACCTCATCCCCAAAGGTGTATATACTCACTGAAAGAAAATGTGTAAAAGAAAGGATTGGGAAATTCTCCACAGATCTCTTTTAATCTGGATTTTATTATTATTTGCATATATCATATAATAAGGTCTTCATGACAAGCCCTCTATTGTAAGCTTTTTATTCTTCCCTTTATTCTGTATTATTCTGTAATGGGAATCTCTTTGGCATATATCTAGAGGAAGTTTAAGCTATTCTTGTTTACCCTTATTGTTCTGGTTGCATTAAGGTGCTTTCAAAGGGAAATCCACTTTAAAGATACACAAATTGAGGATGATGACCTAAAGCTGGAGCTGGAGAAGGGACAAGCATAGATAAAATACCAGTAAGCCTTTTGTGAGTCCTTTTGCAGTACTGTCCAACAAGACTATGACCTTTTTTTTCTGTTTTGCCATAGGCTCATTCATTTGGGTAGCCACTTAGGCAAAATCCAAAGTCAAAATCTACGCAGTATTTCAAGAGGCAGTGCCTATCATCTGAACAGTTCAGTCGATTTATTCAGCTATTACGTTTTGCAGCCACTTGAGCTACAAAGAGCATTGTGACACTGAAGAAGCTTCAAGGTGTACCAGTAAATTCACACATTCATTCAGGACAGATGAGTGAAACAGGCAGTCCAGTGAAACCTTTCCGCAGTATCTTAAATAATTGCTAATATCTGAAGGCAACAATGACCAGCTCTGAATGAAAACTATGTTAGATATAATGGGAAGTAAGATTTTTACTTGCCTTTGGTTTTTGCCTTTGTTTTTTTTTGCCTTTATTTATTTATTTATTTACTAGTATCAGCATAGTGATAGAGGAGCATTTTAATTAACTGTGGTCATACTTTAAATTCAGCTGAGACCATCAAATGAGATTCAAACACAGAACAGGAATTAAAAGTAAATTCTGACACAATGAGCTGAAAGGGAGCAAGGATTAGTCAGAAAAAATTGCTTTTGAACAATCACAGTAGCAACCATATTTCACTGTAATTTACTTAAAAGAGTAAGACCTCAGCCTGAGCAATCACGTTATCTTGTTAGAAGTGCATCTCAAGTGTTTGCTATTTGATCTCCGTGAACAGAAATCATCTGACTAATATACATTATTTTTAAGCCAGTCAAGCCAGGGACCGCAGCCAGAGCTGGGAATCCTGTGTGTTATGCCCCTCACAGACAGGCATAAGGAGACAGTCCTTGTTGTAGATTGTGCATATTTATGATCAGATGCAACACATAAATTAAATAGATGGGGGGGGATGTGAAAGAAAGGATGTCAAGATAAGAGTATAATTAACTAACTTGCATAGCAGCCTCAGGCCGGATCATAATTCCCATTTTCTCAGAAGGGGTGTCAATCCATTTAAAGTCCACTGAGTACAAGAAATTTAGTTTTCTTTCTTAGCTTTGCTGCAGGTCAAGGTTTCAAATACAGCTCATCTCCCATTTGAGAAAGTAACTAGAATTTCAAAAGCACTTTTTTGAGAGCTGTTCAGCTTGTCTTTTGAAAAGCTGGCAAGGGTTTTGCCCGGTGACTTTGTTGGAGGCTTTCATTCAGAGCTCTGAAACACTAGTGAATTGTTCCCTTTCCTAAGGAGACAGACGCAAAGCAATATAGCATCACACACAAAGTAGGAAACAGATCTTTCCTCTGTGCTAAAATTTTAACGGGGAAACTATTGTATATGGAGAAAAACAAGCTAGATTAAAGATCATCGCTTAATACTTCTAAAAGAAATAGAAAAAGCTCCTACTTTCTGAGACTGTACACCAGCATCTTGATATTGTGCATAATGCTGTGTGGCTTTGAAAAGTAGCTAAGAGCCAGATCTTTACAACTTCACAATCATTCTTTTTGCACATCCAAAGTTGAAAGTTTGCCAATGTATACAGTGCTGGTTTTCGTTTTCAAGAGAGTTAAACATATTTTTATGCCAGCATGTTTTGAATTGAGATTGACATAGCCCTTCTTTGACTGCTGATGAGTGATCGCTATCTTTAACATTTTATCTTTGGAAATATGGAGATGAGTCCTCTTTCTGCTTTCTTAAACTCACTGAGCCTTATTCATCCCTTGTGTAATTATGGCAATTTCAAAGCAGTTACGCTGCAGTTAGGTTGGACTAGGTCAATCAGATTCCTCAATGTGTGACTCTTTTTAGATAATGAATGAAGACCTCAACATCTTACACTTCAGAGCAAAGATTTATTGTTGGCTTCGGACTGCTCCAGCTGATTGCTAAAATGACATTCAACCTTAAAAACAAACACACAGAAAAGCTTTCATGATGTGCTCAGTTTTGATCCCCACTATGCAAAAAGGATGTGGACGGGCTGGAGAGGGTCCAGAGAAGGGCCACCAAGATGATCAAGGAACTGGGAAACCTGTCATATGAGGAAAGGCTGAGAGAACTGGGTTTGTTCAGCCTTGAGAAAAGAAGGCTTAGGGGAGACCTTATCACCATGTTCCAGTATTAAAGGGTGGCTATATAGAAGATGGATTCCCTTTCTACAAGGTGTTACATAGAAAACACAAGGAGTAAGGGGTACAAGTTACTCTTGGGGAGATTCCACCCTTTTGCTGGAACACAGACAATGCTCAGCTGGAGGTTTGCCAGTTGCCTGGCAGCACCAGGTGCTGAAGAGCCTTGTTTTTCAGGGTCTATTGCTCCAGGGCTGCTTCACCATGTGGATGGATCTGCACCTCCAGGGCTCCCAGGTTATCTGCTTCACATCGTGGAGTCTGGAAATCAAGAGAACCTTAACCTGAGAAGAATGCCTGAAGGACTGGCTTCTCACTCTTTAGTAGGAGGCCATCCATCCACAGTGTCTGTGTTATGGTTTACTTCGGCTTTTTTTTTTATCCTGTTGTTTTTAAGTCACTGTTTCAGAATTATCAGCATATCTGCAAAACTTCATCTGCTTATAATAAATAGATAATACTTGCATAGGAGCCAGTGGAAAATCAGATTTTGATTGGCCACCTAGGTCTTCTCCCACCAACAGACAGAGCTATCTATGCCTAGACCTTTCCTACAAATGTTTGTTTTGACCAGCACTAGTTGATCTTACTGGCCATAGCAAGGTCAAGAAAAGGACTTGGACAGCCAGTATTGTGAGGTTGAGTTATGCAGTGTGGCAACAGTTAGCATGTACACGTTGTTGTGGAAGGCACAGCATCTGCAGAATTTCTTTATGTCTGTACCACTGTATGGCCATGATGACCTACATCTAAGCAGCCTCTAATTTCTGCCGGGAGAGACTGGGTGACTTACCTCACAATGCATGTGTGGCCATGAAATCTGCAACATGGATTTAAGTTTGTAACTGAGATAATCCATTCTGGATTTTGTATAATAATAAGTACTAAGCAATAATCAGCTAATTAAAAAAAGTCAGGAGGATGAGGTAAACAAGGAAGAGGGAAATACACTATAAAAACTGATGTGCCAAATTACTTTTTAATACTCAGCAAATATTGCATGTCTTTTTCTTAATAATACAGGAGAAACTTAGATTTCATTAACATGTTCTAAAACTTGGCATATTATAAAAAATTGTTTACAGAGGAAAAGCAGCCTTAATAGCTGCTCCAATCTGTCATTAACAACAACAAAAAAAAGCTAAATCACTAAACAAAGATCTTGCTTAGGGAGATTTGCTGTCTATCTAACCAACAATATTCATGATTACTTCACATTTGAATCATTTGACACATTCTTTGTGAGACCAAAACTACACATTTGGAAGTGAAAATAAGAAAAATATGTTTGTTAACAATTTGCATAAACCCTGATTTCAGACCAGACAGTGCAAATTTTTCATGTGTCATAAGAAAAAAACACGTATTGAAGTGGATATCTTGGGGAAGTAGTAAAAAGCAGAAATATGAGAAGCCAAAATCTTACCAGTCATTTGTATTTACTTTAACTGTGTCAAACCTTCAGTCAAGTTAGTAATAAGCACACAGGTCATTAAACAACTTAATTGAATTTGAGTGACATCTGCTTTTGAGCAATTAGATGGTACAGCATATTTTCATAATGAAAGAATTGACTCAATTTCCCTCTTCTCTCACTGAAAATTTATTAAGTAGTTCAGCCATTAAAGTGCTTATTTATTAGTGATGCCCAGATGGCAAACCACTATAAGTGTAAAGAATAGCTGAGCCATGTCAGATCTTAATTAAGCGACTGCAAATTAGAGGAACATCACTCAAAACATAGAGGCTGAAATTACACTTTTCTACCATTATAATTCCATAGTGATTTGCGGAGAGAAAAAATAATATCTAAATATGACTCGTTCAGAAAGTAAACATAACCACAAGATAAGGAAAATGTGTGATATCGCTGGTGTTACCCCTTCAGCAAAGCTCTGTCTCTGCTTCTGTTGAACTTCCAACCCCTGAATACTCTTTCCTATGCACATTTGCAAGGTGCTATCACTCCTGTATTTAACATGCCCTTGATGGGAACTCAGGGTACTCAGAACCTAAAGGATTAGGTGAGGAGTCTGTCATACATGTTTAGCTATAAATCTCTCTTATTTCCTCACTCTGAAAGGAAATGAACATGTAACAGCCACGCACAATTTTTTCCTAAGTGTAAGTAGTGCAACACAGAGTAAGACAAGTGTCTTTCTTCTCTGATTCAACCGGTTCATTTAACATGTGCCAGCTCCTGTGGGACTGGTTTCTTGGGTGAACGTAGAGACCCACAGCCCACCCAGGCCCCATCTTAGCAGTTCTTCTGTCCCCAGAGACCTTCTTTACAGAGGATGGAGGAAGGAGTGGTGATCTAGACTACAGTGGATTTGCATTTCCTGGTGATTCACAGGTACCACTCAGGACAGTTTTCTGCCTGCTTTGCACAAAGCCGATGGAAAAGACCTTCAAAGACCAAGTTTATTAACAAAGGATCATGGCAAATTTAAGCCCTTTATAAATAGAGATTTATGGTTCTGATGAGATGTAGTTTTTGGCAGCCAGGTTTTTCTGTGGCTCAGCTTCTTTTTTTTTGTTGCCTGTTTCTAAACTGAGTACTGGGCAAAACTATCACAGCTTAAATAACAAAAGCAAATGTTATTCAATGTTTAAAGTTACCCAGTAAAATCATCTCTCAGAAGCACGAGTGTTTCAATAATGAAATATAATTCTAAACCACGATGGGAACTGTTGCAACCCAGGCATTCAATACTGTTATTTAAATAACTGTAGATACTAATTAGACCCACTCTCCATGCTACTGCTCAAACACCGAAAATCAATTTAAGCTTAATGTGGCACATAACTCTTTTCCTAGCATAAAGACTGTGGAAAATCTATAACACATTTCACTTTTCCTTCAAATATTTAGAAGATTTTTCGATGTTGCCATCAACAAAACAAAATTAGGGCATAACAATTTGTAGTTGAATGCAATCATGACACAAACCCACCGGTTCTTTTATTCCCAGCGCCGGGTCCTTAGTCTATGTAGTGTCACAGGGGACAATTGCTCAGGCAACGCACTGGAGGTGAGATAGATAGTTCCTAAACTCACCCTATTCCTTTTGGTTTTAACTTTTTTTCAGTTCCAGTGAAGACTGCTTCACAGCCAAGGTTGGTGTCACCCCCCCTGCAGCCACACCACCTCACTGCAGGAGACACTAGATGAACTTAGCCATGGTTTCAGGTCATCTGTTGAAACTGTCAACATTTTGATCTTGTGAATTGAAAAAGCCCCAGGTCATGCCACCTTTCTAGCATGAAATGGGAAGTGAATTTCACACTGGATGCATTAAGGATGAGAAAAGTAGATGGATCGAGGACAAAATGGCTGATGAACTGGTCAGTGATGCAGTCAATACATTGCTGATGCTGCTGAAATCAATAGGTGTGTTTTGCTTTCAGTTTCAGGAAGGGCTGGATTTCACCAAAAGCTTGCCTGTGCTTGACTCCTGATGGGATTTATACCCACAGTTAATTCCTTAGCAGTTCCTACTTTGAGGCTACTCTTGACTAATTAGAAATATGAACTCTGTGGCACAGTAGATCCCTAAACCACTAAGGCACATCAAAGGACGTTATTCATCAGCACTGTTTCTTATATTCTTCCTCAGCTTCTGTCAGGTGGAAGACACAGGGCTATATCTTACCAGATTTTTACCGTTAATTGACTTGAAATATTCTTGCAATAACATCTGGAGAAAACCTGAAAAAGTTGGAGAGTTCACAGTTCCCCTTGTAAATTTCTGATGAGTGTACCAACCCTTTCCTTTAGCTCACGTTGCTTACAAGTGTAGAATACCTCAAGTTGGAAGGGACCCATATGGATCATCTAGTCCAACTCCCTGCTCTTCCCAGGACTACCTAAAACTAACCCATATGACTAAGAGCATCATCCAGACACTCAAACTCTGACAGGCTTGGTGCCATGACCACTTCCCTGTGGGGACTGTTCCAGGGACCAGCCACCCTCCCAGTGAAGAACCTTTTCCTAACATGCAAACTTAACTTTCCCTGATGCAACTCCATTCCATTTCCTCATGTCCTGTCACTGGTCTCCAGAGACAGAAGACCAGCACCTCCTCCTCTGCTGTCTCCCATGAGAATGTTGTGGACTTCCATGAGGTCGCCCCTCAGACTTCTCTTCTCCAAGCTGAACAAACCAAGTGACCTCAGCCACTCCTGATAAGTCTCAGCATATTCTATTATAGTTTACCACTGGGTCTTATAATGCAAAAGAAGATAATATTCTTAATAAGATATTACTGTGGGGTTTTTTTTGTTTGTTTGTTTTTTTTTTACAACTATCGTATATTTATTCAACATTTAATAAACTAAATGGCCATCCACCTATTTAACCTTTGTATTATAAAATAGGTTCGGCTTCTTGTATCAGTAACTGTTCTCACCATTTGTCTTTGCTAAAGGGCTATCTTTGAAAGATCAGATATGCAGCACTGCAAACTATATATATACACATTTTACACATTTATATATTTTTGCACATTTATATATGTTCTCAGCTATGGGCCAGTGTGTCATTTAAAAGAAACTGGGACAGCATAATTAATCTCAGTAAGTTTATGCACTTTATTGTGGTCAAAAAATTAGACTCTAGAAATATGATGTGCAAACCAGAAAAATAGTACCAATGCCACCAAAAATTGTGTAGTTTAAAATATTTCCTGGAAGAAAAAAATGAAAAGGAAACAAAACTACATCGAGAACTCCATAGTACAGATTCTGCCAGGTTTACTTCTTTTATTCCAGTAGTAATTTGGTAACGACTGTGATCTGATCTTATTTCCTGTTGTGTCTTTGTCACCTGGGAGGATTTGTCAGGAAGCAAAGAAAAGTCAGAGAATGCTACATGCCAGCAGTGACAGGTGGAGACCTAAAGTGCTTTGTATCCTGCCCCCTGCCCAGTAGCCACTTCTCATGGAAATGACAATAAAGATGAAATCATCACCATTTTTTTATTCTTCTTAAAATAGTTTCCTTCTGACAGACAGTTTTAACGGCTTCTTATTAAAATAACATATGTTTGGACCTAGTTTTTGAATACTAGTGGGTTGCACATTATCTGTTATTAAGCATATACATAATGATGTATATAAATACTGTTCAGATTCTTTTTAGAAAAGGGTCTGAAATTGCCATTTATTAACTGTTTTCAATAAAGCAGACTCACTTCCCACTTGTGTAACTCTGAGGAGGATGTTTTGAGAGCCAACATTTAAATTTCTAAAGGTAAAGAAATGCTTCATTAGAATCATACTTTCAGAATCAAAAGAAATGTGTTAGTGGGAGTAAAAATAACGGACTCTTCAGTAGGTGCTATATAGCAAGGTTTATAGGCTGTTCTGCAACTGTGGGCCTGCAAAATAAGTAGGAACTGGCAAACTTATACTATTATATTCATTTCTAACTAAGGCCGATACATAAACTTCTCTATTCAGTTTTAAAATCCAAGTGTCTCACTCCTTCTGCCCACTCTACACCAGAAGGGGACTATTTTGATTCTTGAGCGAGCAGGTTTTCGTGCCACACAGACAGACCTGCCCATTTACACCAGGGCTGTGGCTGTTTAGGACCTCAATTCTGGTGTTATTCCCTAGGTATCAGTGGAGTATGTTCAAAATTAAAGTATTCTCATTTAATTTCATAATTCTGGGAAGGTCACTGATATGAGGGACTAAGCCTGGCTCAAGAACACAACTGAGCTAGAATAGCTTTAGGGAAGCAGTTGGCCAGTGTCTTACAAACTCTCTCTTGGCCACCCTAGACCACATGCTGGGGGATCTGAATTTAGCTGTGCACAACTCACATGTAATCAATGCATGTGGGAGGATTCTTAGCGCTATGTTTATGTCCGGGTTTGAGATACAACTGAACCAATTTTGTGTTCTGTAATTTTACATTTTAGCTAGGCCTCTTCTAACTCTCTGAAATTAACGGCATATTGTGGAGAAAACTCGGAGTCATAAGGCCAATGTTTGTGCTACATGCCAAGGAATGGTGCACAGAGAGACCCTTGCATATACTTATTGCTATAACAACCAAGGTCAGCCAATTTTTGTTATTTGCCCCTTAGAGGGTCGGAAAGGAAACAGAAAAAACGTAGACGGGTCACACCTGTGGGGAGGAACAGACAGGACAGGTGACCCAAACCTGACCAACTGGGATATTCCGTCCCATCTGCCGCACGCTCAGTATAAAAGCTGAGGGATCAAAGGGTCAGCTCTTCTTTACCTGTGATGGCTGATGTCCAAAGAGGACCCTGTCTGCTCATCTGCCTTTGATCCCGATCCGTGTGTTCCTGACTCCAGAGCTGAAATCCAGTTCCCATCCATCACTGAGCGCAGTCTGGGACTTCCCCAGCGCCTGCTGGTGACGGGACTGTCATCCTGGGAGCTTGATACGATTTTGTATATACTGTATCTATTACATTATCTTCTTCTTTATTATTATTTTTATATTAATTCTTCATTAAAGTAGCTTAGTTCATTCTAAACTTTTGAATCTCCTTATCTCTTCCTCTCCTCTTTTTTTGGGGGGGGAGCAAGGGGAAGGGCTATCTGTCGGTTCAGTTGTGGTGATTTAGGCTGAAACCACATTTATTAATGTCAACAGCAGTCCAAGATCAGATGTACCTTAAAAAAAGAGACATGGAAATATGTTGTGACCTAAGGGTCAGAAGAAGAATTGCCAGATTCTGACCAGCAAATCTCTAGAAACAGCCTCCTCTCAGCTGCTGCTCTGAATCTGCTTTGGTACCTTTTGCTGACCATTAAAATACCTTTTCAAATTTGATGGATAACAACATAGAAGTTTATTATTGTAGATATTATTTCAATTTTTTTACATCCATTCTAGTGTTTCTTGTAATTTCATACTTCTAATCTTAGCACCAGGGGGAGAGAGGAACTTTGATCAATGCTCACATTACATTTATTATTTGTATTGCCGTTGCACCCAGGAGTCCCAATTAGTATGGATATTTCCAAACACCAGTTAAGCAAATGCAAGCAGAAAATATTATCTAAAACAGTTCTCATTTTTGGTAGACCCATAAATTTATTTTGTAAGCTAGACCTTATGCAGAGGATGCATAATCTGTTAAACTACTTCATATGTTTTCTTGCAAACACATGACATGTTAGAATTGATCAAAATGAACTCTAAAGCATCAAGCCCTGATCTTGCAGGAAAGTAGGGCGGGGGCGGGGGGGGGGGCGGACAAGTTTGCTCTCTGTGTATGCTAGTCTTACAGTGTTCTCAAAGCATTGGACATCAAATACTTTTTGAGACAAGATATTATGATAGATGGACTGACCCAGTCTGCAGTTCTTGTAGTATTTGTATTCTTACACTATTATGCTGTCACCATGCTGACCATGAAACAGATGCTTCTTTTATCTTCTTTTTATTGGAAGAATATATAAGCCCTCCAATCAGTAAAAAGAAGTCTAACAGATGCAAAGTTTGTTTATTCTTAGGGAAGAATTTTCTTAATAAGCTGTTTCTGTTGTGTTTCTTAAAGGCTCGTTATATTTGTAGATGAACTTACAACCTTACTATAATTCACAAATTACACACTCTAAATATAGGAAATACTGTACAAATGGATCATCAAGTGCCATTTACCACAGCGATCCAATTAAACAGGCTGATTTTCCCTTTAACACTTAAGGAATAGGTACAAGCTTGGTCCTCCATGGCTTGCTGCAATACCTTCTATTTTGCAGGGGAGGGAGCTATTCCCTACTCATTTTAGGATGTGGATGTGTAAAGCCAACGTGCTAAAGAGAAGTGCGGAAAGTGAAGCTATGAGGGATAGGCTAGGGATGCCTGTGAAACATATATTGTTTTGTTCTGTCTCCAAAATTAAAACAGATAAATAGAGATGATAGTTACAGAGGAAATGCTCTTTCCCACAGACCTTCAGCCTAACAGCATATTTCAGCCACTTGCTTTGCCTCTACGTCCACACCTCCTCTAGGGAGGAAGGAATATTTAGCTGAGTCTTCTGGTCCCTCTCTACATAAATGTATCTGCACACATATGGTGATGTTAATGCCACAATCTTTTTTGCCAATATAAAATCAAAATAAATGTAATTCTTCTACCAAATCCTGTCCAGTTGTTAGCATCTGGCAAAGGATTTCCATCCCAGATTTGTGGTCCCTCTGCCAGTCTGTCCCCACAGGGAGGCTGCACTGAGGTCCCTTAAACTATAAGCTGGAAAGTCAAAAAGTGCTGCAGGAGAAGCTGTTTGGATATTGGTAATATCTTCACTTGTAGTACCAGTCACACACAACTCTTTGGGCAAATTAACAGGTGTTTCTTGCAGGGCAGGCAGCAAGTGCCTTCTGTGCAAGTGAGAACGTGGGCAATACCCTGCACTCTGTGTGTGTACATCAGTTCATCCACCTGTGTGGTGCCTGGGGGAGTAAAATCTGAGCCAAAAATGGTTTCCTGTTTTATCCATACATAGCCCCAAACTAGTATTTAAAATGGGAGAAGTATGCATTAAAAGAAAATAATTTGGAAATATTGATAGTGACAGCTGAAATTATCTCTGCCTCTTCTCATTTAGTTCCCAATTCAAATTTCTGTAAAGGCCCTGTTTATGCTGCATAACAGTTAACACAGCAAATTGATGCGATTTCAACACAGCCTAAACCACACGGATGAAACATATACAGAAACGTATTCACTACATTAACCAGCAACATCAGTTAATTACTCGCACTGTAAATTGTAAATCCCAATAGGATAGATTGCATTGTCTAAATATTTTCTAAAACCCACAGAACACCTTCTGGGTGGGAGGCCAGAGAATGGAAAATAACTTCTTAGGGTTTATAGCATCCCCCAACCCCTGCCTTCCTTTCCCAAGATTGTGTTCAGTAGTATAACATGTTTGTAGGGAACTGGATATTCCCTCACACCTGCCTCTTCATGCAAAAGGTCAAGCAAAATACCAAATGTGACAAGCTCATAGAACCACTGCAATTTCAGATTGGAGAGACATTGCTGGAACTGGTAGGTTTGAAATGTAACTTCCTCTGTTCTCATTTTGCTCTGTAATGTTGACATAATTATATATTTTTTTAATTAGTCTGCTTTTTCTTTCTCTTTAGCTTCCAAAGGGGAAATGTGATTGCCAGAAGCCCACCAGTTTATCTCAGCAAGCCTACTTGGACACAAATTGGAGGAAAAAAAATTGTAATAAAGAACATATTTGCTTTCTTACTGACTGATGGTTGTTATGGAATATAGAGGAAGAACAATTTTAACAGGGATTGTCATAATTTTAAATGGCGTCCTCCTCTTCTCTATCCTTTTTCTGTTGGGCAATTGTACTTACGGATGTTAATAGACTTTTCATTTCTGTGCAAATTCTCCTCCTGCAAAACAGCTACAAACACTGGTATAAATTGCCTGCAAAATCCTCTTTAAAAGTTCAATTTATGTCTATATTGAACACATTGATGTGAAGAAAAACATGAGAATTGTGCTCATTATTACACAGAGAGGTTCTTCAGGCTAGAGAAACAGCCTTGGAACCTAACGTTCACCACCTAATACTATTTATTACCTATATACAAATAATTTTGATATAGTCTTACATTCTAAGGCCTTTACTGAGTAAAAAAAACTAAATAAAAAAGTGTTATATTCTTATAAGACAGATTCATGATCAATATTTGCATTTTAAAAGTGATATTTATGTGCGATTCTTGGTACAGTATTTTTCTTCAAGTATCACTATAATTCACTCAGTTTTATGATAAATATACTGTAAAAAACTCCTCTGCATTTCACTTTTGTTTTGTACTTTTTCTTGGCTCAGAAAAGGGAGCTTCAGGAGCTTCAAAGCCATTTAATCTATATGTCTGGACCCTTTTTGTTTGATCTTGGCATGAAGCTCTATTTATTCCCACCTGTCAGTCAAAGCAGTAAGAGCAATCTGATAAATAATCTTATGCATACATCACTTTTGGGGTACCACAAGATGGACAAATAATTAAATATGATTGTAAAAACCCATCCGTTTGGCTACATTTGGACAGCTTGACTTTATTTTCACTCATGATTATTTGCCTGAGTAAAAACAAGCTAAATAGCCTGAAGGCAATGAAAAATAGTATCAACAACAAACAAGTGTCAGATCAAGTGTCTGATGAGTCAAATCCTTTTCTTGTTTTCGTGTGTTTTTTTTGGCCCTGGGAAATGCCCATTTGTAGTGAAGAGATAGTGGCCTGAGCTGAAGCCAGAAAAAAATACCTGAATTTTTGAATGGCCTTCAGGTCCTCAGGAGAACACCAGGAGCTCAGCAGTGCTTCGTCACTCCTAGAGTTTCTGGACTGCCAGGGTTGCAGGTCCCCATTTTGGAGTCATTCTGTGAGTGCAGCTGACAAAGTATGTCATACACTCCACCCCAAATAATTTTCCTTTTCCATTCACATTAAGATTTCTGTTGCCAATAGTGGTCAGGAAGTGCTTCCTCCTGCTAGAGGATGGACAGGTAGAATGCTGCTCCACAACTGCTTGGTCACCAGCAGGCTTTACACACAAATTCTCACCTGGCTGGTTGGGATTACTTCTCACTGAGTAGGCCATGTGAAGTGCCCTGGGGAGAAGAGGTGAGGGCCGTGTTCACTTGCTTCTCAGGAAAGTCCTAGTTCTAGTTATTTCCCCATGGAAGGTACTAGTCACTAACCTGTTATACAAAAGATGAGTGTCTAAGCCCTCATTTCTGGAGCCATTCTTTCTTCCCTCCTTCTTGTTCCTGTAACTCCTACATTCCTGACTACACAAAGGAAGAAAAAAAGCTGCACTGGTCTGAAAACAGTCATCTTCCAGGCCAAGTACTTTAACCATTAGAACATAACAGAAAAATTCGCTGCTGCTACTACGGTATCATCAGCTTCAATTGTTTTGGATCAGATATTTAATGCTTTACTACCTGTCAACGTCAGAGCTACTAAAATCTCTTCTTCCTTCAGTAATTATCTATCTTTGCTGCTTCATTTCTCCTGCCACCCATTATGCCCTCCCCAGTGTTCACACTTGATGCTTCTCACTAATCTCTCTAATACTTCTTGTTGCATTCTCCATTAGTTACAGCTATGAATTGCTAAGATGCAGCATATTTGAATACTTCACTTGCAATCTTGTTGTTAAATACTTAAGTTGCAGCTCATCAGTTTAATTTTTATGCTGCTACAGCAGATTGCTGAGTTTTCAATGGTAATAACAGTAACATCCTTAGAGGATATTCAGAGAAGAGTATTGTTAATGGTACTCAAACTTCATCAGTCTTGCATTGAGGTGAGTGTATTTTTTTAGAACTGCCAAAATATCCCATGAAACATCATTTCTCTTTTTAAAGCACATCTCAGCAGAAATGGCTAAAAACTCTCACTCTCATTCTGACTAAGCCTCTGTGGGATTTAAAAACCCTTGTGAATTAATTGCTGTGATCCCAGAGAAAGAGAAGAATGTGTTGCTCCCTGTTTCACATTTTTGTAGAAATTTTGTGTCAGACTTCTTTTGTTTACTTCTTTTTTCAATCTTGACAAATCACATCAGATAAAAAATTCAACAGCACGATCAGCAAGTAGGAACATCTTCCAGTAGCCCTCAAACATCCCTGATTGCTTGTTAAGAGAGAGGTCATCTCTTTTCAACTTACTGTAACCTCAGAAGAAAATGCATGTAGGGTGGAAAGAGTTTTCTGCAGGTCTATTATTTTCTCTCATGACCACTCTCCTTCCTTGGTCTTAACTTTTAAGCCATACAACACAGGTTTATTTGACATCTTAATGTAAAGCAAAAAATCCTGTGTTTTCTGAGGGTGTTTCCACAGTGTCTGGGAGATCTTTGCTGGAGAATTTTAGAAATGAGTTACACAAATATCTTCTGGATACTGTCGTTAATTAACCTGCCTCATTGCTGGAAAATGAGGTTTTTTGAAGATGTTTCTCCAGTCCCCGGCTCTAGAGAAGAGGATGTTATACTGGTGCCCCACCATGACAGCTTAGGACAAGATTGCTTTGTCTAGCCTTCCCTTACAACATCTAGATGTTAATATGTCAGAAATAGCAATACTCTGGTAACAGGAGAGGAAAAAAGAAAAAAGCTGCTCCTACAGTTCTGTGATTATGTGTAGCAGGGGAAAGCAGCAAGAAAAAGTAGGAAGTTGGTGTTTCAGTTATAGAGAGCCATCTACCAGCACCCATGAGTGACACAATATCACAGTTAGCAAAAATATGATAGACATATTTCTACAGGGGCAATGTAACATTCATAACTATGTGTGTGTATTTGTGTGTGGTCAGCAGTGTCCTTAAAAAATAAAGCACTAGGGCACATATTAATGAAATGATATTACCATTCCTAAAAGTAGGGCCACACTGAGCTGTGTTGTCCAACTTGACAATGACTCTCTAGGATAACAAATTACTGCAGACCCTGCACAGCTGATACCAGGATGCATCACCAAATATATTTTTAGAAATTTTCTGTCAAGCAAAAAAGTAAAAAAGGGCAATTGTTGAAAAGTATGAATTCAAATATAATCAGTAATAACATCAGCTGAAACACTTTGCTGTGTGAAGGTGTAATATACTTGCATTCTGGCTCTTTTGTGAATACACAATTAGCATAATAGTTACCACTCTCTTATTAATAGGCACAAATAATTTCATCGATTGTTGTCTGCTTGCTCTGATAATCTGCCAAGCCATTAGTCCATGTCAGTCTGATATAAAAGGCGCTCTAGAACATGTGGATAGAAATATGTCAAAAGTGGTACTCAGACGCCATAATGATTGTTAGGGTGGTCACTCATTTAACAGGCTGGTCTGTAAAATACTGGCAGGGTTCCAATTATTGTATCCAGCATATTGTTTCAGGGAAGTGCTGCTGGAGGTGTTAGCATTCAGAGTTTTAAACACCTCTTATTGGAGCCAAGGTCCTGCTGTTTCTCCTTCATGGTCACAGCCAAGATGACTCCCCTCTCTTTCATTCCGTGAATACCAATCATAGAGAATCAAGAAAAAAAAATCTTTAGCTGTCTATGTGGCTGAGATGGAGAGGCATTTTGCTCAGAAGGGGCAAGATCTTACACTTCACATGACTTAGAAGCCATTTCAGTGTGTATTCACTTATGCAGCAGGTATGGGGTTAGAGGAGCTGCCAGTCCTCTGGGGGAAGCTGCTAATTGAGCCTTTGCAGTTTCAGCAGAGTGCAGAGAACACCTGCACATTACCAGTGCTGAGGTGCTCGCTGGCATTACATCTTCAGATTTTACCTGCACCCCTTCCACCCCGTGTTTGGTGACTGGTACTTTTGCTGTCATTACCAGCAGACAGACAAATTTCCTGACAGGATGAGCAAGGGGCAGGGTACCCAAGGCAGCATGTGTCCCTGTGTGTGAGGGGAGGACTCCAAATGCAGCCCTGCCATGAGCCTGCAGTGCCTCAAGGTCCTGCCCTCACACCTGCAAGAAGAGAAGAGTCCTGGCTGCCTCTGCAGTATGTCCTCAGCTCTGCTGTCAGCAGACCCCCAGCACTGCAGAGGTCCTCTGGGGAGAGCTGGTGCTCCAAGACAGCTGTGAGTCGTCCCTTGGGGGGGTCTCTCACTGCCCACTGGTGGCAGGTATTCACAGCCCACAAGCTCTCGAGTCAAGAACTTTTGCTCCTCTCCTCCCTCTCGCACAGTAGAAGCCCAGAACAGGCTCTTGCCACTGATAGATACACTGATAGCAAAGAATCCAAAGCAAGATATTCACCTCTGGAATACTTCTCTACCTGTGTAGGGCTGCAACAATATTTTTGGCTGGAATTATTTCTCAGTGAAGCATTTTCTGTGTAAGTATAGAAGCTTGGGTCTTTCTTGTACAATTCAGACCTGAATAGAGAATGAGGATGACACAGGGGCACAGGGTAGATTAAGACTTAAGAGTTCCTCTTTATCCCCTGTAGTCTGGTACAAGTTTTGCACAGGACTGCAGAACACTTTTTTCCTCTTCTTATTTCCCTCCTATGTCTGGTGTCCCAGCTCGCTTTACCTGTGCTGGTGACACAAAAGTCATGTTCTGGCCCCACTTTGCCATCTTCTGATGATTTCCCTGTTTGTGAGTGGCAAGTGATGAACTACAGTGCCATACCTTCCTCGTGAACATATTCCATTCAGCATAGGTGTGTTTGCCCCTCTGCAACACTTTGCATTTGTGTTACACCATCCCACGTATGTTGTAACAGCTCTTGTTAAATATGACACATGAATTTTGTTCAAGCTTGTCTCCTGTATTGCTCAGAGCTTTCTTTCAAGTTTCCTAAGCACTTCAAATCCACATCGTCTGTCTCCATGAGAAAGTCTGGAAAGCTGAAGAAAAATTGGTTGGACAGGTTTTGATTCAAGCAAGGTTGAAAATTTACAGTCCCATCATTTCATGATCAGAAATTTTGCCCCTGCCTGACCAAAACCTGGCCAAAGTTAGGAGTGCTAAACTTGGCTCCATCTTGCTCATGCTTAAAAGACAACATCACTTCAAATGTTGCTTCAGAAGTCTGAAATATATGAACATGTATGGCTGCTGCCAGGCAAAGTTTTGTAAATTTTAGGGACTATGTGAGTGCTATAAACTAGCCTCATGTCCAAAGTGGGCCTCTTAGAAAGGTCAGGATTCTTCTGAGCTCCAGAAGTGGCCTACCTTAAGAAATGGCCCAGTAAACTCATGGATGGGCAACCATCATTTAGGCTGTTTGCTCTTTCTGGAAGCACACATTTAAATGTGCTTCCAATTTGGAAAGAGTCTTTTCAAATCTCTAGCTTAGAGAGTCTAAGAAACGTGGAAGGCTGCTGGTAAAATAGGCCAGGTTAGTTTTGCTCCTCATTCTGTAAATAAATTAAGGAGCCCAATAATGCACAGGCAGTAGGTGGTTAAGAGCAGGGAAGTAATCTTCCTTCAAATATTTACTGAGCATGTGACTTTTAAATTCTCTGAATACTGTCCACAAAATTTTTAATACACTAAAATGCTTGGAGTAAGGAGGGGGGATTCCCCTGACAGACCCGTGACAGGAGATAACTCCCCTCCTGGCACAGTTCTCTGGCCTTTGATGTGTGGGTGGCAGCAGTAGAAAGTCGTTATCCTCCATAAAGGTTTCCCATTAAAAAGGGGTTTAAGAGCAACATTTTGGACATCAAACTGCTGCTCAGATTCAGTATTCTTGAGCCAAGCTCCAGATTCTAGAGGGTTTTACTGAACCTCTTCCCACTCCATCCAGGAGCTTTCATCTCCTCTCTTGTTTGTCAGCCTCCAGTCTCCTTCTCCATTTCCCCTTCCTCCAGTCTTACAGGTTTTCTCTCCCTCAACCTTATCCTCTCCCATGTCCCCTTCCACTCAGTTCCCCACCTCCTAGGTGCCTCCCCTGCAAAACTCCTCTCTTCCTTCCTTTTCTGATGTTGAGATTCTTTTCTGATTCCTCTGATCTCTGGTTAGAGCAGGGAGATCAGTAACAACACGAATGTTGGAAGGAGAAATTTCCTTCCTTTTGCTCATTGTGTTTGCAGCCAGGTATGTCTTCATGGCACCGGCAACTGGGATGAGCAATTTGAGAGAAAGTCCTGATTTGGTGCTGTTCCCTCAGGATGGTGAATGTGGAGCACACAAACACTGGTGCTGGCACATGTGTGGCTGGGTCAGAGTGCTGGAGCACCTGCAGGGAAAACAGAATGCACACCAGGCATCTTGCAGAGAGAAAAAACAGCTCGAGTAGATTAACATTTCGAGGAAACAATAAAAGAGTACCTCCTCTTTCTCTGTCCTTTTGCAATACATTTCAAGCTTCTGCTTGAAAGCTTCCAAAGGAAACAGGTGTCAGCATTTCATAGTGATCAAACAATAGACTGTTTCTTTAATGCTTCACCCAGAAACTTTACAAGAAAATAGTCTAAAAATGCATCCTGAAGCTAATAATCCTTCTCAGTTTTGCCAGTTTCTAGGAAAATGGGAAAACTCTGGAATTAAATTTAAGGCAGCTTCAATTATAGGTGTCATTACTGTTCTGTCCCTGAAAAAAGTTTGGCATTGTTTAGATTTTCCTGGAATTTTAAAGTCATTTTAGCAACCAGAGGAAATGGTTGGTATTTCTAAAGCTGTTCTCCAGTAGTCTTATTCATGTTCATTATTTGCAGCTTGGTGGTGCACACAGGTCCAAACAGCATTGGAACGTCATGTTTTTGACACTTTACAGGTGTTTTGCTGAAACCCAGTCACATCCACAAGAGCCTAGAAATATCAAGACAATTAGAGGACCAGAAATAGTGATTGTCTTGTAAATAAGTGGTACCAAATAGTGGCCATTTGAAACACTGGCTCAAGGGTATGCTAATAGAGCTCTCTCAGAGACAGCTACTGAGCTTGTATCTCCCAAGGTCTTACCTCTAAGAGCATCCTTCCTTTTCCAGCTGTCTGAAAAATGGGAGATAACTGGCTCTGCTGAGTAATTATGTGTCAGAGTAAAAGAATTTGAAATGTGGTACCCTTCAAGGCTCTTTTCCTTTCCCATTTCCCATGCTGTAAATACAGAGTCTCTTGGTGAGATCATTACTGAACACAGGACAGAGTATTATTATTATGCTGATGAAGCAAGATATATTTTTCTGGCCCCATAGCTGCAAAATTTCCATGGGAAATTTTGAAAGATGCTGTTAACTAAACACATCAAGAATTATTCATCCCCAAACCCAAGAAGCTCCATGCTCTTGGCAGAGGTCACACACCTCAAGAGGGTATTCACAAGTCCCCAGCATATGCTAACAGAGCTCTTTTTATTACTTTTATTCAGTTGCATTATTCCAAGCCCCCATCACAGGACTCTTGGTAGGGCAGCTGACGTCATTGCAGCTGTACATTATCTCAGTGTGATGGGCTATTGTGACACATTATGTCCACCCAGCAAATTTTTTACATCAGCTGCTGCTTATTATTTCTAAATCTTTCACCAGGCTTTACGCTGGCTATATTTAAGAACTACTCACTGATCTCTAAACTGGTGTGCTCATACACCACCCACTGTTGAAACCTTCTATCATTGAATATGAAGTCAGCTGGATAGCTTAATTCTGTTATGACAGCCCTCCAGAATAAAATTCCTTCTACATCACATCTGTTCCCATTTATCCATTCCCAGTGTTATGAATTTAGACTGAAAATATGCCTCTATGTTCTTGATTTTAACATTAACTTACAACACAAAATAGAAAGTGTGACATACATACTCTAGTGTGTATGGCAGAGCACGTGTTTGTGTGAAATAGTACGTGTGCATATGTATAATGTACAGTGTTATAAAAATTTAATTAGTATTAAATTGGACTATGCAAACTGTACAAAAAATCTATTGTATAGATTTCAGGGTATCAGTGTTATACATTTTTATATTCCCATAATAAACACTCCAAGAAATACTGTGTAACTTTTCTATTTGCTCTTCTATGTGCACAGTTGCATTCCAAATGCTATTCAAGATTATACTCTTGTACTGTCACAGAATATGTAAATATTTTATTACAAAATTCATATGCTGTGACTTGTGCCCCAGAGGGTATCCCCTAATTTATAAGTGCTTGATGAAGATGTTTAGATTTTATTTGATTTTATTTAATTTTGATAGCATAGCAGGAAAGCTAGTGTGCAGGGGACAATCTTGATGGATTTGCTATGACAGATCTGGTGTTCTATAAAATCTTCTACCCCAAAGAAATCTGTTCTCCTGCAGTAATGGCTCATGGGAAACTCAGATCACTTCCATTAGCAACGATGCATTGGTAACATTACTGTATTCAGATGTTGGGAAACCATTTTAGCTTAAGATTTATACAGTGAACATAAAGAAAGCACGGGGTTTTCTTGGGTGGCCTCAGAGTAGCTGTTGTGCATTAGTTCCCAGCACAAAAATACCTGCAATATTTATATTTTTACTTCCATTTTGCTACCCTTCCTTCACTGTTTCTCGGTCACCACCCTGTATTTTTCAGGGAATAAAGCTACTCTCGCCACCAAGAACACTCCAGGACCCTCCGACGAGAAACCCCTTCCCCCACACATGGCCTCAGAGCCTCACATCTGTCTGTCTGAAGTCATTAATCCAAAGACTTCAATGAAGGCGGGATTCTCACGCTAACAAGCTGGCAGCTTGGTTTGTGCTCTGTTTCCTGGCTCCGCTACAGCCTTCCCTGCAAGTGGTTAGAAAGAGCAGCCCCTCATTTTAAGCAATGCTCAAGTGGGTTGCTCGAGCTGAACTGCGAGTGCTTTTCAGAGAGGCTCAGTCTCAAAAACAGAAGGAAGGACCTTCATGAACATAAGAGCACAGCCCTTTCCTATTTAAAAAATTAATTGAATATATTTTAAAAATTCTTCACGTGAATCACTCCTGATGTCCCTTACCTTTGCAGTGTTGGAGGGGATGTGACAGAAGCCTTAGCTCATGGAGAGGTACAATTCATCCAGGCTCGGACTGGATGATGCTCATGCGTTTCCCATGAAATATGTATGTGTGTGGCTCACTCTACAGTAACCTAACATTTTATCAGCATCCAAATGAAATACAGTTTGACATTGGCTGTTAAGAGCAAAAAAATAAGCATAGCAAAACAGATAACATTCATTTCATGGTTAGACTATAATAATTCTGAACTTACAGCCTGTAAGTAGAACTAGAGAGAAAACTAAATGCAATTAGCTTTCTTTCAAAACAGAGTTATTTAAAATGGGATTCTAGATTATTTGGTGGATTTTGAATTACTATTTTTTTAAAACGTTTTTAATAATTTCTTCCAGCCAATAATATATTTTCATCTGGAAAACATATAGCTTTCTCTGTTGTTCAGGATCCCACAGAATTAAGTTCTGTGGTAGGTCAATAACACATCTCTAAAGCTCTTTACAGCAACCAAATGGGATCCTTAAGCTTTTTTTCTAGTCCCTTTATGCCATGAAGTACACCTATTAAAAAGCAGCTAAGGTAAGTGAGCTTTTCCTGATTTAAGAAAATTGCTGATTGCCAAACGCCACCTGGGATGGCTCTGAGACACCCCTCGGGAGGAAGAGGGCTGCGGATAACAGTCCAGCGCACTATTTCTGTGAGCATCCCTGAGCCCTCAAAGCAGTTTTTAGAAGCTTTAGAATCAATGTAGCTAAAAGGCAATTTAACTCTGTCCCTGTGTCTTTTCTGGCCTGATTAGCCAAGAACAACCACAGCCAGAAATTTGTCCCACAAGTCATTCACCCACCACTCAAATGAAGACATTTCTGGTATGGGAAATGACCACTCTGTGTCAAGATATCTTCAGTCTTGTAAAAAGTATCCTGGAATTCATTAATGGGCATGGCTAACAAGTGCCTCCTCATGATATTTCATTTGACAGAGACATTCTGGTAACAATGGTGCTTGCTTAAATTAGGGTAATCACCCATCATTTTAATGGAATCATACTAGGTCATGCAGCAAACTGAGGTTTCCACCTACACAGACATGAGTGCTGATGCAATTTAGGTAGAAAAAGCACAACCTAATATAACATGACCACAAGCAGCTTTTACCAATGCCCTCAGAAGCCTTGTGTGGTCCAGGACACCTGTGATTCAGAAGACCAGTGACAGAAGAGCTGGAATCCCTGACTGCCCCTTCTCCTCAATGACCTGCTGACATTACCAGTGACTTTATACTATGTCCTCATTAAGAGATGCTGGCAAATTGGAACTATGCTGAAGAAGGTAATAATTTCAGTCTTTAAAACAAATATAGAAAATTATGCTAATACAGAAAATCAAGCTATCCCTAAAAGAGGTAACACATAAGTCCCATGGGGGCTGGACATGGCAGTTGCTGGTCACAGGGACCACTGACAAGCCCAAACAAGGTATAACATGAAAACACACAAAAAATAACCTCCAGCTGCTGAGATGCAGTTAGTAGATCTCTCTATCATTGTTAACCTTCAGAAGCTATTAGTTTATCGTGGGATATAGAAGTGGGAGAGAGGAAAAAAAATAGAAGAGAAGGAAAAACCAAAACAAAACAGAAAAGAGGACCCCAAACTCAAAGAAAATATGAGATTTGACAACTAAGGGTGTGATCAAAATTCATTGCAGTGAATTGGAATATTCTCACCAACTTTAAAACACTCTGGATCTGTGCTTAACTGAGAACAAAGATGACATGAAAGATAGAATGTGTATGAAATATATCATACAGTTTTAAATAACTCTTCTCTGCAGGATGATGTATTTCCTTAGGAAGAAGAAAGCAAGCAAAATATACAGAGTGGGCTAGCATTCAGGGAAAAGATGAACCGTAGAAGATGACTCGTATGAGTAACAGCAAAGCATAAAATCTTGTGCTTAACCTGTATGATTATTCCCCAAAAAAGCTGCACGATGACTTCAGTGATGAAAAGTAAATATATTCTTACAATTTCATTAGACCATGGTCAAAGTGCTCTGTGGCTTTCAGGTTAAAGCCAAGAACAAGTTAATGAAACCAAAGGAGATTGTTAAATGATATTGTTAAAAAATAAATGCAATGATAGTCCAAAATTAGGGCTACTTCTGTAGAAGAGAGGTGGGCAAAACTCATGATTCCCAGTTACATGTATTTATTACTTGTTCTTATTGAAAGCATGTTTGACAGAAAACAAAAAATAAGAAACTGCTATTGATAGCATGCAGGTAAGAAAAACAGTTGTGTCCAGCCATTTAGTCCAGCTTAAAGGCATCCCTGAGCACACACTGAAAACACTCAGCCCTCAAAAAAGATTTCTGAGGTGTCACAAAGCATAGCTAGTGTAGCCTCAAACATCAATAAAGGGAAGAGTGGTTTATTAAACAAGGAGTCTAATTTCAAGCATATTCTGTAATGTGAAAGAACAGAGCAACTGCTGAGGGGAAAAAGAAAATAAATGGAAAAAAGCCCAACCCCAAACACGCCTCTAAACATTCAAAGGATAATGGAGCAATAAGCAGCACGGGTTCATAAGGTACATGAAGTGCCAAGGAAACGTGATTGCTTTTTTGATAGAAATGCAGAAATCCTGGATGAAAGATACACAGCATGATTTTAATAAAGGATTTAATACAGTGTCTCACTACATCTCCCAAAATGAATTCAAATTGCTTTGGACGTAAGCACTGTCATGTAAATTGAAAACAGGCTGAAGGATCACAAACACCGGCTGATGAGAAATGGCAGCGGATTACACCAAGTTGTGGGGAAGGATGCAGTGGGTCTCCTGCAAGGTATAAAGTTATTTCTTGTTTTAATAAATTCATTAATAAGCTGGAAGAAAAGGTAAACAGCATGCAAATGAGCTCTGCAGATGAAATTGCAGTTGGAGAAACATTAAAGTGGCAGAAAATAACAAACTAAGGTCCAACTTTAAGAAAAAGAAGGAGCCAGCAGCCAGCTAGTACATTGGAGAAGGGATGGTCCACAGCAGAAAAACAAGTACCTTGTATAGACAAAGCAATAGCCTACACTTCACCTTCGGAACAACGGGCAGCATACGTGTGAGGGTTTGGAGTGCACTTCTTTGGATGCAAAAGTTTATGTATGTTTGGGCTACATATTTAGAATTTTAATGTGGCACAGGAAGGGAGAAAATACTCTGTGTGTGGAGGAAATGTAAGGTTTTAAGTGTTTACAATTAAATACATTTTAGCATTTCAAACTTGTCCAAGCCTTGAGATGCACACAGGAGGGAGAGAGGAGATCACAACACTGGGAGATAACAAGAGGGGCTGGGGACAAATAACCTAGAGTTGTCTGCTCCATGCTTTCAAGGGATGAGGCAGCCTCTACACCAGAGAGGCTCCATTTTATTCCTTAAGCTGTTCTTCTTTTCATCATGTTCTCTCAAGAAAATCAGTTCTTTCTCACTCATGACTTTTTTTTTTTTTCCTGTCAGACTCTGTGAAGGATAAAGAGGGAGAGAGTAAGGCTTTCTCAGATCCCCTTCCCCTCATTTTCTTAATTTTTCTTTAGTTGCACTGGCTGCTTAAAAGCAACAACTGAGATATCATTCAATTGCCTCTGCCACTTTGAGATTTATGTTATCACCCAGTATTTAAAAGACAGATAGATGTGGTGCTTAGAGACATGATTTAGTGGCGGTTCTGGCACTCTTAGGTTGATGGTTGGCCTCACTGGTCTTAAAGTTCCATTCTAATCTAGACAATTCCATGCTTCTATGATTCTGTCCTGGGTAATCTGGGCCATCCCAAGGACAGCAGTACTTCCAAAACCTTCTAGATCCATGAACTCTTTGGAATTTCTCAGTACAATTTCAAGTGAAAATGATGGAGCTTTCATTCTTCTATCAGGTTTTCCACACCAGCCCTGAAACTTTTGCTATGGCCTCACAGACCTTCCATGGTTCATGACCACAACTTAGAAGTCATCACGTTTCAGGTCTTAATTTCCTTTGAACTTCGGTTTTGCATTAAATAACAAACTAGGGCAAGGGACTAATTGGAGCAATGTTCCTGGTGATTATCTGTATTACAAGGCCAGACTGACTTGAAGCTCTGAATATCATCTTGTGCTGTTTAGGGTTTATAGCCCCAATCCAAATTAGTTGAAATAGTCATGGAGATCAAGAAAGTGAGAAGGATCATGGCCATTTTTCTGCATGAGCAAAATAAAAGGACTCTGGTAAATATAGGGAAAAAAAATTGTATAAAGCAACTAGCAAAAAAACCCACAAAATCAACAAAAAAAAACCCCAAACAAATATCTAAGAAATCTGTGAAATGCAATCATCAAAACAAGTTCTCCATGGTGAACACTTCAGAAAAATCACTGTTATGTTGAAAGCTGAAACTAGTTACCATTTTAAAAGTCTGTAAAGGCTTAACCCATGTCCACAAGACACTTATTGCCCTTCTATATTTCTTATTGATTACAGAATGAAAATCATAAATAAACTTTTTAAAAGGAAAGGTTTTATTATTTTTATTATTATTTATTTTTATTATTTTTTCCCTGATTTGAATTTCATAGCCAGACAAAGAAAAAACAAACAGTCTTTGTATTTCACCTCTAGTATTGTAGATTATTGATATCTTTTCTCTGTTTGAGCACTTTCTACACAGAAACTTGTGAAGATGACCACAGATAAAAGGGATGATGCTGACATGAGAGACTGAAACAGAATGATTTGATGTGGATGGACATGTCTCACGCGGCTTCAGCCTCATAGTCTTACTCCATGGTCTATCAAGGATACTCACTAATAATAGATACTCTTTCCCACAGCTCCACCTTATATAGATGTAACTTATTCCCCAAATAATTCACCTGATAAGAAGTATTGATGACTTTTCTCTTCAATGATCAATGCTGTTGGATATTCTATATATCGTTCTGCCTTTTGGATAAAATAGGACAGAAAATCAGTAATACAAGTATCAACCACATTTTAATTTTCCATGTAACATAGATCACTTTTTTTTTATTACTAATAGTAATAGAAAGCTTACTTATCTTTCAAAACCAGGATAACTTAAACAACAAATTTATTTGGACTATGTGATAGGAGCACTGATGCTTACTCTTTAAAACAGAAGTCAAACTTCAGCAAAAGAGAAAGGTTAAAAGGAAAAGTATTATAATTTAAAATGGGGAACTAGACAGAAATAGCAATCTATACTCAGGAGCTATTCTAAGCTTTCCTAATGGACGTGAATAAATGCAGAATCAGGATAGTGATTACAGGAAATTCCCAATACTATAATTAATTTTGAATTGTTTTTTGAATTTCAGTTGCAAACTTTTCAACATTTATTTATTATTACAGAGCACAACCCAGACATATAAGGAACTGAATCCAACAACAAAAGTCCTTCCATTGATTAGGAGGTTTTGATCTGTCTGAAATAAAAATTCCAATGATACCATATCACAGAAGTTATGTTCTCTCTGAACTCAGGTGTTTATGACAAGATAATACACATCAAAACCCAGTGAGATGTAAGAAGACAGAGTAAGTAAAAAAAGGAAAAAAGTTGTCGTATTACATTTGGCTAAACAAAGAAAGAGAGTAGAGCTGAGAACACCATAGTTTAATGCTAAAAAAGAATATAAGTTATTTTGGGAAATGTACTCCTTTTCTTCTTCATTGATGACCTGTTTGATGAATATGGTCCCTGAGGGGAGCTAAAAATAATGCCTTCTTCCTGCAACACAGTAACATGTTCAGACCATCACTTATTCAGGTAATGAATATTGGAGATGTCAA
>JAOQGH010000001.1:23309084-23412567 GCA_025769975.1 Gallinago jamesoni
CCCCGGGCGGCCGCGGCCGCCGCCCCGCTCGTCCTGCTGCGCCCGCAGGGGCCGGGCGGGCAGGAGCAGCCCCGAGGTGGGTGCCGGGGCCGGCAGCAACTTTGCCGTTCGTTCTCGCCGCTTTCCGCCGCGGTGCGAGCGCTTAGGGCGGCGCGGTGATTAATTCCGGGCAAGAGTTTTGCAAAGCTCTTAAACACCCTGAGCTGCGAGCAGCAACCTGTTTTCTCCCAGGTTGCTGGAGAGGAGGAATTGGCGCCCGCGGTTATCCGGAGAGGGGAGGTGTTTCCACAAGGGACCTCTCCCCGCCAATAAAGCCACCAGCCGCCCGCAGCGGCGGGAGGATGTCCCTGGGCAGCACGGGGCCGGTGCTGCCGCTGGCGAGGAGGCAGCGGTCCCGGGAAAGGGCGGAGCGCCGGAGGGGGGTCCTCCCGGCGCTGCACTTGCTACATTAACTCGGCGCGTCGGAGACGGCGGCACAACTTTCCGGGTCTGCCCCGGGAGGCGGCCAGAAGAGCCTCCCCACCGCGCCCCCAGCGCCGGCCGCTTCCCGCGGCGGACCCCGGCGGCGGCGCTCCGGCGGCAGCGGCGTGGCGGCTGCCCCCGTCCAGGCGAGGCGACCTGTCCCCGGGAGCCGGGCGGGCATGTCTCCCGCTCCCAGCCCCGCCGAGCGGGGCGGGCGCCGCCTCTGAAGGGGAGCGGGGCCGGCCCCGCCGCCTGCCGGGGCATGCAGCCCTTCTGCGCTCCCCTCGCCCTGCTCTGCCAGGTGCTGGGCGCCTGGACCGCCTGCGCCCTGGCGCCCGCCGCGGCCAACGGGCTACCGGCGCTCCCGCAGCGCGCCCGCTCGCCTCCGGCCCCGACGCCCCTCGCCCCGGCTCCCCCCGGGTGCGGAGCCCTCCTTCGTGGAGCCGGCGCCTCGCCCGGCGGAGCGTCGGAGCCGGGCGGCGGTTGCGCGCCCCGCGGGGCGGCGGGGGCCGGGCGGCGGAGGGCGCGGAGCAGCGAGCGCGGAGCCGGCGCGGCGGCGGCGGGGAGGGGGGCGGCGGGCGGCCCCCGCTGGCTGCCCCTGAACGGCTCGGCCGGCGGGGAGGGCAGCGCCGGGGACCGGGGGAACGCCACGGGGCGCCGCGCCCGCCTCCGCAACCCCTTCTACCCGCTGACCGAGGAGTCGTACGGCGCCTACGCCGTCATGTGCCTCTCCGTGGTGATCTTCGGCATCGGCATCATGGGCAACATGGCAGTGATGTGCATCGTCTGCCACAACTACTACATGCGGAGCATCTCCAACTCCCTGCTGGCCAACCTGGCCTTCTGGGACTTCCTCATCGTCTTCTTCTGCCTGCCGCTGGTCATCTTCCAGGAGCTCACCAAGAAGTGGCTCCTCGAAGACTTCTCCTGCAAAATCGTCCCGTACATCGAGGTAATGCCGGTGGGTGGGAATGCGCCCGCCCGATTCCCCGAGCAGCCCCCCCCCCCCCCGCCCTTCTCCGCTTAGAGAGCGGGGCCGGCCCGGGGACGTCCCGGTGCGGCGCGGTGCGGGTTTCCCGGTCGCCGCTGAGGCGGAGCGCAGCCCCGCAGTGACAGGAGGAGGTTGTGGCCGCGTCAGGTTCAGCAGCGCCGGGATTTCTGCAGCCTCAGACCGAGCGCGGCCAGCTCTTCCTTCCACTCGCGCGAGTTCTGCCCAACTTTCCTTGCTCCTTGTCATCCCGAAAGGCAAAGAATCCTCTCAGAATTAGATTTCGAGGCTTTTTTGGTTTATGTTTTTTGTTTTCCTGAAGTGAAGTGATTCAGGAAAGTGGAAGGAGGGGAAGGCGATTGTAAAAAGGACCATCAATGTGATTTACGTGCTCTTAATTTGTATTTCAGCGTTCGAATCTCACACGTATTTATTTGACTTATCTTTATTTAAGACAAAACAAAATAAAACAACCCCAAAACCAACAAACTGACCCCAGCTTCTTTTAAATTGCAGCTTCTTGGCAGTTGTTCAGAGGCTGTGTTAAAGAAGCTCTCAGCCAGCTGGCCGGAGTCCTGCCGGCAGCGTTCAGGTTGTCTGCTTTATTTATTTACTGGAACTGAACACTGAGGCTTGTTGGTAGGGTGGTAGCCCGTAATTCTGGCTGGCTCTGCTGTATTCCCAAAACCTTATGCTCAATATTATTCTGTAACTGAAAGCTGAGGAAATAGCTGTTGATTCTCATGTCCTAAGAATGAAATATTAGGGGGACCCGAAAAAAAACCCAACACCAAAAAACCCAGATCCCAACCCAACTTGTTGTTAATAAACAGAATATAAGTTTCAACGGCACAATTGTATACAGAAATATGTAATTAACTTCAACCAATATTTTTAAGTGTTTAGAAAGATGTGCGATGTGTGCAGCCACTAAATTGCCATTCCTTCTTTAGTATGTGATATACTCATTGCTGGTGGTATTGGACAAAGGGTGGAGCTGTGCTACACTTAGATGAATTCCAGGCCAGTAGTATAGAACTACATTTGAAAAACTCAGACTACACTTAATCGATTTACATTTAAGAAGATGTGAAGGAGTAAATATGTGTGTTGAGAAGCTGATAGTGCCAGGAGCTTTTAAAAATTCTGTTAGGTTATGAGGCTACTGTGTTAACCAATAAAATAAGTAGTACTGTTTCAGTTAAAATGTAACCTTTTCAATTAAAGTAGCTAGTGTAGTTTAAGGGTTTTCAGGACTTTCCTGTGGTGACGTTTCACCACTCCCAACCATAGTTTGGTGCATCCACATACAAAATAGAAATGACTCTTTGTAATACTGGTTCTAATTAAAGATCAGTAGCTGAAATGATTTGCATGGCCATGCTGTTCTTCAAAATTAGTTGCTTATGCTGTGCAGCTTTGGGTGCTAAAGAGTTTGTCAAACTGAAAATAGCTTATCTGAAATGTAGTTGCCAAAATTCAAAGCTATAATCCTGAAAAACATTCAGCTGCTGCTATCCCTCCTTTATACTTTAATGACACCTTATTTTTTCTCTTTAAAGTTCTGCAGGTGTCTAGAGTTGAAGTCTTATTCAAGAACTGGCACCAATCCAGTCACAATGGACCAGTAGCATGGTGCCTGTCTTGGGCTTAATTATTACTGGGGTCTAGAAGTGAAATGTTCTCCTTTTCCCTGAGGAAATTTAATTAATTTGTGTCTAAGGTACAGATCTAAAATGATATAGCCTCGGGGTTCTGTGTTGCTCCCAAGATTGTATTTTCATTCAATCATCGTTAAATACAATCCTCATGTATGTAAAGTATATTTATCACACTGGGAGCCATGAGTGGTGGATATTGAGCTCCACTCATGGATTGTGCCTCGCTACAGCTTGTCTTGAGCTTGGTGAGGAGGCCACTGTCCTGGAAATCAGGATTTGACCCTGCTGAGATGGAGGAGGGAGTTAGAGCAAAGTTTTGCCACTTTCCAAGTGTTGTTCAAACCTCACAGGTGTTACACAGTGGTGCTGATGCCACCAGGAGCAATGCAGATGTGGAGCACGTCATGAAACCTGTTCTGTGAGCAGCTGCTGCTCCATGGTCTGTCAAGGACCATTCACAGCAATGCACTCATCTGACAGCTGAATTAACACTGTCTTCTTCCTTGTTGTAACTGACTGGGGTAGGCTCATCCCCTTCTCACTCAATAGGAGAAGGATGAAGTCCTCTTATCTCCTTGAGGAGATAAACAGTTATTTTCAGGAGAGGTTCCTTCATGGAATACAAATAGAAGTATATTACTGAAGCTGTTCAGTTTTTAAGCTGTTCTCTGTGTTTTCTGTAAGTTAGCCCAGTGTTTTGTTCTTTTAAGTGTGTGTTTTTTTCATGTTCTGCATCTCTTTTTTGCATGCCAGTTCTTCTCATGTGCTGTTTAGGGAGCTACGTGTCTCACCCAGAGTTGTAGATCCAGAAATATTTCATTTTCAATCATCAAAGACCTTTGAATCCATTGTCATACCAGTTTGTACTTTCAGAACTAGGGAACAGAGGATGTCTGATTATCCAGAGCAAGTGATGTGGTGATCGCAGCATTTTAACATATCTCAAGCATGCTTTGTGTTGTGTTTGAAGGTGTCAAGTGATCCCAGTGAGGAACCTTGATTTTTCTTAGTTTAGCCTCCTGTGGCCAATTGATTTTTATTTGTGCTATTTAATGGGTATTGTGCAGAATTTAACAATACATCTGTTGCCAGTGATAACACATGGGCACACAGCCTGGGGAGAATGTTTTATGAGATCTTCAAGCACATTTGTGTAGGTAAATGTTGAGCTTAGAACAGTGGAAGGCCTCCACAGTATTTAATTTAAAGGCCAGTCTTCCTATACCTAATAAAGATCTGCTGTGACCAAGTACATTAAGCAGTCATTTCAGCCATATATTGTATCACAGTTTGGTCATTTCTAACTACCTTTTAAAACTATGTCTTGGCTACACTTGCATAAGGGAGGCCGTGCACCTGAGGAAGAAACTGAATAAATAAATTCTTCCATGCTTCTCATCAGGTCTTTAAGTGATAAGAGTATAACTGCTAGGGAACAAAGCTAGAAAGACAGATGGTTAGTAGAAGTGGATGGAATTAACTTCCACCAAGAACTTCACTTGACCCTGATGATGGCACTGTCCTAGAGGAGCAGTTCTGAATGCACTGAGTGGGAGTTGAGAAAGGAATTAGAACAACTGGGGCAGCTACTGTGCCCATAAGGGTGTGTGGAGATGTGCTTCTCCTTTGCAGTTTTAATCCTCTACTCTGCAGCTCTTAAAATTTTGCCACTTTTCTGCAGATGGTTCCAAAGTCTAGCTTTAGGCATGCGTGTCTGAAGTGTTTACCTGCACAATGTGTTTACCTTGTCTTCCATACACTTCTGTCTGTATTGCTCAGAATCAGGAGATACAGGGTAAACAACAATACAAAGATAGTGGCTTTGGCTAATTCCTGTTCTCCAAGCCCTGACAATGTGGAACCCTCTTTGTTTTGTTTAAACACACCAAGTCTTTTCAGCAAAAGGACTGGGGGGGGAGGGGGGGGAGAGGGGCGGGGAGGAAAAAAAAAATAAAAAAAAAGAGTACAGAGCAGTATGGTTCCAGCCCCCCTACTTATAGATTTATGCTAGGCCTTAACAGAAAGAAGTGTGGATGTAGACAAATCAGTAGTTTTACTGTGCTTCTAAATATTTCACAGATGGTAAATATAACAATCCTGTGAAATAGCATTTTTATTTTTTATTTTAATGCTGGAAGCCAGCAATGAAAAGGTTAAATAAGCTGTTTAAGGCTCGAAGCAGCTTGCTCAAGATGACAAATGGGTTGTGTCAACTAGGACTAGAAACTATCTTTTGGCTTAAAAAGGAAGCTTGCTTGAGTTGTGTGCATTCTGCTCTTGGAGGTTACACTAGAAGCTTGATGAGTTTGTGATGAGTTGTTGGAATTAGGCATCACTTTCTATGCCGGCAGACTGAGGCAAGCTCCTTGTAATGGAGTAAGGATTTAGAAATGGGAAAGGGTCTAGAAAGAGGGTTTGGGGAGGCTGGTTTACCTTCTTGTGTGGTCCAGCACAGAACAAGAAGTTGCCAAGGCCAATGACGGTACTCCACCTTGCTAATAAACATGAGACCCTTTGCCTTTCTCATACTCCCTGCAAAGAAAAGAAAAAGGTTGTGGTGTCCTCATCTGGACCAGATCACGCATACGAGGCTGGTTTGAGTCTGGAGTGGGCTGACAGTAAAAGCCTCTGAAGTCGGATGCCCAGTGTCTGCATGTGCTTTTGGCAATCCAAATTTTGCTTTGTGGCATCACTCCTCTTTCTGGTGGATAACTTCCAGCTCAGAAAAGCTACCACAACTAGTATTCTTCATGAAAAGCATAAGGATTGATTTGGCCTGGAATACAAATCACTCTCTTTCCCTGGAGCTGACCTTCCAGGGCAATTTGAGGTGAGATTTTTCCCCCTTTCTCTCTTTCACTTGGTAGATGCAAGCGAGAGGCACAAAGTGGCTGTTGTCTGTCTGTTCCAAAGCTGTCGGAAAAGATCCTTATTTTAAGCTACACTTCAGGGAAGGAAATACATTTTTTATGGGAGTTTATAAAAGCTGTGTGTTATCCGTCTTTTGTTGTGTGGCATCTTCTTTATGTCTCTTTTTTGACTCTAGTCAGAGCTGGGCTCCTGAACCTCCCGTAAGTCCTCTGGGTCGTAGGCAGAGATCCTCAGAGAGGTTTGTGGTTTCAAAGCATCATACTGAGAGTTTTCTAGGCCAGTGGCTACATGTGTCTTTTACTGAGCAGAATATCTTCAGCAGGTATCACACAGTAAATAATTACTTAAAACAGAAATGTTAATATACCTCTGCCCATTAGATGTTAACACCATGGAGATAGTAGCTGTCGTGTTGGCTGTTCTGTCGGTCTTTCCCTCCTCTCCAAACCCTGTCCTTAGGGGCTTATAAGTTGTCGCTTTTGGCTTAAACTTTCTATGTGGCATTTCAGCATAGAAATGAATTTGTGTCAGACTAAGTTTAAAATTGGGTTGCTAATATTTAAGTTACATATATGTGGAGAGAAAAAAGCAGCATCTGCTGTCCCGGCACCATTGACTTGACTCTGAGCACTGGGATGTCATTTCTCCATATGATAGGATTTTTCTTCAAAGAAGGAAGAGGCAGATTTCTAGCAGCAGTTCCATGTTGTTAATATTAGGAATTAGTGCAGAAGTCCCTTGTGTGGCGTGATGAGAATTTGATCCTCAGTGGAGAATGATGCCCATTTCTTTATTTAAGAAAAAAAAAAAAAGTAAATTTAATTTACTTATGGGGTAGCATGGTAGATTGTGAACAGGAAAATGAACAAAAATTGAATCCTTTCGTGTTTTGCAATTTTTCCAATCCTCTGAATAAGCATCTGGTGTACTAATGAGTATTTCCAGTGCCCCGGTGATCTGTTTGGCTTTCATTTCCAACAGAATTCAAGAGCAGCTCTTGGAAGTGGATTCTGAACACTATTACTCTTAGGATATACAGAAGGAGAAGAAACACACAAAACACGTGTGCTCTGTGTCTCCCTGGTATGAACGTTGATAGTACTACAAAGGAAACAACTGTATTGTAGCCATTGTTCCACCTGTGTGGGACATCTCCAAGATAGTAGTTCCCAGAATTACCATCTTGTCTTTTAGGTGATGTAGATTTTCATTGAGGGTGCTTAAGGTAAAGGCTAATGCCAGAGGGTTACCCTGGCCCCAGTACACCTTAGCTACTGGATTACTTCAGCTGTACCACGGTAGTGTTTCAACTGAGTGAGCCTTACATATTTGCATAAAGCAATTAATGTTTAATAGCGCTTCATGTAAGAAAGATAGATAAATTTATGTATTTTTATTCTTTTATAGTAATGATTGTCGTTCTTGTGGTTTTGCAGTTTTTTGCTGTTTTTTATTATTATTATTTTTATTGAAAGAACAGAAATCAGGATCTAGATCAACGTAAGCAATTAAATAATTGTTTTCAATGGGATGACCTCTTGTTTTGTGGTCTTATTACCGGACTCTGTACTGTAAGTGTAGAATAACACAAAAAAAGTATTGCACCCTATACTAACTTTGTTTATTTACCTTAGGCAAAACTGACAAGTCTTCTAGAGCCACCATTGTATGTTGGGGTTGTTCAGCCTGGAGAAGAGAAGGCTCCAGGGAGACCTTATAACGGCCTTCCAGTACCTGAAGGGGACCTACAGGAGAGATGGGGAGGGACTCTTTATCAGGGAGCGTAGCCGTAGAATGAGGGGTAATGGTTTTAAATTGAAAGAGGGGAGATTTAGATTAGATACTAGAAAGAAATTCTGTACATTGAGAATAGTGAAACATTGGCTCAGGTTGCTCAGAGAAGTTGTGGATGCACCATCCCTGGAAGTGTTCAAGGCCAGGCTGGATGGGGCTTTGAGCAACCTGGTCTAGTGGGAGGTGTCACTGCCGATGGCAGGGCGTTTGGAACAAGATGGTCTTTAAGGTCCTTTCCAACTCTAACCATTCCATGATTCTATGATTCTGTGTTGCATTAGCTTGCTTTAAGGTTATAATGTTTGATGTGGATATAGAAACACCACAATAAGATGATAGGCTATAATGGCTTGGGAGAAAAAGATTAGTTGTTATGATATAACAGGAATGGCTATAAACAGTCTACACAGTGTCACTGAGAGCTCCGAGATGACTTGGCTAGTAGTCATCAACCTTTTCTGTAGTTCAGATTTCCTATTACAACAGGAAAATGTTTTGAATACCCATCCTGCCTGGTAATGAAGTAAGGAAGAGTGCCATGCAGTTTAAGAAACTCTGCATTATCAGTGTAAAATATATTTTGTCTTAGAAAATCCAGCTTCAGCTGGTAGAAGCAGCTTCTTAGAGCTTCTTATAACTCATTTATTTAATCTTGTTCGATATGAACTCAATCTCCACTGTGTTCCCTCACTTATCCATCAGAAGGCGTGTTTAATGTCTGGGATGATTAATAGTCCCCCTCTCATTTCCAGCCTCAAGTTGCTCATGGCTGGTTGATTCTCATTCTGCTACATTCACTGTCCTTTGGCTTAAGTAACTTTTGTATATCAAGATAGACTTATTTGTAGATAGCAGCAATATCACTTCTTGGTCTTCATTTTACTGGATTGAGAGACCCAACTTCCTTTTTATGTTCACTCAGATTTTGGGCTTCATTGACCATTTTACCCAAGTCACCTTTTCTGATCACATTTCTGATTTCTGGGTTTCATTACCTTTATCTAGTCAGGCAGGTATTAGTGAGAGGGAATTGGGAGTCTTATTTCCATTGGCATTCCTGACCACAGTACACCTTCGCCGTTTCCCTGGTCAGCCTGAGGCTCTGTTCCTAGAGGCCAGGGCCAAGAGCTGTGGGACCACAGCCAGAAGAAGTAGGACAGGCCAGGGGATGCCTGGGAACATTTTGGTAATTGTTAAAGTTTGTGAAAAGAGGAACGGGTATGTTGGAGGGACGGAGAGGAGAACTGATGCAATTAAGCTGGGTGTTTCATGAGTTTACTGTTGTTCTCTCTAGCCTCAGTTCCCCAAATGATTTTTGACACAGTTGACTAACAGCTGGTGAGCTAATGACCAAAGCTTTATGCAGTGTCTTGAAGGAGCATCATGGTGTCCTCTAACATCCCTGGCAAAGCTTTTAAAGGAGGGACAGTATTAAGAGACTGTTGTAACAATATCTTCTTTAGTAGTGGGTGTATGCTGTAGCTGGTAATCCCTTCAACGGCACTTCTCTGCCCAAATTGTGTGGGCACACCCTCAAAACAGGGGTTACTTTGCCACCTCCTGAAACCAAATCCATGGTCATTCATTTAGAAACTTGGAGCCTTTTGTGATACCATCTAATAAGAGAAAGATGTAGACTGGTGTCATCCTGAAGGAGACTCTTCATAGGGACCATGTGGAAATAAGTGATGATCAAAAACTACTGAGCCTGACTTGCCCTTGTCTTGCCTCGTTTCCTGCCAGGTTGTCGGAATTAAGACTGCAATAACAGCATAGCAGAAACTCAGCTGTTACAAGAAGAGCACCATTAAACTCCATGCAGCTTTGCACTGCTTTAGGATGTGTTAATTTGTCCTTTACCTACTCCCCATCAAATTATCTTCACATGGTTATTTCAGGGCAATGTAACAGATTAAAAAGGTAGCTTCTCTAGCTTCTTCCACGTTTTCAGCTTAACCCTAATTATTAGTGTGACTGGTGTGAAGAAACACCCCTACACTGAAATTGTGTGAATGTGCGGAATATGTCCCAGTTCTCACCCACATGGGTTGTGAGCAGAACCCATTGATTTTTGCTGGCTATTACTTGTAGTCTGCATTGTGAGGTAAGTAATCAGACCCTTAAAAGCAGTAGCTTTTAGGCAAGTCAGCTGGAGTGAATCCCTGTTCACCTGCTTGGGAGTGTTTGTTGGCTTTTTGCAAGCTTTTCCATGACATTGCCTACTCTGCAGTAATTTACAGAAATCTGTAGATTAATCTACAGAAAATAGGAAACTATTGCCTGTTCCAGAGAAACGCTAGGTTTCTTTAGCCTGTTTCATCAGTGAATCCACGGGAGAGTTTTCAAAGCTGACTTCCACAGTTCTCAGTTGTTTCCTCTTGCTCTATTTCACTGTCTTAAACCTCCAAGTTGTTGGTCAATTAATGTGACAGGAACCCCTTAGGTTATGTTTGTTCATGGTAGACATGTCTTCTTTCATTAGTCCAGCCTTAACAGCTGCAGAGTTTTAATGTCTTAGCCACTGTATAACAGCCTGTTTGCAATGAAATGCTAAAGCCAGAAAAGTCTGTGCGTTGGGGGCGGGGGGAAGAGGCTCACGTAAGAGCTGAGAGGGAGAATGTAAATGTACAAAACCTCAGATTTTCCTCTGTTCTGGTGAATTTTTATTTAAATCCCCTGTTCATTCCCGAGTCTTAGTTATTTCCCTGTCTCCTGTAATTATAGGGAGCCGAGTCCTGACCCTTTTGTTATTCAGGTTGGATGTTCTGGCTAAAGATTTTGCTGTCACTCTAAGGAATTTGAAGACTGTGCACACATTTAAATGTTTTTGGAAACAAAGTCACTAGTCTTGAATTTAAAAATCTGTCTTTCAGCAGTGATACATGTAAATTATCTCTCATTAGCTAAGTTTATCACTGTTCATTAAGATTTCCCTGTAAGTGTAATTTATTTTTTTTCTGGATTTACTAAGCTTTCTTTGAATCTTGTCAGGCAGCTTAACTTCCTAAATCAATAGATTTGCCTATTAAAAATGTTTACGGTACTGCTTTGTCATCATTAAATATTCCTACAAGTTAATTAGTAAGAGATTGCATCTTACTCATCTTTTAGGAAGCTGCTTCAAAGAATTCCCCAACTAAGCCAATGCCTGACAGTTCTAATCCCAAATGCCTAATATTCTTTAGTGATATTCAATTTTAGCAATCTGATATGACCATTAAATATTGAAGGCCAAAATTAATGATACATTTCTATAATTGTGCATAATTGTACTATCTATCTTTGCAGAACTTCTTACAAGACATACATAAACAGGAATATTTCAAAACTATGGCAATAAGAAAGTGTTTTTTAAAATGTACAGATGTGAAATTTAAATATATCATTGCACGTCAAATTTGGGTAAGCAAAAATTATAGTGAACTGCCTACTATTACCCTAAGTTTCCCAGTTAATTCCACAGACACAAGGTTTATTCATGATAAAAGTAATCATTCTTTAAATTTATAAGGAATTTTATTGAACAGTTTCTTTTTTTTTTGCATCAACATATTTTCAGCATAACAGAAGCATGCAAACCCAAAGAAATAAATGAATTAGAATGCAACAGGGCACCGAATCTTCTCCAATTTAAGCTAATGGGAGTTCTGCTTTGAATTTGAACTGAAGTTGCATTTATTGGAAATAGGATTAAGCCAAAATATATAAAGTCATCCTGCAAATTTTAGGAAATTTAATTATAAAAAGGATAAAATGATAGGAAATTATGTTTTGTGGCAGTACAAGATTTATGCATAGAATTATAGTTATTAAAGCTAGAGAACATATGCATTGCTCTGTACTTGCTCCTTACAGTACATAATTGAGAGGTCTGTTCAATCCATCTTTAAATCATTTAAACAGTGAAACTTCTGCCATTTCTCCTGGCCTTCAGTACATGCTCCTATAGGATGTTTCCTATGAAATTAAGCCTAGTTTTTCCTAGGCTTGTGGATTTTTTTCTAAATGAAATGTTGAGGATAGATTATTAAAGCTGTATTATTACAGTGAAAATAGTTTTTGCACAGACTCTGAATGCCCGAAGATTTCAGAGTGTCTTTTTGAACTCGCAGTACAGGATGATTTTATGTGCCTACATCCCAGCAAAACTTCACTTAAGAGCTAAGTCCACAAAATCAGTTGTTGGACTTTACTTCATTCAGTAGATGCTTAATCTGCAGGGTTCCTAAATTTTGTAGGAATGGAAGGTTTTGATGTTATGATTCCCTGCAGCTTGATGAACATATAATATGGGCATGAGTTGATACCTCTGCTGAAGGAAGACTCTCCCTTCTCTCCCCTTTTGACTTAAATTCCAACCCTGGTGGTGGAACTGATCTTTCTGAAAAACACACCTTAGAAAAATGGGGGGGAGAAAGGATATTAGATTCTGTGATTTGCATATTGGTAGGTTCCTCAATTTTTTTCCACCCAGTGGAATGGGTGGATGTTTGCATGAGCCTCCGGGAGAGGATGACTCCTAGCTAAAATAAATATTTGTAGGCAGAAAAACAGAAGGACATACTTTCTTGGGATGTATGCTAGAGACAGTTCACAAGACACTGGAAGCTAAGTTCTGTGGTGCTTCTTTTGTTGGTGCTCTGCACTGTGGTGCTTGTGTCCTACACTTATAACCCTAAACTAGATTTTCCTTTGCCTTTGTCGATCATGGGGTTAGACTTGACTGGTGTTTCAGAGTACAAATTGAGCTCTCTTTAACTATGAAAGAGTATAAACCTCTTCCAGGGAACAGCTCAGTGGTAAAAGCCTTCATCCAATGTAGAAGAAATTCATTCCCTCTTCAGCCTGAGTGAGTTCAGTCCTTCATCTTCCGTCTCTAAGAAGATTGCCATCAATCCCCTTCATCAGGGGAACAGGGGACTTTTGAAGGAGATGAAGTTTTCCCACTATCCACTAAATAATGGATTGTACCCTTGTAGCTGTCCTTTTTTTCCCTTTTTTCCTTATTTTTGGCGGGGGTGGGTGGGGTATTTTTTGTGTTTTTCAAGGCTGCATCTGTACTTACCTGCATTCCCTTTTCTCCTCCCCAGGTGGCCTCTCTTGGAGTCACCACGTTCACCCTCTGCGCCCTCTGCATCGACCGGTTCCGTGCTGCCACCAACGTGCAGATGTATTACGAGATGATCGAGAACTGCACCTCCACGACGGCCAAGCTGGCTGTCATCTGGGTGGGCGCCCTTCTGCTGGCCCTGCCGGAGGTCGTGCTGCGCCAGCTGACCAAGGAGGACCCCGAATACAGCGGCAGCCCACCGGGGGAGCGGTGCGTGGTGAAGATTTCCACCGCCCTCCCCGACACCATCTACGTGTTAGCTCTCACTTATGACGGGGCAAGACTCTGGTGGTACTTTGGCTGCTATTTTTGTTTGCCTACCCTGTTCACTATTACCTGCTCCCTGGTAACAGCAAGGAAAATCAGGAGGGCAGAAAAGGCTTGCACAAGAGGGAACAAGCGACAGATTCAGCTGGAAAGTCAGATGAACTGCACGGTGGTGGCTTTGACCATTTTATATGGGTTTTGCATCATTCCCGAAAATATTTGCAACATCGTGACTGCCTACATGTCCACAGGGGTCTCCCGGCAGACTATGGACCTCCTCCATCTCATTAGTCAGTTTCTTTTGTTCTTTAAGTCCTGTGTTACCCCAGTTCTCCTTTTCTGTCTCTGTAAACCTTTCAGCCGGGCCTTTATGGAGTGTTGCTGTTGCTGCTGTGATGAGTGCATCCAGAAATCTTCAACAGTGACGAGTGATGACAATGACAATGAGTACACCACAGAACTGGAGCTCTCCCCTTTCAGTACCATCCGTCGTGAAATGTCCACTTTTGCCTCCGTGGGGACTCACTGTTAATTGACCTTCAGACTTTATTTCCTGTATCGTTTTCTTTTTTCTTTTTTCTTTTTTTTCTTTTTACTTCATACTTTTCTTCTTGAAGCAAAATTGGAAAGAAAAGGTTATTATTGAAAACTACTCTGGAAACCAATCTGCATGTTAACAGTCATGCTTTGGAAAATAATTTGTTTTGTTATTCAAATGAAAGAAAGAGAGAGAGAAAGAGAGCCAGCACTCAGTTTTATATCATTATATTTTGTATGGTGCTAGGATTTTATTGGCTGGGGAGGAGAATACATATCAAATCCACTTTTATTTAATTCCATAGATTTGGTGTAGGTTTTTTTTTTTTGTAATCACTGTAAAATGATTATATAGACATTGTGGGTTTTGCAAGATGTTTCATGTAGAAGATATGGTGAAAAGTATTTGAAGGTAGTTTTAATCCAATTACTGTACACTATTGTGAGAGGACTTGGACTTCAGAAGATTTATAAAGTAGCATTTAAGTAAATGAGGTTTTATTATTTAAATTCATTGTCAATTGGCATTTAACAAGGACACCTATAAGTAGTATAAGTCTTTGCTTCGCATAAAATAATTTAAATGGCCGAATTTAATTTACCATTCGTGTACTTACCCTTGGAGGCTATAATTACAGGAAGACAGTTATAATGGTATTAGATTTACATGAGTGGGTTTTTTTAAATGTATATTATGAAGGTTCAATGTGCCTCACTGAAAATTTCCTTCTTAACCAGCAGGTATGCAAAACCTGAGTTATTTTGTACTTCTTATGGAGAAAGGTTTGCTTTCTCACTAAATCTTGTCTTGTGTCATTTCAAAATCAAGTTTCTTTCCAATTTGTTATTGTTTTTACATTGAGATGATGTCCTCAGTCTCTGTATATATAGCTCCTACTGGCTTCCCATTGCAGAGGAAGGTATTCTTTTGCCAGAGGTTTGCTGACAATAAATGTGAGGGACTGAAACATGTGGAGAGTGAATTCCTTCTTTTTAAAAGGTATAAACACACTTGGACGCTTGGGGCTTGACCTAGAGTCCGTTGCAGTCAATTGAAAGATTTCCATCAGTTTCAGAGGGTTTTGGATCAGACTGGCATCTCCTATTTATTCTGGGATCTGTAGCATGAATATTAATCACAGGGGCTCTGTATACCGATTATAAATCATGCTGCTCTCACAAAGACTGCTATTCACTAGCAGCTCACGGCTCTGAAGCTGTTCTTGAGAACCATGGTGTGTTTTGCTGATGGCTTCTTGCTGTCCACAGGGTTATTAAAATGAGGGTATGTCAACACTATATTGCACTGTTGCTGGCAGTAAACCCTAAAGTTGTTATAAACAAGCCAGGCTGGAGACTGGAAAGTGCCTATCTGTACCAGCAGAGCTTATTTGCCCCACTTCTTGGCTGAAGTAGACAGGCTGTTCTTGGCAGGCAAGCTGGCTCATATTTACACTGGGCAGCGGGCTGAAGTGTAGCCACATGCTAAGGAACTGAATTTGTTATAATTAGCTTATATTTTAATACTAATTAAATAAATAATACAATTGCGATAGTGTGTGCAAAAGTAAAATCCTGTGCATTTCTCCTTTGAAATTAACAGTGACTGTAACTGATGTAGTCTTACTTCCTGATATCTGCCTCTGAATATGTTAAAGAACTTGCTGTAACTTCTGGAAAGGAGTCTATTTTTTTATTTGTAGATTCTGGACTTAATATGTTTAATCTTTGTATCTGCTTGGGCAAGCAGTATTTCTTCTTTTTCTTTACCATTTTAACCTATAACAATTTCAGCTGAAAAGCAGTTGAAATTAATGAATTTGAATCCAAATCCAAATATATATGTATGCACTTGAGTTCTTTTTCTGATTTTTGATTCAGACATAGGACCTTAGCAAAGCAATCTGCTTTAACCACAGGCCTAAATTTAAATATGTGTTTCTGTTTGGGACTTAGTACCAAAGTTTTAAAAATAATTTTATAAGATGGTCAATGACTTCTGAAGACTTCTTTATAAAGAACTGTCCCTTTTTGATAAACCTTTGACTTCACATTGCTTGGTTACATTCAATAAACTATAAGAGTATTAAAGAGAAAAGATAAAAACAGAATCTTTTCGCTCTGGTACTTGTGTCTGCTCAGATACATATTCCCATCAATCCCTTTTGATTTGTACTATTCTTCTTTTTCCTTGTAAAGAATAGGAATAAATCCTCCCTTTTTGTTCCTTCATTGTGTTGCTCAGTTGTTTCTCTCAGTTGCCTTTTTGGTCCCAGCACAAACAGTGGCTCAAGGACCTGAGAAAGGAACAGCAGAATGTGAGGAAGCAGTTTCTTTTTAACAAAGGAAATACAGAAATTCCTTGGGAATATTGAACGATGACATTTCACTAATTTGAGTGCAAGACTGCTCTGGGGCATGACAAGTCCCCAGTTGCCTTGGGCGTTGGGTGCTTCCAGCTTTCCAGTCTGCAGTGGATAGCTGTGCCAAGGATGCTGCTCACTCCCAGGTTAAATCCTCTGTATCCCAGCGTGGTGCAGTTTGCTTCTCTATTTTCCACAATATACATATGCTAATCTCACTGGTGAAAAAAAAAAAAAAAAAAAAAAAATATTTAAAAAGACACTGGAGAAGGGAGAATTTGAAGATCAATAGCTCTGTGTTTGGAAATAACCCTCCTGCATGTGTGGTGGAACATTCTCCAGCCTTGTATTCAGCAGGGCTGCTTTGTACTCAGTGTAACCTTGCCTTCTCGGCTGCTGAAAAAGCATTTTTCACAACTCTTCCTTCCCCCTGCCTTGGACCTCCAACATAGCAACTGGACATGCAAGACATCCTTTTATTCTAATTTGTTCTCTAAATTGGTTAAACTAATCCCACATTAACAGGTTTGCCCTGTCACAGCCACTCTGATGCAGGCGTGGCTTCTTAATGCATTGAAGCGTCACGATAAATGATTCCTTTTGTTAAAGATGAGGTACTGCATAGCTTTTCTTCCTACTTTTCCGACTGATGCTCTGAACTCTTTAATTTTCATGGTCTTTGCTTTTCTTACTTTCTTTAATACACTTTGAAGCCAGTTCTGTAAGATATTTGTCCGTTAACAAGAAGACCTTTAATGGACTGATGAATGAAGATCTGGAAATGTTTATGGCACGGATTTAATTCTTTTACATAAAATAGAGGTAGATGCAGAGCATGGTGATCAACAGAAGGGAGGAGTGATGGAATGGAAAATCAGATTGTGAGGTAGGAAAGCCTTACACATCTCATGTATGTAAACCTTTACATGTACCATCCCAGCCCTGGTCCCATTAAGAAATTAATACCATAACAATCTGGTATGAGTTCCAGTATCTCCAATGAGATCATTTTTCATGACCTCTATCAAAAATGTGCTTCTTACTTTTACTCTTCTGATTCTCACCTCCATCCCAACTGAAGGGAGTGAGTGAGGAGCTACGTGGTCCTGATTGCTGGCTGGGGTTAAACCACAGCAATATGATCTTAGTGTAGGCCAAAGTAAAAATTGTAAATTATTGAAAAATATCACTCAGTTAAAATAAATCTCTTATTTTTTTCCTTCCAAGATAAATTCCTGCATCCAACCTTCCATAACTTTTGCCCTTTAATGGTCACAGTGACTTGTTCAGCTCCTGTTCTGTCAGTGGGATCCAGATGTAAGCTTCCACAGCTGCTGCTCCAGCAGTCCTGGGAAGGGCTCCTAAAGTCAAAGTAGAGGTTTCCAAGCATGTTATCCTACATCTCTTCATAAGAAATCGTACAATGTTAGGCTACATGATGAGATGATTGTCATATTGTGCTCATGGCACTCAGAGGCAAACTAGATTCTACGAAATGTGAGGTGCTATCAAAACTCTGAGTAGCTACTCCAAATGCACTAAACAACGGGAATATTCAAAACCTCTCCTAGGATCTGTAAGACACTGTCTTCGGCACAGCACAAATGTATGCAACTTATCCTGGTGGCACCTAACTGCTGTTGATGTTCTCAGATACATTGCTGAGCTGCTTCTGGCCTTTTTTTGCCAGGTGATGTCAACAAAACTCCCCAAACTCTTAAATCATCCCCTTGATACTGTGTTGGAATTTCGAATTATTCAATATGAGTCTGTCTCATTAGCTGGGGCCAGTCTTGTGTGTATATGGAGACCACATCTAAGGTGGCTGCAGGGTGCCAGTAGGGAACAGGCTTAGCACAGCAGGATCAGCATATATATATTTGTGCACGTTCTGATGAATAAAAAATTCAGGTTCTGTTATTTCTAGGATGGAAGAGCTAGATTCAAAGTTCTGCTGTGCTTAATTTGTAGCTGAGACTTGAATTTGGTGGTTCAACATCCCATCAGAAAGGCATAACTGCTGTGGTAATAGATATGCTGGTGAAAAGGGAGTGGTTCCAACTGTTGTTGGTAATTAAATATTGAAGTAGAGGCTGCAGCCCTAGTACCAACACCACTGACCTAAGCCACTGTGCTGTAGAAACAATTTCTTTCATTCACTTTCTGGTCCAGGGAATGTTTATAAGTGGAACAGCTGCTGTCAGAGAAGTGGAGAAACAGTGATTTAAGAGTAGCTGGCAGGTCAGTTGGTAAAGTGCTCAGGTGAGAAAAGAACAGTATTAAAGTGCCGACACTAACCCAGGCACTTGAACTCGTCTGTTTTGGAATACATATGTTGCCCATGGCCTTATTGGCCTTCTGTTGCAGAAATTTGTGGTTTTTTGTGTCTCCTGGATGGGAAACTTCCCATCTACCTGAGCAAATTGTCTGTTTCAAGTCACTAATGAGAGAGTAATCACAGTGGGTGAGCTAAGCAGAAGGAAATCTGATGCATTGCTCATCTGCACTTCTCTCTCGCCCAGCTCTTTCTTCTCCGTGTTTTGTTTTTTGAGGGTTGTCCTTCAGATAAGCATATTTTGCAGTCAGAATGGCATCACTACCAAACGTTAAGCAGGACAATGATAAGCAGATGCCCACCACACAACTTTGAGTCTCTAGGCTGCAGTCCCTCTGCCTCAGGAAGATTATAGCACATACAGATGAGGCTGTGTATTACCTTTATTCCAGGGGGCAGAGCCCATGAAGCAAACTGCCTGCGGGAAGCTGGCTCACCTCGGCTCCATAAGAACCTAGACCACGTGACTTGTCCAGATTACAAAGGCAACTGGGACATTGACATAGATCTTCCATATCTTAACTTCTTATGTCTTCATCCTTCTTCTTTTGCAGGCTGGAAACATAGCAAGTGACAAGTAAAGTCCATTTTCCTAATAACACTAAGAAATATGATTAGGAGGAATCATACCATTTCCTGTGATAATGCCTCTTTTATGCCTCTTTTTCTTTTTTTCTTTTTTTTTTTCCTCTGCTTCTTTCCAACCTTCCTTTTTCCCTGAAAAGCTCAGCCAAAGTCAACATGAGCAGATGATGTGAATCATTAAAACTTAACGGTATCCTACATGCACTGTCTTGTGCTTCAGGAGCAGTATTTTTTCACTGCTGTTTTGTATTTGATGGAGTCATTTCACACCAATGCTTAGCAGATTTCAAATTTTCAAAAGCTGGGTATGTCTTGTAGTGAACAAGAAACGATGGAAAAGACAGGGACTGAGATGCTCCAGGACACTCAGACATCTCTGCAATAGAAACACTGACTCATGTTGAGGGCTAAAGGTTCATCAGACAACCTGGAGGAGAGCTGTATTTAACCATGTACTGCATTTAACCCCTGAAATCCAGGCTACTTGCTTTCCCTGTGATGCAATTTGGTAGGTTCAGGTTTTGGTTTTCAGGCAGTAAATGTTGGGACAAAGACTCCCTGGCATTTTCAGCATGTCCATGACAGCACTGAGAGCCAGTGCTGTGTCTCCTACTGGTGACACATTCTCTGTCACCGGGAGTGCCAGGATCCATATGCCTGCAGCTGTCCCAGCCTCCTTAAAGGATGAGGTCAAAGATTTCTCTCCCTATGCAGTGTAGCTTGAGTTTTTGCATCCCAGCTTCTTATTACTGAAAAGTAGAAGACATTATTTTACTAAAATGTTTGTGGGAGTTTTCTTCAACTAGAAATCTGGCCTGCCAGAGATACAGAACTCTCAGCTTAGAGCATTTAATAAAACTGCTAGTGTTTAATAATAATGCAATATTATTAATTAAGGTAATAGATGATTTATAGTTAAAGGGAAAACTTGTATTTTGCTTCCTGACTTTTTATTTTTTTATCCTTTATTTTTGTGTTACTACAAAATTTTGGGTTTGTTTTCTGAAACAAAATGCAAAACCCCCACAAGCACGCATTCTTTTTTTCTAGTTAGAGAAAATCCATCCTTAGCTTACATCAAGAATCTTCATTTATATCCACAGTGAATTTAGCTATTGTTCTTTGAGAAAGGAAGCCAAAACACTCACATTAGAAACATGGTCATGACTAACTTGATCTTGGAGAGATCAGATTTGAATAAACTTTGAAGGCTGGCAATGTAAAGTGCTAACTATATTTTTTTAATAATTATGGTCCTGCCAGCCTAATCTTTTTAAAGAGATGGGAGATACATACAGTTCAACAACAGCTTGTAGTTGAATTTCATAACTGTCACAAGGGACTCCAGACTACATATAGTTTGGAATAAAATGATCTAATAGCAGCTGCATATGCATGTGATAATCCTTACTGAAGACAATACAGCTATTTAAGTGAAGAAAGAGATTTTAGACTGTTAGTTATTATACCAAATAACTAAATTCTTCCCTAAGATGTGCTTCCAATTTGATTTAACATATATATGTGTACTAGAAGAAAAATCTATTTGGTGTTTTTAGTATTGTACAGGGAACACAAAAGCTTTAGAAAGAAGATATCCCATCTGTAACTGTAGCCAGCAGTTATACTTCATATTTTTTCTTCTAAATTCTTTCCTTCATCTATTTTGAAACAATCTCTGCTGGCTGTTCTTATCAGTCTTTTCAGTGTCTTATTCCATTTACCAACTGTCCCCTGAGCAGAGGAAAATCCTCTTGTTTTTCTGATAATCAATTCTTATAAATTAAGGTTGTAAGTAAGTCTCATTCTTTTTGCACAATTTATCCACTGGAAAACTTGAAGGTGAATCGTCCTTCTCCCTGTGGAAAGTACTTACAAATAAGGAAGCTGCAGTCTTTCTTTCTCTAAGCTAGCACAGCTGGCAGAACTGAAAAGAGATCTCATCAATCTGTATGAGACCTGTGGCCAGAGTATGAGCACTACAGCGTGAATTTCTGACTTAAAAATTGGCTTACCTATGTGCAAATCATGAGGCTCTGCCAACAGACAACAGCACTGTCCCCTTGCCAAAACACAAGAGGCTCCAACATGAGATAATGCTGGCTCGAGTATCTTTATTTCATACAATATATATTTGATGGTTCTCTACCGAGTCTCCAGTTTGAGCTGTAAAGGATCCTCTTGCACACTGTTACATGCCTTTGTGACCTCTGAATAAACCATTTCTCATTGTGGGCTTTAAGAGATATCATTTGTGAATTTAGATTAAGGCTGGAAGGTTAACATTAGCTGTTGATCTATCTATGATATAAGATATGCCTATGTATGTATGGCACTGTTTGAAGCCACATCTGCAAGTTGAAAGGACAGAGATGTTTCACAGACAATGCAGTACATCTGCATCCAGCCTCCTGGTAGGTGATGACAATTTGCTGACAAGCCTGTCAAGTGCTGGAGCTAGTTTTGGGAGGTCTGCATAGCACTGTTTTTAAAAAGCTTTAAGGGGTAGCCAATCTCTGAACTGCTAATTCCTCCTTAAGGCATCCTTATTTTGTACAGAGGAAGACTTGCCTTTGGCTTTTGACAATAGAAGAGGAAGGTAGGAGGTAGAAGAAAGGAAGAGATTAATCCAGAAGTGGATTAGCTTGACTTCTATTTTGGGGGATAGAATTCTGTGATTGTAACTGTTTCTTAGCTTCCCAGGGTTAAAGCAGACTGCATACTGAATCCTCAACTCTAATTTAGTCCTCCATGCTGCTGCTGAGTTTGGAGCCAGTGACCCTAGTAATGGAGCCCCAGAACCCCAGCGAGAATACTTGACATTTTTATCCCCAAAGATGCAGGCCTGTTCAAGTGGTAAATCCATTCTGATAAACAGAGCATGGAGAGCATGCAGGTTAGCCTGCTTTTCCTGATGTCTCTACTTGGAGTTGAAAGGGTTAACACCGTTAGCATTTACTCTGGCTGAGCCTGGTTTCAGATGAATAGGGGCAGTTTGTGCCTTCTCAGTGTCTTTTTCAGGATGTCCTCATCCTGCACAAGGCAGCACTGTCTGCATTCGGATCCTGAAGGTTCTACCACCTGCAGGGCTTGATTTTTTTTAACCTTTTTTTTCTTTTGGTAAATAAAAGGAAAGAAATAAAGTCATCGTTAACTCTTTGAAATTTGAGGACTTTGAACACCTTCTTCCTCCTGGAGTACCACTGCAGCATAAATCAGAATTTGCAAATATGTCTGCTCCTAGCAACTACACTCAGAAGCAACTATAGAGATTTGAACACTGCAAATCAGACAAAGGAATGAAAAATTGTAGGCTTACATTTAGTCTGCAGAAAGTAGTCAGCCAAGTAAAAACACACCCAAAATTTACCTCTTCCTACTTTCAATGCACCACTCCCCATTTATAGAATAACACTTGTTTTGCTGTCAGTCACAATATTAAGAATTCTTAAAATTTCTCGTTCTTCCTTTCTGTTTGTTTTATTTTCCTTTGTCATCTTCTTTCAGTCTCTTCTCTGTCTCTGTTTTTCTTGTCACCTGGAGAATGTTGATTGTGCTGTCCTCTATACACCTCACAGTGACCCCTCTTTAAGCAGAGCTTGAGTTCAGTGGGTAAAAGGTGAGTTAAAGAAGCCAGTAAGTACTTCCACCTCATTGCATTGCCATGTACATATGTGGTTTGGGTCTTAACTGAAAATAACTCAATACAAAAGCTAAAAAATAAAGCAGCCTGCTAGTAATCGAAAAGCTATCAGAACCTGGAGGCTGGTAAAACCAGCATTCCTGAGGGGTTCGCTGCTCCTGTTCAGCAGCCAGTTGCAGAAGTCTGCCTTGTGATGGACCAGTCAAAAACACAGATGGGAGCCCCTTAGAACTAATTTTGAACACAGCAAAAATTGAAATATGAAGTATTTAAATGAAATATTCTATGTTCAGCAGAGTAGCATCTGAAACACCAAGGCCTGTTTCATCAGAGAGTACTTGACCCGCTCTACCCTGGGGCCACCGGCAGGCTGTTGAGCTTGCGGCGCTGTTGGAGGAGAAAAACTGCTCTGTTGATTCTGGCATCTAAGCCAAATGTTAGTGTCAACCTAAAAGTATTAAAAGATGAGATTCCTTATGGGCAAAACTAATTCCATCATGACACGTTCCTAACAATCACTAGTTCAGGAAGGACATTATGAAGTAAGATTTATGTTTGCCTCTAGAGAAAGAAAGCTTCTTTATTCAAATTAGGAAGAAAGATCAATTTGAGGCAAGGCTTGAACTTTTTAATATATGCTATAATACGTATACTAACTAATTTAATATATGTTATATAGGAAACAGGAATGTTTTTTCCTTTTCCTTAGAGATAATTATACAGTGATATAGAGATGTAATGACAGGAAGGCAAAACCAAGCCTAACTCTTGCATAATGAGCCTGCACAATTTCATCCAGATACTCCAGTGCAGAAGTTCTGGTTCAACTTTGGATACCACAAGCAGATCTAATTGTTCAGTCAAGACGGAAACTCCTCCACCTCCCTTTGCTTCTAGTGCTAATTATGCTCATTAAAAAACCAGCAACCCTATAACCTCAACAAACCTTTCATAATTTTGATAATATGGGTTCAAATAAATCCAGTTATTTAAATGGAGTTGGCTCAGGTTACACTGGAATAAGTGAACACAAGACTGCATCTCTTTGATACTCAATTTCTGAAGCTGAACAATTTTCTAACCTGAGGATCCACGAGCTCATTACTAGGCATTTTCATATGTGTTTTGATGACAATGCAACATAATTACCAGTAGTTCCTTCCTCAGCTAAAACTCTGTTAGTGTTTCCTCCTTCTCCTGCATAGTCAATCCTCTTACAAATACATTAAAACAGTCCTGTGCATGTTGCTCCATTTAGCATGAGCCTCGTGATCTCAGGATGGCACATCATTGTCATTTGGCAAAGTGTTCCTTCTGACTTTAAAGCTATCAACTAAAGATAGTCCTGATTTTTTTTTCTTCACCCATTTTCTGTGTATAATTGTTTTCTACTTCCAATGTTTATTTTTAAGATGAAGTTCAACAGTAACTTTTCTTCAGTCTGCTATAGGAGATTGTTTGCTGAGAGGCAACATCTGGTAAGTAGCAAAAAAGTTCTAGCTGTCAATAAGCAAGTTAGTATATAAACTCATCAGGGACATTTACTCTTTTAGAACATCACATAATCTATAGTCTGCTCTCTTAAAGATAAAATTTACTACATTTCAGCTATAATTTATGCTAATAACATAGTTCAGTACCCAGAGCTGTGAATCAGAGGCTGATCTCAGTTCTATGGATGTACATCTTAGGGGTATTACTCCAAGATTGTTCTGATGGAGAAGAGGCTTCCTGTACTGAAGGATCAGCACCAAAAGCCCTCAGCAGAGTGTCTGGGTGGCTGCAACCGCATCTCTACACTGAGACCAGTTCTTCTTGTGGCATCTGACAAAGCCCCTGCCGCATCCCCTGGCAGCACAGGGTGTAGCACCACACAGCCTTCCCAGGCAGCCACAGGCTTGAGGCTCCTGCCGATGGCGGAACTGCGTTCAGATAGAGTCAAGACCAGAAACACTGTGGTTCTATGGTGTGAATATCACAGCAAAGGCAAAATTAGCAGATTGTGCTCTTCAATCTGCATCGCCTTTAGGGTTGTCTGCTTAGGACCAAGTCCAGCCTCCCCAGCCCATGGAGATTTATTTTTGGGGAAAGAAAGAGAACACTTCTGACTGAACAAGCTGAGTAATTCTGCAGTTTCTATACCTTAGATATGTTAGGGCTTTGGTGGACATAGGCACTCAATCCTCTTTGTTTTTACACCTCTAATCTCCTTAGGCTATACTGATTTATACAGGAGATCCCCACAGAGAAGCAGGTGCCTTGTCTTAGTCACCAAGAGCAGCCATAGTAAAAATGAATACATTTTCTACCAAGGAGATCCCAGGTCTCAGAGGAGGAAAAAGTGGTGCAGGTGGTCAAGAGCAAGATCAGTGCAGTGGCTTCCAGTCGACCTTCATTTGCATCAAAAAACCATCATCTTCCTGAGCACAAAGGAACAGCAGGGCTGGCAGCCTGCTCAGCCCCACAGCAATAGACATGGTAGGGGTTGGAATGGGGAGCACTGGCTGAGCTGGTGAGGGATGTTTCACACATTGCCTCCATCTCTGAAACACTTGGCTCTAGACAGTGCTGTTCGTCTCTCACTTTTAAGAGTGCTAAAAGGCTTTCTCTCCACTCTGTGGGGGGTGACCAAATGCAATTTAAGTAAGTGTGTTTCTGCTGAAGCACTAATATTTTTTGGATGCCATTTGTTGTTCTCATTGTTACAAAGAATGATCTTTCTGTTAACCTAATCTAAATGATCACTTGGAGGCTGCAAAACTATATGTCATGTTTAAGCTACTGTATCATGATGGCCTCAGGGAAATTTTACAGATGCCTTGCCACAATCCATTTCTTCCCCATGACAAGCTACCAGGCTAGTTGCTTGGATTCATTTGCCACAGCTGTTTACCTCTTTGACCTCAAAGCTACAAAGGTATGGTGCCACTGAAATACAAAGGAGTCTGCCTTTTAAATTATTGATTATAAGAATTCTTTTCTAAAGTGAAAAGGGACAGGAGATGCTCTTCTTCCAACTGACTGTAACTACTTGGGTGAGTATTTTGGCTTCACCTTTTAATAATTTTCTTCTTTCTTTCCCTTTTCCGTTAACCTGTAGACATAGATAAATGAGCAACACAGTATTAATGTGCTTATTAGTCTGGAATAATTTAAGACAGACTAATATCTCCCTGACAGAAAATTGTCAGCTCAGGTCTATCACGGCATCAGTCATTGCAAGCTATTAAATTTCTGCAGCAGAGCTACTAGGTAGATACCTTGTTTTATTTATTTCTGCAGTTCAAACATAACCCATTTCCATTTTGACCACAGTTGTTCCTATCTGGTTGTGCTTATTTCTTGAAGTTATTTATAGGTGATACTGTCCCCAGCTAACAACTCAGCATGCAAGAGCTGATGAATATTAAAGTATAATTTGTCTAAAAACCAGAGGCAACAAATCTAGGTCAAAGATACGGCCTTGGGCAAAGTCCACACTGGTTGTTTTGCATCACTGAATATTACAGCTCCTGTCTTTCTGTTTAAAAAACCTTATACCTGACCAGGCAGGTGCCTTTTTATGCAAGGGGCATATCATTTAAAAGCATCTCAAGAGGTAAGTGTGCAAATTCTGGGCTATGTGTTACAGAGTAAAATGAAATGTTACCCCACAATATCCATTAATCTAATGACTGATCTTTGAGATGTGGGTTTGCATTTGCTGCTTGTCTTGTTTTGAGGAAGACACTTGTCCTTAAACATTAGGTGACTGATCTAAACAAAAAACTAAGTGAATTTGAGGAGCTCCTCACAATCTCATTTGTTGAAGATGTTACTTGGTATAAAAATCCACTAAATACCTCTACTTTGTCATTTCACTTCTATATCTGTTTTGCTGTATAACTCCTAGTTTCCTGGTCATCCATGTTGTGCTTATACCACTCTATTCATTGTCTCTCCTCTGGAGTGAATTTGTTCCCTCCAAATACAGGCTAGTTTTTGTTCTGGGTCCACAGAGAGCATTGCTGAAGTCAACCTTCTGCAGGAGGTGCTAGCTTTGAATAGTTAGAATGTGGGCACATCCACACCAGGCAGCTTAGGAAGCAAGATTCATTCCTACACAGCCTACAAAGACCCTGTACAGGTGAACGGGGAGTGGATAATTTTGATTATCCACTGATAATCAAAAGGATAACAAGGATATTAATCTGGAAAATGAAGGTCTGAGGTTCAGTTTTTTAATCATTGATCAAGTAAGAGGGATTTGAAAGAGTGCTTTTTAAAAAGCACTCAGTAGATGTATTTTTGGTATTCATTTAAATGGAGAAGAAACCTGCTTCCATGCAATGGATTCCTCTATCGCAAGAGATAATGTTTGCCATACATAGGTATGCTGAAAATTTAATGCCACAATGAGGAATCCTTTCTGTTCTTTGGCATCCTCCAAAGGTGTAGGAATATGTCCATGCTTTTGTATCTTCTTATGGATTTGAAACTTTTCTTGGTTGCGTTCCTTCAGCAGTAACTCACAGTACAATTAACTCTTTAGTTTGGATTGATAACATGAGCAGAACAGGGGAAAGCAGACAAAAAAGATCATAAAAGCACAGTATAGTATTTTTTACTAGTGTAGTGATGTTTTTATGGTATGAAGCATTACCGCAGTGTTGAATTGTTCCTTCTTTGCTGAAAGGCGGGGAGAGACTATCATTTTTTTATGCTTGAATTATGTACTGCTGCCTTGTGAAATATGTAGTAATAAGGTTCTGCAGGTCACTACTGTGACACGGTCTTGACAATGAAAATAAAAGAACTGAGGCTCTTAAAAATACCAATAAACATTTTTAAGCATCAATTTCAACAGGAATGTGTGTCATACAAGGTGTGTGTCACAGGATGACATGTATGTAATTTTCATGCCTTGAAAAGTCTTTGACTGACAGTTGGGTAGGCTGCAAATACTTTCAAGTGCTTATAAAGAGAACATATATATTTACATTTATAATAAATTCATATAAAAAAATATTTTTATATTTATTGGCTATTTATTATGCATGTACTGCAAAAGTGGCCCCCAAAAAATGCAGCCTCCAGTTCTGTGTTTAATTTTTTCTGCTTCACTTTCCATAGAAGAGTTCTAGCTCTCTGTAGTGTCAGTCACCTGTATTTATCTTGCCATTTTATAGGATCATAGAACACCAGGTTGGAAAGGACCTCATGTATCACCTTGTCCCACCTTTCCTGGCAAAAACCCAGTCTAGACAAGAAGGGCCAGCACCCTGTCCAGCTGAATCTTAAAACGTGTCCAATGATGGGGAAGCCACCACTTCTCTGGGGATATTATTCCAATGGCTGATTGTTCTCAGTTTGAAAAATTTTCCTCTTTTGTCCAATCAGAATCTCCCAAGGAGTAACTTGTACCCGTTACTCCTTTTCTTTTCCATGTGACTCCTCTTAAAAAGAAAGTCTCCATCTTCTTTGTAGCCACCCTAATAAGCCACCCTAATAAGCCACCCTAATAAGGTCTCCCCTAAGGTTTCTTTTCTCAAGGCTGAATAAATTCAGTTGTCTCAGCCTTTCCTCATATGGCAGGTTTCTCAGTCCTTTGATTATCTTGATGACTCTTCTCTGAACCCTCTCCAGCCTGTCCACATCTTTTTTGCATAGCCAGGACCAAAACTGAACACAGTATTCCAGGTGTGGTCTGACAAGCACTGAGTGGGATAATGACTTTTTTGTTTCTGCTGGTTATTGGGTGCACTCTTGTGCACCCTTCTGCAGCCTTGTGGTCCAGCCCATAATTGTGTTGACTTTTTTTGTCACAGCAGCACACTGTACACTCACATTGAGCCTGTTGTCTACCACAACCCCCAGGTCCCTTTCCACAGAGCTTCTCCCCAGCCAGGTATATCCCAGCCTGTACTGCACGCACTCCTGGATTATGTTTTCCCAGGTGCAAGACATTATACTTGTCCTTGTTGAACATCATAAGGTTCTTGTTATCCTACTCTTCCAACCTATCCAGGTCTTTCAGCAGGGTGGCTCTCCCTTCCAAACTGTCCACTTCCGCACTCAGTTTGGTGTCATCAGCAAAATTCATCAGAGTACACTTGATCCCATATCTTCACTTATGAAGGTATTGAACAGTGTTGGGCCCAATATTGATCCCTGGGGGACCCACCTTGTGACAGGTTGCTGGTTTGAAAGGGAGCTATTTACCAGCACCCTCTGGGTGCAGCCTGTCAGCCAGTTCCCACCCACCCCACAGACCACTTGTCTAGACCATAGAGCATCATTTTTTCTAGGAAGAGGCTGTGGGAAATGGTATCGTATTTCCCTCTATTGAATTGCAAGAGAGGAGGCTGCCATTAAAAGATCTGAGTTGTCTGATCCTAGAAAATAGCTCTGTATTGATTAATGACCTTGCAGATCACAACAGTATTGTAGATAAGGCAGTATGGAGGCAACATTACCAGGCTCCACACATCTCTATGATTTCACCTAATCAGTCTTCAGTCATCTTCCTGTTGATTTCATAAGACAATGGCGAGTCCCTGTTGATAATAAGTCCTAGTCTCTTGATGGATATCTCACAAAATGCATCAGAAAATACCCTGAATCCTTTTGAAAGCCATATTGAAGTCATGGCAGGAGCTAAAAATTCATGCAGCTGTTTCACTTAACTTTCAACACTAACCTTCTAATATTTTTTTTTTTCTTGGTGGTATCTGAATGCCTTGAAGCTTTCATGCTCGGACCCAAATTTAGTCATAATATATCTTCTTTAATTTAGCATCGCATGTGCCAAGTTAGTGTGTATTAACACTACACACAGTGCTACAATCAGGTATTTTATCTCAGCACAGATGTGGAAAATTATTACACCACCTGATTTTTAAATTGCTAAGCATATATATATGGCCTATATGTAGTTAAGATAGAGCAAATATACAAAAATCTGTCAAGAATTATGCTTGAAGTAGATCTCTGAAGATGAAAACAAGAATCTTAAGTTTTTGTGTGTTGTAGCTGAAGACAAGGGATGTAAAGTTGATGACTGAGTTAAGTAGCTCAACAACCGTTGTGTCTAAACAGGATCTCTGTAGTTTGCCTATATGGCCCCTGATTTAGTGTATTCTTAGAAGGGAAGTGAAGATGCAGAAAACAGATTAGGAAATCTCTAAATATTTAAGCTATATGTCACCTAATGCATGAATCAAAGACTTAATGCTGATTGTGACTAATACTTGAATGAATGAATCTACACTGACGACAGGTTGGTTCAACAATACTTGATACAATAGAAAGACATCCAGTATGGTGTCTAAAGAATGGACAGGTATATGAAGATCGTGAATAACAGTCATTAGGCTACTGAATGGCTTCAACCCGTTGGTTACATAGCACTTAATTGCTATGCTTGTTACTTGCCACCTTGTGTCAGTAAGGACACCTGAGACAAGCTGCGTGACTGAAGTTGCTGTGGTTCTTGAATGCTGGGAGAGGAAGACTCAAGAGCTGCTGATACTGGGTAGTGGACAAAGCAGATGGCAGAAATGGCCAAGAAGCCTGGAATGTCAGTAGTGGCCACTGGAAAAGGCAAGCCAACACAGAGGAAAAAAGGAAAATAGCAGTGGAAACTACAGGTCTCCCTGATTGATAGCAAACTCCAGCTGAAGTTTCTTCTGTGAACAGAACATTTATTAGGTCACATAACAGGTGTAGATTCTCTAGTGTCTAATAAGATGAGTTCACATCACAGCCACTTTATCAGCCACAATCAACAGGATCAGTCCTATTTACAACCTATTTTCATGACTTTTTTCTCTGACAAATTTGGTTGAAATTATTAGATGGATTAAAATAGGGAATGTTGGCTCTTGGAAGTAGTGAATATGTGGATAGGTACTTATAGTCAAGCACAGTCACATAAGTTTTGTTGATTTCAGAACTTGATTTAAGAAAAAGTAAACAAAGTCTTTCCTTGAAGTCTGAAGTATTTGTTTTCTCCCAATACAACTTTTCAGTGAAAGGCTTTTCTTTGAAAGGTCATAGCTAATGCCTGACATAGAAATTATAGGGCTCTTCAAGCTGCAGACACTGTGAATACCAAATACATAATTTCCTTGCTATACTCTTTCTAGAATATAGCCCTTTAGATTGTCTATAGAATTTATTAAATCTGTCTAGATTATTTTAAAAAATTCCTGACTTCCTAAGTAACCATAATAAATAGAAGAAAAATACATAAGAAAATACATTACACAGTTAAGAAAGACTTTGGCTGACAGATATCTTTTTGACGGTCACAAAAAATTTTATCTACATACTCACATTCCTTGTATCCATCCAGTTTTGGGCATTAGAGAACATAAATTGGAAATCTCTGCCTGAAAACTGTGACTTTTTACATAAAAAGTGAGTTTCTTTGTCCCCTTTCTTTTACTGACCATAACAAATGCAGATACAAAGATCCAATAGATCAAGTTCCTGTTAATGAGAAAAAAGACTGAAGCAAGCTATTTAAATGCATGTCTACAACTTTCCTGATTGTGCTTCCAATAATTTAATGCATTTACAGATTCTTTGGTGATGAAGCATCTTCTGTACTCATTTGTCTTGGAAGATATATACTGACCTATTTTGTGAAATAAACAGAGATCAAATGCTTCTTAACTGCATGTCTAACTACAGGAGGAGGCATAAATTTGGGAGATTTGATAGGTGTCATGCTTAATCCTTATTTGCAGGATAGCCCAAGGGTACAGCTAAGTGATAACAGCTACCTGTCCTATGACCTAAAACTGTAACACGTTCCCTTTTTATTTACAGACTGTCTCCAACATTGCAGAGTTTGAATGTTCAGCTCAAATCTTACCTGTGATCTTAGAATATGATCACATATGTGTCTTCTACAGTTCCTGTACCACTAAGTAAAAGAGCTGGAATATCCTATGCCCTCGCTAAAGGCTGGGCATATCATAAATTGGTTGTTGCATGGGGAAAGTCATACTTTATCCGGCAGAGAAGAGCTGCTCTCACTTACCTTTCAACAGTGCTTGGCTGTCTACTGTGCTACAGAGTAGCAGCTACTTCCTTTGTGCTATTTATCCTTTTAAATAGCACATTTAATAGGTACTGAGAATGATACAAAACCCCCATAAAATATTTTGGACTGTAGTGATTCTTAATAGTTTCAGACAGATGAAGGACATGTTTTAAGGTATTTGAATATTACTTAAGAAGGTTTGGTCTTCATTCTCAGAAAGTTTGCAGAAGACATCAAGTTGAGTGGTGCAATTGACACACCGGAGGAACAGGACACCTTTCAGAGGGACCTAGACAATCTTGAGAAGTGAGCCCATGTGAACCTCATGCGATTCAACAAAGCCAAGTGCAGGGTCCTGTACATGGGTCAGGGCAATCCCCAATATCAATATAGACAAGGGGATGAATGGATTGAGAGCAGGCCTGAGCGCCTGAGCTGAAGGACATGGGGATACTGGTGGATGATAAACTGGACATGAGCTGCCAATGTGCACTTGGAGCCCAGAAGACCAGCTGTATCCTGAGCTGCATCAAAAGAAGCATGGCCAGTATGTTGAGGGAGGTGATTCTCTCCCTCTACTCCACTCTGGTGAGACCTTGCCTGGAGTACTGCATCCAGTTCTGGGGTCCTCAGTACAAGACAGACATGGGCCTGTTGGAGGGAGTCCAGAGAAGGGACACAAAAATGGTCAGGTGGATGGAACACGTCTCCTATGAGGAAAGGCTGAGAGAGTTGGGATTATTAAGCCTAGAGTAGAGAAGGCTTTGGGGAGACCTTATACCAGCCTTTCAATAGTTAAAGGGGGCCTATAAGAAATATGACAACAGATGTTTTAGTAGGGCCTGCTGCAGTAAGACAAGGGCTAATGGTTTTAAACTAAAGGAGAGTAGACTCAAACCAGATACAAGGAAGTCATTTTTTATACTGAGGGTGGTGAAACACTGAAACTCTCTGGGAACAGGTTTCCCAGAGAGACGGTAGATCCCCCATCCCTGGGAACATTCAAGGTCAGGTTGGATGGGGCTCTGAGCAACCTAGTTGAAGATGTTCCTGCTCATTGTAGAGGGGTTGGATGACCTTTAAGGTCACTTCCAACCCAAACTATTCTGTAATTCTATGGTTCTATTATTATGTCAACAAGGTCTTTCTGAATTTTAACTTATTTTTGTTATTCTAAGTCCCTGCTGAAAATAGAATTGCATCTGTTTTCTATAAGCCCATTTGTTAATACACCTGTCAGCTTTCTTTCTTTAAATGCATTATGATGTTTGTTTTCTCATTAAAATTGAAATAAACAACAATAATTATGTCGATATTCTTATTTTTAATGCATTAAAAGCTGGTAGTTTGGATAGCCAATATGACTTTGTAGTACATGCACACTTTCAGAACTGTAACCACTCCACTTCCTCATTCCCATTATTTACTAAAGCATACATATTAAAGCATATATTAAATTCAACATCCTAAAGAACTCCCCTTTTAATAAATGGAAAGCTTTGTCATGTAACAAAATATCAGGTTGATTTCTTGTATTAGACCTTTTGTGAAGAGAAAACACATGTAGTATCTAAACACATTAAATGTTGATAGAACCATGCAGAAGAGCTATTGAAAAGATCTCCTCCTTAAATTTCTTCCCTCAGCAAAGTTAATTTTTATCATTCCTTATGAGGTAGAAAACTATCCATATTTAGATAAGCAATGTGTTGATAATACTGGAAAGACATAAATACCAGTTCGAGAACTATTTACTTTTACCTCATGCCAACATACCTACTTATTAATTTTCACTTGTTCAACCCACTTCTGCATTATAACTCCTAGTACAGACTGTCATTACCAAATTGTTTAAGCACATGATTGAATAACATTAAAAATCAGTGGGACCAAATACATAGTTTAAGTTAAATATGTTTAGTTGTTTTTTCTTAAGTAAAGCCAGCCAAAAAATATACCTTTGAGAGAAAATAAAAAACATTAATGATGTCTTAGTGGCATAAATGTTTTTTTCTCTGCTGATTGTTGATTACCTGAATCTATTCCTCACAAAATCAGCAGCAGAACTGCCACTCACTTTAATGAGGCAAGATCAAGGCCACTGTTTTACCATGATGAACACATTCCTGATGTGTGTACCTGCATTGCCCACCATGTAAAATGGTGCAGCAGTTTAAATGATTAAACCCATTGATATTTAACAGTTGTTATGTTAAGAATGAAGATGGTAATGGAAGAGTTCTTCCATCCCATGAGACCTGCCAGAAATCCATGTGCTCTGTTGGACACAATTTATAAAGCAGAGCTGCAGAATTCCAGACACATAGTTTTTAATAATTATTTAAAAAAAAAAAAAAAGATTCATGGGCTACAAATCAAGATCCTATCAATGAGAAAGCCATTGAACAGGGAAATAATTGAAAATATAAAATTTCATTTCATGAGTGATTTCATCAAAGATCTAAACAAAAATTTTCATTTAAGCTCCAAGAGCAATCTTGAAGAACAGAATTTTGTTTAAAAAATGTTGACTCTGAGAAGACATCCTAAGAAAAAAATGTCCTATCATTGATCATACAGGCTTGTTTCTTTCCTAACAGCAATTTGTAGATTGACAACTGCATATTTTCTGATACAATATGCCATGCCAGATTATATCAATTTTAGCTCTGTAAACTTAAAAGTATATTTTTCAAAAAGAAGCTTAAAGTTTTTCAACGTTAGAAATCTTGTGACTCTGATTCACCACTATGAGGATGAAATTATGGCACATAAGGCATTTTCTTATTAATGGTTGTTATTTCCCACTTGGAGTTTATCATTAATATCAACGTTGATATTATTAATATTAATTTTGTTCATAATATTGCTATTTATTATTGTTGATAGCTATGCTATAGTGATACATTAAAACCATAATATCCAATAATGCATGGTAATATGTAGTAATATAATAAAACAATAGCAATAGTAATAATAAAAATGGATAAATAATTAATAACATTTCTTTAATACTCAAAGCCTCCAATGAGAAGTGAAAGCTCACCAGCTCCTAGACTGCTTAGAAAGCCACATTCTTTTCCCCATAAAACATATCTGTAAAGTCTTTTAAGATGGGGGAAAACATGTCAATCTTAGAATTTCTAGTTAATGAAAACTGTATTTTTTTTTTTAACCATAGGATCGTTAAGGGAAAAAACATCTCTGACGTGATGAATGTTATTGCTTATTCTCATCTTTATGTAGTTTGGTTTTCTTGAGAAATGGCATCAATGCTGCTCTGAGGATGAGGCAGCACACCACAGGGAATTTGTTTCTTGAGGCCTTTCTGGAGCACTTGCTTCTCCCGTTCAGCCATTGCTGATGGTTTTACTCAGTCTCTCTCTCTACCAGGTGGCTTGTTGGACTTACTGAACAAATCCAATTGCCTTCTTACTATCTCTTGCTACCAAAGATAACTGCAAACAATTATATTACATAGGTGTTGCCGTAGGAGTAAATATAAAAGCCTTTAATCAGAATTATAGGGATTTTAAAAATGCCTCCAAAGCTCTGCCATGTCTTCAGGCAGCTAACAAAAAGCTTACAGCTTTCCTAATTGGAATACTAGAATTATTTAAAGTCAATACAGCTACTGGGTTTCTCCTGCTTCAGAGTACATTCCTTTGAAAACCTCAGCCAAGGGCTTTAATAATTTAAATACTATCTTCCATTTTGTGTTGTTGTGGTTTTGTTTTTTTAAATCCTGTAGAACAGAAGATGTCAAATATCAAAATCAGTAATAAAGGGCTAATAGCATTGTGGACACACAGGCTTGCTTGACCTTAAACTTTTTTATTTAACATTTCTTATGAGCACAATATGAGAGGAGGATTCTTTTTCCCCAGTATAGCTGATTAACACAGCTGAATAAGGAGAGACGGGGAAAGGGATGAGGTACCTGGCTGAGGTCATTAGTTTTTCTCTACTTCAGGGCAGCCAGAGCTCAACTTAAAAAGAATCGACTTTGCAGTTGGCTCCCAGGGGAACACTGGGAATAAACAATATGCACAGGTATCAGTCAGTGGTGTTTGTCCAGCTGGAAGAGCACTGCACCTCAGAGAGGGGAAAAAAGCTGAGATGTACACTTCATGACTGGAGCCGTGTGGTGTTCTTGCAACCTGCAGAGGACCTCCAAGAGAAAAACGTTAAAGCTGAATTATCTCACTTCCCTAATAAACTGGGCTAATAAAAAATCCCAAATCACAATGCCAAATCTTAACTGTCCAAAAATCTGGGGAATGTTTGTCCCTGGATTACAAGACTTGAAGCTGCAGGATTTCCCAATCCACAGCACTAATGTGAATCAGAAATACTGTCATTTTTATGTCAGTCTGGAGACTCAGCTCTAACTTAGGCAAACCACGAGAATTATTAAATTAAATCTGTTACAACTCAGTTCCAGTTCAGGGGAAGAAAATATGCTCTTACAGTCCTTCAATCTATCTGTCTGTCTATGTATGTATGTATATATGTACCTATCTGTCTGTCTGTCTGTCTGTCTGTCTATCTATCTATCTATCTATCTATCTATCTATCTTTTCTATGCCTGATTAGGGCAGCCATAAGGTACAGCTTAGAAATGAGGGCTCAGACAAAGCACAGTACACAAGTAAACATTTTCATACCTATAGGAGTAAGATGCCTTCTCCAGGAGCACTGTAGTCATTAGTACCCATATGTCTATGCTGTTACACTTTCAGAACAGTTCTGGTCACAATTATCCTCCAAACTTCTCCCTGGGATGACAGGGAATACTGTTCCTTGATCATTCCCAGATGACTTGCAGACATTTTTGCTCTGAAAATTAAGATAATTAATAGTATGGATGCAGGCTGTTCTATGTCAGTTGGCCTCATTACAAGGGAATTAGGTGTCTTTATGTTATTTATATTTTGTTGAAGGAGGCTTGGTAATTGAGCTGTTCAGGAGGCAGCCATGTCAATAGAGGTTTGGAAGGAACCAGAGCTCTTGGCTGGTGATACTTATGCAGCTTTGTGGTCACAGTTCATGACGTATGGGACTGCAGCTGAATAAGGAACATCTTTGTCTCCAGCTTTCAAAGTTTTTACAAAAGTGCAGAAGAAAATGAATAAATATCTGTTGGATCCTCTGTGGCTTTTCCTTGTTTATAACTCATCCTGGTTTTCACATGCAATGCAGTGCCTGGCAGCCTGACATGGGTTTTGGGGATGTAATTGTATTTTCTCCCCCCAGCTCTTTGTGATGGATCCAAAGGGAAGATCATTAGATAGAGGAGGAGACCAGTGATGCTGGTTATGGCAGAAACAAGAGAGACTGTATTTGTGAAAGTGTGTGGGGGGAATGAGAATGCTTTCACTGCTGAGAATGTGAATGCCTCAGCCTTGAACATACATAATCCAAGAGCTAAGGGAAAAGGTTCCTCAGAGTTCCAACACAGCTGGTTGTTCTTCCACACTGAAACTCTCTGGAGATTACAACCCAGAGCCAAATTCACAGCATCTGGATTAGTTTCAAATTCACTTGAATTCATTCTAGCAATCTTAACAGGTAGGCTAGGGAGTATTAGGAGTCTTCATCATCGGAGGTCTTTACCATGGCTTATACAAAACACTGTTCAGGACTGACCTAGGCGTAAGAGTATCTGGCTTGTGGCAACCACTGGACAGCTGATCATTTGAGATCTCATTCATCCCTGTTTTTCTAAGTTTGTCTGAATCCAATGTAGCTGGATAAGAACGTGAAAAGAATGAGGTTTCGACTAAAGTCTGAAAAGAAACTAATTTCTATGTTCATTCCAGAATCCAACCAGTCTAATGGATTTGTATGTACATCAAACAATATATTAATAGCAGACTATTTTTAGAACATGTTGACATTTTTTGGTATCACCAGAGTCAGAGATATTGTAATTGCTGGAAGACAAACACTTCAGCGTCTTTTTTCTCCTCCCCACCCCCCATTTCTCTAATAAAGAGCTTACATGTGGAAAAGTAAAATAACCACATAAATTTTAATGACACAGTAAAAATAGCTATTCACAAAGGTTTAAAAGACTAGTAATTAATTTACACACCCTCTTTTCTTGCTTGTTTTATAAATGGACATACCTTGCTTCTATTAGATTACCTTCTCCTAGGAAGTCACTTTAAACTTTAATTACTTGAAGAATTCAGGTCAGGTGCCTAGCACCTACCTTACAAGACACATAGAATTGAAAACATCTTAACCCAGTGTTATCAGCGCCATGATGTGGGAAATTACACTGAAGTTCACAGAAAGAGACTATAATGCTAAGGAATTAGAAAAGTTTCTGAACACAGTTGTACATTCTCCCTGTTGTGAAAGATACAATCACTTTTGGCAAAGCTCTGCATCTTGGAATAGCCTTTAAATCTTTAAAAGCCAAGTAAACTGACAACAAAGTCAACAGTCACATTAAGATTAAATCATTTGAAAGTATGCATATGTCTGTGTCTTCTTATCTGTCTGTGTGCAAATATTCTGTATTAAGAAATATCGGCATTAGAATTCAGGAGGGTGATTAAAAATATTTGAGGATAAAGACAGTAAACAAAAAAAATGTGTGTGTCTTATTTGGTGTGAAACTGTAACATCAATAATAGATTTTGTCCTTGCAGGAAGAAAATTGAATTTTAGAGGAGATCAGGACTTTTGAAATAATGTTCACTCATTGTAAAGAAAGAGAAAAAAGTTTGGGAAAAGTTTGATTTGGTACAACTAGGAGGACAATGCAATCATACTGAGTTCAGTAATTCCAGTATGCAACCATGAAAGTCTCTGGAAAGACACTTTGGGAGTCTGCCTCCTAGGAAGACATATATTAGTGACAGAATTGGGAAAATGAGTTATAGAAAACTTATAGTCTATGATTTACTTCTGAACCACATCTGTATGGTCCTTGCTGCCCTTTGTATCCACCATGATGACATACCTACCCTGCTGCTGAATCGAAAACATGGCAGACATAGGATGAAAGGCACCGATGTGCTATATACTTACTTTGCTGACTCAAGTTTATTTTAAAATATTAATAAGCTAACTTCATATTGCCAGGCTGCCTGCCAGATCAAGTATTATCTGTCTGCATCTCTCCAACTTTATGCCAGATCAGTCTTTTTCTCTTCTTTTCTAATTGGCATAAAACCAGTGTAAAAGTGCATAGCTAGCACAAATCCTATATGGAGAGGACATTTGCTCATGCATGATCCAGACCAAAAGTGCATTGTTCTGTGGGGTAGATACGGTGGACATGGGACCATACATGGGACATACACAGGACCATGGCCTCACAAATGCTGTCTGGAAGTCTCCACAAGGTTCAGCCATTGACACTGAAGGACTCCAAAGGAACCCATGGAGCCAGAAAAGCCCCAAAGATCCTGCGGAGACTTCTACTCCCAGGGTCCAATGTCCATGTAGCATCCTCGTTACTACAGTTTTGAGACCCTTTGGGTCATGACAAACCAAGGACTTTTGCAATTCAAACTGTATATCTTATGAGCACAAACCCAAGTGAGCTTTAAACCAGCCAGCGTGGACACCAATAGCAGATAAGCCAGATTTCTGTCTGCTTTGGTGTATGTTCCAGGCCCATAATGTATCTCTTTGCAGTCTATAGATGTAAGATTATCTGTACCTGAGCAAGCCTGTATAAAGAGACCTAGGTATGCTTACACAAGCTGCCAGTCTTCCCCCTGGATTTCAGTGAAATACTTAAGCATAGCACTGACTTGGTAAAGTGAGTGCAAGAGAAAAAAGGTGAAAGCCCCAGATGGCCATGAGTCCTATTTTTATTACATGGTTTGAAGCCCATTTTGCACAAAGGTAGAATCAATCAAAAGTAACATGTTTGAAGGAAAACTGTAAATGCTGACCCCCTACAATGTGTGATCCTAAACCACAATAGCATCTAAGTCACAGAAAATGTGCATGTTAACAAATTATAGGTTATTACATATGAATGTAAATAGAGCTATACAAAGAAATTAGCTAATATTGCTATGATTTAATGCCAGCATACTGATAAGTTCTGTATTTATATTCATTACATCGATGATGATGCAAAAATCTTATATAACATTTCAAGATTATAAAAATTTTTGTATAATTGTTCAGCACTAATAATAAAAGAAGGTTTGTCTCCAGAAAGAAGTCAGGCTTCTGGCTTGTTTTTCCTTTCCTTTTTTCATTACACTGATGTCGCCAGCTAGATTCAGTGATAAACATAACTTATGCATACCACGCTAGAATTATTTTAAATTATGGCTACAAAAACTGTGATTGGTTAATGTACTAAGAGATGGGTATTGAATTAACTTAAATTATAAGTTACAAAAGTCTGAAAGTTTTCCTTAATCCGTTTCCTTACGTGACAACAAGAGACAAATTGCCTGTTATTTGTCTTACCTGTTAAAACAAAAGCACCTGTGTACCTTTGAAGAAAAATTATCAGCTGGAACTGAAAACTCAAAAGTTTAGATGAAAGTTCAATCCATGTGCACCTGCACTGGAATAAAGATTGCCCTCTGGGCCTATGACAGAAACACAGCATTGCCAGAGGGAAAATTATTCAAGTTAAAAAGTTCTCCTTTATTCACCAGTCCCATGAAAGACAAGTGTGAAAATGGGATCATTTTAAAATGAAGTGTCCCAACTAAATATTTGAGTCAATGGAAGGTGACGCAGGAATAACTCTGCTTAGGAATAGACAAGGAAGTTCCATTTTAACAAGGCATCAAAAATCAAATTAGAACACCATAGCATCAAGGAATTCAAGTTCCTGATTCTGCTAACATTTTAATATATTCAGCACTGTGTGACTGGCTGTTCTTTGCTGTATGATGTGGCTGAGAATACAACATCAGCATTAAGCAAATAATGAGAGTGTTGCTATGGGCTTCAGTGAGAGCAGGCCTAAGTTTAATGCGTTAAGACATCATCCAAGTAATTTTCTTTCTGCCATCTTCAATTTGGTATAATACATTATCATAATAAAGGGAGCTGGGAGCAGCAAGACTTGATTAAGTGTCAAATGCTCTCAGAAACTCAAAAAATTGAGAGTTTTAATGTCAGTTCTTTGGTTTCCAAACCAGAAAATAGTCTTAAAGGACAAAAGAAAAATGGGCAAGGAACAAGGTGGAACTCTCATATTTAAAAATTAAAATATAAATTGAGGTCTCTGATTTCCTGCTGTAAGCAAGGCAGGACTGGGAGGGATTGATATGCACTCCTTTTTACTGTTGAGTTTTTGGCCAAGACCCTCAAAAATGACTAGGGGAAAGGTGGCCAGTTCCTTGTTATTTCAGTATGCATTAGGCTGGTAGCTGAATGCAAAAGTTGGGACCTTCACAAATTTATGCCACTGCTTATCCACATTAAGAATAATATTTTGCACTAAAAGTATTCAGACTTCTCTTAAAAGCTAAAATAATGATTCTTAATAAAGTTTTTGTGAGTTTTATTTTATCTCCATTTTGCTTATGAAAAAATAGAGCTATAGAGCAATAGTGTCTTGTTAAAAGCTACGTTCATTATTTTCTTTGACCACTGCCTCTCCTGAGGAATACTAATATCCACTATCTTCAAACAACACTGGAAGGATGAATTAATTAATATTTGCAAAGAGCTTTGGAATCCTCAGCTGAAAGGTGCTAGATAAGTGTAAAGAATGATACTGTAAATTATGCATAAGTATTGTGAATGCTGCTTTTTCAGATGTGTCTGCTACAAAGATCACTCAGTAGTTCAGACATCTAACACATGGATGATGCAAGACTGTTTAAGAATTGATTAGTATACCTGTGGGGGTATAAGAATGGCAGTCTACAGCGATGCAGGAGACAACACTCCTATATCATGAGGAAAGTGACATTTCGATACCATAAGAAGTTCCTTATGCCTTTGAAGTTGCATCTTAGTTCAAAGTCAGTCAGTGCTCTTTATTTTTCTTATAATTATGAAAGTGGTTTCATGTCAATAAGTGCTTTTTTTAAAGTGAAAACAACCTGGATGAAGCAGTCATAAATCCAAGGAAAACTCTCTCTCTTCTTCATTTCTATCAGCCACAATTTAGGCTGATGTTCCCAGCTCTCCTGAAAGCTGCTTTGGAAACTTATTAAGCAACTACTCACAGTTACATTGCTTTAAAACCAGAGCTGAATGTGAATAATTAAGTAGTCTATTCTTCAGAGGCCTGGAGAAACAAGATTGCCAATGAGACAGAAATGACAAAAGAAGGCACAAAATGTGCATCTGGGCAACTAATAGTGAAGATTTGTACTATGGGATTCGTCAAAGAGCCCTGGTTACAAAGGACAGATTTTGTCTGAGTCCAGGTCTGTATAATGAGCAGACTTCTTCCAGAGAACAACTGACTACTTTGATTATGGACTAGAGAAGACAAGCTGGCTAGGGCCCTGACTTCAATGCCTCTGTTGGGATTGACTGGTACTAAAATGGGATTGACTGGTCCTGGTATGGAAGAACTGCAGGTCTAATGATTATTAGCAAAACACATTTCAGTAAATAACCTTCAGAAACTGGAAACATGACATAAATTAAGATCAAGAGAGATGAAGAGGTTTGCCAGTATTCTCTTTTCAAGGGCATTGTATAGGTGAAAATGCTCAGTTGATCTTTGAAATACATCTTTCTCAATGAAATATCTGGATAATATCTGTTAAAAAAATCATAAAGCATCTTCCACCAAAACAAGCAAAATTTGATTTCCCCAATTTAAAAGAAACCACCAGCAAAGCTATTCTGTTCCCTTGACAACCTCAGTCTCTCCTCTGCTGGCCATGAACTTTCTTCATCCCCCCAATTAACACATTGGCTCCTGTGCCTAAAGGGCTGTCATCTCCTGCCAGCTGAGTGACACAAATTCCATGTCTTTAGCACAGTCCTAATGGATGTATTCAAGCTTGTAACAAAAGGTGACCTACCAGGCAAGTAGCAGAATGTATGTAGACTTGGAGGACCATGGTGGTCTGAGCTGCAGCTAGGTTTGATCAGTAAAATAAAATTTCTGAAGCTGAACATTAAACTGGGGAAGAAACACAAAAGACAGAAATCTAAAGCAAAAGACAGACAGAACATTACAGCAAGGGTGTCAGGTTAAAACAGAATTTTTGCAGTGGAATAATAGTTTGTCAGAAAAAGAGGTAACAACTTTTTCAAGCACAATTTGAAAAGAAAAAGTCCAAAAAAGGATTGAGTGGAAGCTGGAAGGACTGCAGGAGTAAGGAGTTTTCTTATGCTTTCCTTTTAAATGCTATATTCTTCACGTAATTGCGTGTCACTCTGTGATTTGAAAAAGAGTATGTGTCTTTTTGGCTTTTTTATTTCAAAACCAAAGAGAGAAAGTCTGAAAAGTGTGACCCTGCCTGTGAGGTTGCAGAAGCTCTGTGGCCTGTATGAAAAGATCATCGAGCTGAGAGTGGATTTCTAGTTACGCCCTGCTGTGCCCAATAGCTTTCCACCGGCCCTCCATCAGCATTGACAGAGTGTAACAACCCTTCAAATTTCTCATCTCCTACCTGTGGTGAGGTAACTTCTTTAGAGGATTTGAAAGCCAGCCCAGAAAATGAGAAGCTGTCTGAGTCCTGGGTCAGCCTTTCATCCAAACCTTGTATGATCACCCTGGCAGAGGTGAGCACAGGTTATAAAATCCATCTCCTAAGGGGAGTTTGAACACAGCAGCATTTCCATCTCAGGAGACTCAAATTAGTGTCTAAATAGAAAGTTAGGTTCTTCTTTCCAAAGGTGCCCAGCAAAGACAAGGTGGTGAAGCGTTATATCCCTGACAACCAGGCCATCAGTATATAGCTTATTAAAGGGATGATGTCCACTTGTTTGAGTTGTATTCAAATTGTCTAACTTTAGCAAAGAATTAACTATGTTTTGAAAAAGAGAAAATAAAACAATATGTGTGATATTGTTTTGCCATGGCCTTTAGAAAACAGAAAAGAATTTGTCCTGGGTTTGAATGGGCATATAATGTTAACAATTTGCATACTAAGTGTGACCTGAAGGAATTTAGAACGGAAAAAATGATTATGCATGAAGTTCTTTCAAATGTCCTAGGAAGGCAATCAAGACAGAAAGAACACATCTTGATCATTTTTATTTCCCTTCATTAATAGAAACTTTTGGATTAAATGTAACTGTGTTACACTAGGTCACATAATAGCTAGAACTGCTGTTTCACATGGCAAATGTATCATGTGTCATGAAAAAAAGAAAATCAGTTGAAAAAATTTTATTATTATTAACAAGCTTTAATATAATGTCAGCCTAATTTTTTTTTTTTTTCAATTATACATAGAAAAAGTCACCTACATTACTGATACTATTAAGAAATTATCAACGGATGCAGACAGAGAGACCAAGAGAGTTTCCTGTTGTGGCAGATACTCCATCGGCCTTAAACTGTGTTTTGTTATTGGAGATATGTAAATGAACTGGAAAAACACATCCCCTTGCCACTAATTTACGCAGGAATTTAAAATTAGCTCATCATGCAATGCCAAATGCCTTTGTGTGTTCATAAGCTATTAGGCCATATGCCACACACTATTTTGCCAGGTGTTAACATGGTACAGACAAATTACATGCCCCCTAAGATATCCAAGAGATTTTGAGGGGAAAATATAAAGGAAGAATATACGATGAAAATAACAAGCTTTGGAAAGAACTTTTTTAAGACTTGAAAGGACTTAAAAACAATGTTCTTACAATTTCTCAGTAAGAACCATGATATATATCTTAATCCACAGACTTTAAAAGATACAGCAGAGGTATAGTGTTAATGAAAGATCAATGTGATTTACCTTGTTCAACAAAGTCCTCACTGGCTTATGGGCTTTGTTTAAAAAGTCTCTCTTTTAATATTTAAGGTGGAAAGTGTAGCAGAAAAGATGATCCAAAAAGATTGTACTAGCACTGTAAATTATTACACTGGGATAGTCCTATTTTTGGATTTACCTGTTAAGTGTTACTGAGGAGTAATTCAGGAGAGGGAGGAAAATGAATTGTTTAGGTCTGTTATGTGTTAGAAATGAAGTGCAGTTCAGTAGACTATGTCCAGTCTTAGACAGTGTTTATCAGATCCCCAGTTCTCGTATAATTTCTAAATACCAAAGTCAAACAAAATATTGTTTTAATTCCTCCTTGCCTGTAGGTCAAATAAAACTATGCACATAAATCCACAGGCAGTGATATAAAAATGTCATACCTTTATTATTTTCTCATCACAACTTGGTCATCTGAAACTCATGTATATTTGCATGAGGCCATTTAAAGGTATTAAGATGAGCGCTATAGCATATCCTTAAAATAGGAAAACAGATAAATACATCCTTCAGGCATACAACTGGTAACAGAAACACAACCCATCAGCAGAGGTGTTAAATTGTTTGCTCAATTGAACAGATTTTCAGCCTGCTTGAATACTGTTCACCATCTCTTACCTAATCTTAAATTATAGTCGTTAACATATAATCACTTGGTTCTACCATGCTGTGTTTGCCTGCTACTGAAAAGCCAGAGAGCTACTCAGTGAGCAAATAATTATTAGGACATTGGTTCACTGTTCACTTAGTAACGTCTGCTGTCAGGTTTGAATCACACTGTCTCCAGGCAAATATTGGCGCTTAAAGGTAGGATTCACAACACTGTCTGAGATACAAATGATAAATACTTAACAGTGGGGACACTCTTCAGCTCAGACCTCTGCTAATTATTCTGTGCAAGTGCCTGCCAAATCTCACCAGGTTCCCCCCTTTTTTCCCCACTATTAATTCAGTAGGGGTACCTACTACGAACACTAAAGGACACTAAATATCTCCTTTAAAGCATTGGCTGGTGTATTATCAGCACTCTTTAGGCCATGACACAGAGAAAATTGGTCCAGCTCAAGCAGAGGTTATGGATATGATGCCATTTTTCTGTACTCCACATGGTTGAAGAGCCTGCTGGGTTTGCTTCTGGGAACGTCAGACAAAAGGAGTTTTACATCCTGTGAACCTGGTTGTTAGTCATCCTTGTGAACCCAGGCTCCTCTGCTGAGTCCAAATGAATACTGATATAAAGGAGTAACAGGTTGCACAGTGCTTTGCAAAAATACTTATTACATGATGCTTTCCTTTTGCTCTTGTACAGAAATTATAAGTAAAGGTTGATGCAACAGATGGTATTAAACAATAGTTACCAGAAAATAGAGAAACCAGCAGTGGTATTTATTTTCTAGGAGCCCATCTGGGGGTGGGCTCAAGCCAATTTTTTCATGGAATCTGGAAGTGTTGTGCATGTTAAGAAGCTGTATTACCAGTAAGGCCAAGAGGCCAGTTACTTCCCACAGGCACAGCTTGGGCAGTGGCATTGCTCAGCCCCTTTACCAAGCCTTGCTTCCAGCTTTGCCTTAACACGTGGACTAGAAAGTCCAGTTTGGACCAGGGATGAGGTGGTATTTCAGGCTTGAGACATGTTCATTGCATCTCCAAGGAGAACAAGCACACAGAAACTTTGTGAAATTTAATAAGAGCACCACAAGGTAGGTAGGGACAGAACGGTTATACAACTTTTCCAAGCTTAGATCTATCTGTCAAGTAACCTAAGTTTTATCAACTAGTAACGTCAATTTTGCTGAGAACTCAAGAAAGCACAAGGCGACAGCTCACTTCAAACTATCTTTTCTTTTTCTAGCACTGAAACTAGCAGCAGAAATGGTATTTTTGTACTGTGAGGTTCAAATCCTTCTACAGTTAGCAAGAACTTTGGGAAGAAGAAAGCTATGTCAATATATTTAATCACTTCTTAATCAGACCTGAATAGCTATTGACTATCATGTTTTTTACTTCTAACATCTCAATCCAATTAAAAATTCTATAAAATTATAGAATGTGTTAGATGAAAAATAATTTACCAGGGACAGTCCCATTGATTTCAAAGGAGACTGGGTTCTCTCCTTTACAGTGCAATCTAAAATATGCACTTCATGAATTATGAGTGTATTATCTATTGGGCAAAAGCCCAACTGATTTTGAATAGGATTTCAAGAGAATCACTGGAAATAAAAAGGACCAGATCATGTCAAAGTTCTCTGCAAAGAATGAAAAGTATTTTCACCATATTTCACTTTCCAAATTATGATAAAAATAACTGTATGCCACATCATATAACATTTTATTCATGAGGCCAAAGTTTGCTACAAAATCTCCGTGCTTTGACTTTGTTAGGGTCACCATAGGTATATGTCAAGGTACAACTTGTGCTATAATATTTACAGCTGAATTTTTGCTTGTATTAAATATAATGATGTTTAGTATTGCAGTCTCTTTATATTAGAAAAATGTCACTGGGAGCTAGATTCTCATGCCCTTATATACAATGAATAGAATAGATGCACTGACACTTTTTTTAAAGTAAGGTACAATTAACTGTGACTGCAAATATGAAAGTTTGAGTTGAGCCTTGGACCCATGCATCAGTGATTCTTTTTAGGCTGAACATGAAATTCCTGAATTTCAGTACATTTCTTTTGTAAAAGACCTCTTGATATGTCATTATTTTCAGGCATTATTGTTGAGGAGAAAAAGTCCATGATTTAATATATAGTGTTATCGTAGCATTGACATCTGGAATTCAATAGCATAAACATGGTGGTAAATCAACAACAATGTCTGAATTAAATTTAATGTTGCCTTTTTTAACATTTAACCATTTTCTATCCTCAGAGAACATTCAATAAATTGTTGATATTTTCCTGTTCCTGTTACTATTTAATAACAATTTTAAGGAACTGCTCAATATTAAAGATAATTCAAACCCAAAAATCTATCTTCAGAGATACAGCTGAAAAAATATGAAATATAATCATTATAATCTTATGCATTCTTATAAACGTATAAAATGATGCATATCCTATGTACCATATTGTCTAAGCAACAGCTGGTTCCACCACTAAAGGAACATATTTCCTGAAATTCATGGGGCAGAAATTCTGAAATATAAAAATTTGTGCTTCAGGAAATAAGACAGGCATACTATTAAGTGATTTTCCTGTGTGTGTCTTGTGTGGTTTCTTTTGTTATTCTGTGGTATTGCTTGTTCTGCTGACAGCCAGTTTGACAATGTGGACTAAAACAGACCATTCTTCTGCTTCTTCTGATATTGAACCCATTACTAAACTTCCTTGTTACCTGTGGGAGACCCCTGTGGACTTTACTTGTGATGGTCATGTTAGAAATCTTTCTGAAGTAATATGCTCTAACAGTATAATTTGCTTTCTCAAAAGCATTACTGTAGGGGCTGGTCAATGGACAAACCATGGTTCAGTTTTTGCTTTGCTTTTTGAGAGCAGTAATGTACTTCGATCCTTCATTGAGCAAATTACTCAGTTGTGTGCCTACTCACTATCTCTCCTTCCTCAGGAAGGAGACCCTCTGCTTTTGCCACTTTGTAGATAAACCAAACAGCTCATGTTCTTTATCTTCCTTCTTTTTGGGGGGGGTTTGGGTGGTTTTGGGGTTTTGTTGATTTTTTGGTTTGGTTTGGGTTTTTGGTGTGTGTTTGGGGTTTTGGGGGGTGCGTGTTTGGTGGGTTTTTTTGTTTTGTTTTTTGTTTTTTTTTTACTGGTAGCTGGAGTAAGGAAGTACTTTACTTGTCTGGGCCTTAATAGATTCAGTAACACTCTACAAGAACTTTGGTCAGGTGGCCTGTAGAGGCCAAGAACAAATCAAAGTTCATTGTCAATAGAGTCTGACTCTGCAACCCTGAACATTTCTGACTTTAGAAATACTTAATGTTTAAGCAAAACTCTCTGAGAAGACTCATATTAAAGCCAGAGTTGGAAAGATGATGGAGTAAGACATGATTTTTGGAAGGCTGGTACTGGATCTCAGTCTGTATATTAGTGTAGACAAAAGGAAAAGCTGCTCATGAAATGAACACGCAGACAAGAAATTGTTTGTTTGAACCCAGTTGCTGTCTAAATGTGTTTCAGAAGTAATTTGTTGGGAAGTTGAAAAAAAACCACTTTCATAGGACCTCTTTCTTTTTTTTTGGTTTGAACCGATTGACTATTCAATAGGCAGAAGAAAGGAGAGGAATAAGAAGTTTTTTTAGGCAGAGAAAATTTTCATTGCATAATTTTGTCTTTAAGTGGAGGGAAAATAGAGTATTGCAGGGAACAAGAACCTGAATGTGTTCCTTAGTGCACTATGAGGAAAGGAGAAGTAATAATGCAAAAGATGTTAGTAGAGCAGGGGCATTTTGATAAGTTAATTCAAGATGTTGGGAGGGATAAATTTCTGTCAGTTTTCATCCTGACATTTGAAAAAGACTGGCAGAGGTTTTGCCTGGATAGAAGAATACTACTGGTTGCTCCTTGTATGCTATGCAAGTAGCAGAACGTTTCTTTCTTCCTTACATATTTGACTGTGGAATTTTGAAAAGGAGCAAATATCAACATCAGACTTCAGTCTATCTGACTACTTTGATCCTGAAGACACTTGCTGGGAAAAATCTGAAAATTTTATATGGCTATTGGGCACACAGGAATTAGATGGAAATCCTATAATGTAGTCATGGGCTTCTCTAAGAAATTAAGTAAAGTAATTCTGATGTTCCAATAGCAAATTGAATGTCCTATAAAATAGTTCTGACTCCAATGCATAACAAAATTTCACTGAAGATTTGGAATGTGCTGTAAAGCATACAAAACTTTTATATGTGAAAGTTATCATTGAAATGGATCTAAATTATTTTGGAGGCTGGGATTAAAACATTATATGTTCTTCTTAAACTGGAGCAAGTGTCTAAAATCAATGAGAATATTCAGCAAAGCCAAATGGAAATAAGTTCACACATGGGACAGTAATCAAATTCAATAACACAATTAAATGGGTTCATCAAGGCATGTGTAAAGATAAAAGTTAACATAAACTGGGGACAAGCCAGCAATCATAAAAAAGACAGTTCCTCTATTGGCTTGTATCAATATTATCACAGTAAATCAAGCTTGATGGTGCACCTGTATAATAGTGTTGCTTTGGCTTTACTTGAAATAATACCCACATTTTGGGATGCTGTATTTCAAAGAGAACAGAGATCTGCAAGGAATCACAAGAAGAGCAGGAAACTTCCTAAAATATTTTAAAACTTGATCCATGAGGATGAAATAAGAGAGAAAAGCAACAAGAAAGTTTGAATACCGTATAAAATAGATTGAAAAAAACCTCACGATACAAACAATACAATTTTAGAAGAAGTTATCATAAGTCACAAGCCATTATTATTTGTCAGAAGACGAAAAGAAAGGGAGTTCTGCCCTTGCACGGGAGAATGTGATTAAGTATTAGAGGATGCTTAATAATTATTTCTGGCAGAAGAATCAGTTGCAAGGAAGCTGACTGAAGTGAACTCATTTGAGATATTCACAGCTAGTCCTGGGACTGTGAAGGAGTATTTGCATCAGTTCTACCATGACTCAGGAGGATAAGCTACTACAGATGACTCACTTGAAGTCTCTTCCCACTCTTATAATTCGCAGAAATTCATTCTGGAGTGTTCACTATTTAAACTTAGATACTAGACTGAAAGTACCAACCTATGCTCAAGTTGTTCAGAGTGCTGGAAGCTTAAACTCTGTCAATTTAAAGTATTTCAAAGGAAGATATCTTTAAGGAACAAACCAATATACATCAAGGTTTTAAAGAGCAGATGGTGATGGTAAAGAATACTGTTTTTTTCTGCCCCACTACCTACTAGCCAGATTTTCCTCTCTAATGTAACGCAACATCTGTTTCTAATTCCAAAGCAGACCAGACTATTGTGGAATCATAGCAGATGTATACTGTTTTGGTACAGATTACAATGTACATGATTTATTAAATTTGTATAGTGGCATCTGTGGCATTTTATTATCTAGGAAATAGTAATTAGAAACATCAGACTTGCACCAAAATGATTTTGAGCTTAATGTGAATAGAAAATCCAGATAAAGGGGTGCTAGTCCAAAGTCATTCAGGAAGTTAAGAGAAAATCAAGAAGTAGGGCTAATCTCTTAACTATTAATCCATTATTTTGTTCATTTGCTGTATAGCATACAGAGTTTGTTCAGTTCTTTCCCACCAAGAGAGGAATCATGGAGAACTAACAGGGTCCCATGTATCAGAGACTCCTTATAGATGGTTAGTCTCTCTTACTACTCATTAGGCAATATTTTTAAAATATATAGCAATAAAATTGTATTGATAGGGTTAGAACATATCTTAAGCACCAAATATAGGAATCAGGCATAATTTAGTTAATTTTATCCAGGATCCAACTGGTTCTGGATATTTCAGATTCCTATTCCAACTCATTATTGAATGCCATGGAGGTACTAAAAGTCTCCAGGCACTAGAGGTTTTGAGTCTGAATCTTCATAGGAATTGTACTTCTGTACTTCTAGAATCTTAGCTTTTACAGAGCTGAATAACTCTGCAACTGTCTTACAACTATACACAGCTACCTAATACTCATTTTGGGCACTAGCTAAGCACACTCCCAGGACCATATTTTCAAAATACACAGGTCGTGTCTGTTTTCTTTCAAAACATTCTTGGAAGAGCGTGCACCTTCTCTGTTGCATTATAAAATTCAGCATTATTAAAACATGGAGAATTATTCCTCTGAGAATTTATTCATGTTCCTAATGAATAGGAACATGAAGAGTTCTCTAGACAACCAACTACATTAGAGAGCCTTTTTCTACATATCCTCTTGAGGTTGAAAAAGAAATCAAAATGGGAGGCAACGATCATGAAGCTGGACAGAGAGAACTGGTGTTAAGGAGTATGATTTAGTACACAAATAGGCAAAGCATTCAGCTACAAGGGAGAGAGAATATGTTTCTGTTGCTTTGCAAAGTCTGTTCATATTACTGGGGTGAAACAATCTTGGGAAAGAACATAAATCACCATTAGAAGAATAGTGAATGCTTTTCTCCATCACCATACTACTTTATTAGGCTATAGAGTTTTATCCGCTCATGGGCTCTTTTTCTAGGATATAATGAAACCTTTCCAGGCATAGAACCACAGTTTAAAGATTCACTTGTTAGGAAAGTCTTATACAGCTGCAGATATAGTTTTGAATTCTTTCAGATGTAAGCAATATTGGGCTTTTAGTATCTCAGATTGGAAATGAATTACTAGCAAAAATATAATCAAACAAAAAAAATGAACCTTCATCAGTGAAGGAAGTTGGTACCTACATAGAGAAAGTCAGAGTTATGTGTTCCAAATAAATAGGGGTATCTTTCTGTATGTCTTTGGACTCACATTTGAATTTTCCTTTTCCTTAACTGAAGGTGACAGCATACCTACACTGTCAGACAGACACACATCAGGCAGGTCCTTATTCAGTGTTTCTTGTTTTGACATCCCTTTGGAGATGCAGCTGGAAAAGCCTACATGTAGGAGAAGAATTGTTCAGTAGTGGTTGTCATCATTCTCATCGTCAACAAAGTCTTCCAGCATTTTGACCTTACCTCAGGAGAAGCCTGGGCTGCGCTTGCACATCTGACATCTTTGTTGTCCTTACAAAAGGATCACTGGTGGATGACAAACATCTGTCCAAAAGCAGGTTTGCCACATATATCCTGAATCCAGAATATGCTGTGATTCGCCCATCTCCTGGAGTAGTGACCAGTTTCATCTCCTTCTCTGCTCCATGCAGAAAGGCTCAGCTGAAACGTTCAGCTCCAACAAAAACTTTAGATTTTTATTCCTAAGTCCTCTTTAATTTCCTATTCAGCAGAATGTGAAGTTAGGAATTTAAATGTATGTATGTTAAGGGACTGTGTATTTTCAATACCTAAAGGGCAATTTTACAGTCCTTAATTTTCAGGTGCACAACGCTTCTATTGCACTGATTCTTTAGAGTTTTTCTTAATAGCTGTCAACCATCTGTTCTGTATTAATTCTGGAATACTCTGGAAAATGAAAATATTTCTCCAAAGACCCTGCAAGAAACATTCCTTTCATTCTATATATTGATAGACTATAATTGATTTTCTACATGAATTTTCAAAAATATTTGAACATGAATGGAGTCCTGGTAAGTACTTGTCAAAATTAATACTTTTGATGAAAAATATCATTTTTTTTAGCTTTTTATACTTTTAAGGATTCCAGAAGGGATTAGTGCGCTTTTTTACAAAAATATTTATGTCGTCTGCAATATGTGTGAGAAAACGAGTGAAAGATTTGCCTGTTAAAAACATTGCATAATGAATAAAATTTGTGGATAGGAATTCCATCCAAATTTAAAAAATAATGATGGAATTTAAGAACCCACAAAAAAAGAGTCTAATATTAAAAAAAACCCAACCTCTTCCAATACAGTGTGTCAATGAGTTATTTAAGAAGAGTAACACAATAAAATATTTCAAGGAAAAAGTATTCATTATCTTTAGTGTCAAACTGTCATATGAGAAGGATGGTGTGTGTTTGGGTGTAAGAGTCACAATGCAGGAAGAAGGGAATTTGAATATCAAAGCTTTTCCTTAGACAAAAGAGTAAATTTATTGTTTTTCTCAGAATATTTTTTTCATTAAGATAGCAAAAAAGCAGTCTCTTCTCTCAGTGAATGTTTTTATAGCCTTCAAAACTGCTTTTTAGTAGTCAGTCTTGTGAGCATTGACTCTGTCACTGAAACAGAATTGATAATAATGTAATTCTCCAGTTTAGGCAAACACCCAAGTCCTAGCATTTCATTACTCTTACTAAATTATAGGTTTGAGATGATAGAAACAAAGCCATCTTCCAAATATAATTTCCTTCTGAACTAATACATAACTAAGGACTAAGATACTTGTATAACTATATCCAAATTTTCAAATGCCTAATCCTTATTAATGGAATTTATCCTCAGAACTGCCCTGTGGATAGGAAAATAATATTTTGAGCAAGTAGAGGATCAGGTGAAGTAAATGACTTACCCAGTGTTACAGAGGAAGCCAAAGAGGCCTGGAAATGAAAAAATCCTTCAATTTAATCCAACATCTTTTCTACAGGTTGCTCTTTTTAACTTGGAAAATTTTGTGGTATTCCTATCAACACACAATACAAAAGGGAATTTAAGTTCTTGATCTGTTAATTGCACACTAGCAATCATAGCTGTTTTTCCTTTTATCCAACCACATCTTCAGTTATAAATGCTTCCAATTTTGTACTCTTAAATATTTGTTAGACATTAAGTTTCCATTTTCAACCTTATCAGTTTACAGAATCACATATCTCAGAAGTTCCACCCACCTGACATATTGATAAATTTATGAGCAGCTCAGAAGATCTGTTAGTTTAGATGGTTGATTCTTCAAACCTCGCGGTACTCTAGAACTTCAGAGTCAAGGCTTTCAGCCATTCACAGTAGGATGTTTTTGTAAGCCTTATGGCTTGTCAATCCCTAATCTAGTGATTTATGGCTTTCTATAACGACCTTAAAAGAGGTTGTATTAAGGTGGGGGTCGGTCTCTTCTCCCAGGTAACAATAGAACGAGAGGAATTGTCCTCAAGTTGCACCAGGGGATGTTTAGATAGGATATTAGGAATAATTTCTTCACCAAAAGGGTTGTGAAGCACTGGAACAGTCTGCCCAGGGAAGTAGTTGAGTCACTAATACCTGGTGGAGGTATTTAAAATACCTGGAGGTATTTAAAAGACATTCAGATGTGGTGCTTAGGGTCATGATTTAGTTGTGGACTTGGCAGTGCTAAGTTAATGGCTGGACTCAATGATCTTAAAGGTGTTTTCTAACCTCAGTGATTCTATGATTCTATGACTTTCTTTGTCAATGGATGTCTTTTTAAAAGATATATCTCCGTCACTCAGTTGGTATAGTTTTGATGCCAAAAATCACATAGTGCCTTTTCCTGTATGCTGCTTTGTGAAAAACAAAATGCTTGGTGATTATATTGGTTCTTTTTTTTTTTGGCTGTGACATCTGTCAGCATGAAATATATATGTCACAGGAATAATCAGAAAATCAAGGCATGGCTGAGTGCCTCATGCTGAGAAGTGACCTTTATAATACTGCCACCTGGAAAATAAGCCAATTCAAACTATCACAGCTGAGCTCCCAATCCAACTAATCTGTCATTCTTTCTGGCCTATTATATTCTTACATTCTGATAAAGTGTCAGGTCAATATTGTGCAGATGCACCTGCTCAGAATGAAGTCTTGTTTGGAGATGAACTGATCTGCATTAGAGTGGTGTAAGATCTGATCCAAAGGTAACTATATACAAACTTTCCAGCCTTCTCTAATCATTATAAAACTCTTGGCTCAGCCAACTAGCCATTTAGAATAGTTTTCTTTGGCTAAGGTCACCAGAGAGGACTGTTAGATTCCAATGCCTTCTCACCACATTTTCACCTGCCACCTGGCATAGCTCCTTCCTTCTCTTTTGAAGGAGAAAGATATACAGAAAACCAGAGTTGTCTCTCTCAGTCATAAAATATTTTACCTCTGAGAGGTAAAGTCTAGTTAAAGACTGGAATTAACAAAGCTGAAGATCTGAAATCCCAATAGCTGTGTAGATGTGAGGAATATAACCTGCTGTCTTCACTATATTAGTCATTTTCTACATTCACTTCTCCATTCCTTAAATGAGAAAAAAAAAGAAATAAAAGAACAAGTGTATTTTGTGATAAAAACAGGAACATAGTTGTGAAAAGAAGTTTATAAACAAAAGACTACTTTAGAATTGCTTTACAAAATCTTATGAACCCTTTGGTAACAATGGATGCTATAATATTTTCAGTGGTTATTTGAATTCCCAATGTTGGCACATTTTTAATCTGAAATAGCTGCGCTGAAGAAAAGAATCATAATTAGTGAACATGAAATGAAGTGTCTTGCCTTTGAATAATTGTATACCACAAGCAATTGTAGATTACACAAAACTACATGTTCAGCTTGATAAAAAGATGACCAGGAGAGAAATATTGAATGGAGTAATTTGTTAGAGCAATAAGTATCAAGGTGCCAGAAAACTCCTGGAAATAAATAATTGTCTAAGAGAGGGTTTACAGCTCTAGACACCACTTTAGGCCATTTATCCATGTCATTATTAATGGCAGGAAATTCAAAGCTGAGATGTCCTTACTACTATTTAATTAATTTTTTTTTGAGATTTTGTCTTTTCCTTGACAGAAGACTGTTAGAATTAAGGCCAAATTGAAGAACTAAGACAAAGATTGAATTAAAGTAGAATTAGAAAAAAAGTACAACTAGGGACAAAAATTGCACAGGGAGCTGAACAACCTGGTCTAGTTGAGGATGTCCCTGCTCATTGCAGGGGGTTGAACTAAATGGCCTTTAATGGTGCCTTCCAACACAAACTATTCTATGATTCTATGACAAATATAAGGAGAAGTTTGTTGTCACTTAAAGTGATGTGAAAATAGAAAAATAGAAAAGCGGATGTGAATATCATAGGAATTTTTTACTAAGATTTCTCCCTTTACAGAGTCAGGGCCACCCTCACCCACTTGGTGGGGAAATCCTGATTTCTAATAGCCATGTAGGTGATTGTAATATTTTAAGCACTGTAAATAAGCCTTAAAAACCATATGAATACTTAAATCAACAGAATATACTAGTACTGAAATGTTATTTTACACCCATAAACCCAAGGAAGTCTTCCTGATGCAAGACTTGAAAGTCAAGCATTCGCTGATGTTTCATCCTGTTCTTCCATCCATAAAACTCCATGGGGAGATTGTAGGTTTCTTTCTGTGGACAGGATCTCAGCTGTGATTCATTGGATTACTTTCATTAGATTTGTAACTTGTCCATTGCTTTCCAGTGAAAAATAACGTACATATATTCTGTTTCTGTATTACCGTAAAAGTCCAGGGAAGACTCTGGGCTATGTTTGTGATTTGGGACATCTTCATAACTCCCTTTAGCTAATAGGTATGTAAAGTCCTGCCAAAGTTACTATTCTCCACATATTAACCAGATATCAGTCCGTCTACTTACACCTTTAATCCACTGTCTAGAATCTGACCACAGAGAAGTTCATCGGTTGTGTATCAGGCTCCGGATTTGTCCTACAAGAACTGTAAATTTTTATCTTATCCTGTTAAAATTATGTGATTTAAGTATGGAGAACATGAAAATGTGCAGGGGGAGAATGAATGCATCACCCACTGAAATAACACTCTACTCTGGCAAGAACCTTGTGCTCCACAGTAGGCGAGAGGAACATTTTGTGGTTTGATACAAAATTATATTTCTGTGTGGTCCTGTAACCACTTAAAAGAGTGGTCATAGAAAATTCACTGGAGGAACACAATGTGAACTGAGACTGAAATGTTTCATGTTATTTGAGACCAAATTCACTTAAGACTCTACTAAGCACCTGCATGGTGCTAAGCTACATGAAATCCCTGCTGGAACTAACTCTGATGTAGACATACTCAAAACAAATTGACAGTACAGTCAGCTTTTGATTATTTGTAGATAGACCATTTATTTGTAAATAAAAAGGGCCAAAAAAATTTTTGCTGGCAGGACTTACTAGCTCAGATGCTGTGCTGTATTACAGTGTCTTCACCATTTCCCAATCTCAATGGGTTCCACACAATCCCACAGTGCTGTGGTTGAGTTAATCCATCTTAGTATTTGTGGAACTGAGATGGTGTTGCTTAGATGTCTATGTCGATTTGGCAGATTGGATTTGTGCAGGTTGGAAAATACTAATAGTTGTATTATATGAATCTTCCATTTTCCAGACTATCTTCATCATGAGTAAGAGAGAGATGATTATGGTTCAGTTGCCAGTGCTGGCCAGCCTCAAAGCCAAACAGATCTCAAAAGCTGCTCAAAATTTGGGTAAGGTTCTGGGCGTTCAGCTCGGTGTGACTTGTGCATAGCTGTGGTGAGCTGCTGGAAGTGATTAGTTTAAAGCCAGAGAAGGTACAAGTATCCCATACCCCATATCACAATTTGGCAGTATATCTATTTCCTATATGTTACATTCTCTATTTTCATAATACAACACCTTGTCCTTTAAATGCTTGTACCCAAGAAAAGGCCAGAAAAATACAGTGGCAGGGGACACAGGAGGGAAAAGATTATTTTATGATGAGTTGTGAAGAAAAATCTTCTTCCCTAAATGGTTCTCAAGGAATATGTTTATCTCAATGGAGAAACTTGTTGCTTTTATCCGGTGGCGGGAATTTCTAAAATAAATTCATCATGACCTCAGAAGAGTCACAGTTCAAAAAAATGTATTATTCTTACAGAGTCACTGTTATAGAATTATTGTATTGTAGACTATAATAACTATTATAAAATCTGAATATTATATAATTGGTATAGCTTCACAAGCACTATCTTTGAAGGCACCCATTATCATCCCTGTTTTTCAAATAGGTAATGGAACCCTATCCAAATTGAAATAAATCAGTCAAAAGCCTCAAGTAAGATAAACTCAATCCACACCTCAGAACCAGTTTATCTAAACTGCAGGTGTCTTCACCAATGGAAGAAATTGGAGTTAGACACTGGGGGATAGTTTGAGCTCTTCACCTTGCTGGCAGCTACTCCAGCTTTCATTAAAGTAGCAGTGTTTTTACAAGGATAATATAAGAATCTCCTCATCAACAAAACTATTTCTAATCTATCCTAGATCATTATATCTGAAATATGGACTCAATGTTTCTACATGGTTGTGTCTTAAAAAAAAGGAGGGCCTTGATCTGTTGTGGAAGTGGTTAAATCGTGCTAATGGGGTATACTGGTAAAAATCTGGTATGTGAGAAAAGTCAGGTCCTGTGAACATGCAACTTGTTTTTCTAAGAAACGTTTGTGTTTAAGAATTCACAAATTGCCTAGAAATGTTCTACCATTAAAGAAAGAAATCTGCTGCTATAAAAAGCCTTATTCTGAGTTTTATCATGCATTACTTCTCTCCATATGCTAGGCTGGAAGAAAGTGTAGAACAACTAGGTTATAGTTACTTGCATAAAAGGATTTATTACCATGCCCTTCTTTGGTTCCATTGAAAATATTAGCATTTTTAAACTGTCTCGTGAAGCATTAAAGGGAGTCTCACCCAGAAACTTCAAAATGAAAACCACATGAATATGGTTACTGTTTCTTATTATGTATGATTTGCAAAACATGAGGTTGATTCTTAACAAACCCACAGTTTGCATAATCACTAATTTACCTCTGAAATCTAAACATATAAATAAGCTACCAAACTATAATATTCAACTACTACTGTGCTACCATTATAACTTACCTTGAAAAGATCATGTGCCTCTGGTGGTTAGTTATCTATTAAAAGACAAAATCACTCTCGTAGAAAAAGAAAGAGAAAACTGAAAAGAATCTATCAACACTTTCTGCACGTTACAGTGAGATGTTCTGCTGCTGGAGTAATACAAACAGTATTTTCATAGTACTTTTTGAAAAAAAAATCATTAAAATTGTCAGCATTTCTTTACAACAATCCGAAATTTAAGTGTTCAATATTTAGAAAAAAAAAAAAATGAACCAACTAGACCCAATAAACTTACACACATTTTTTGCTTCTTGTTTCTTTGAAAAACACAGAGGGAGGGAATCAACTGAAATGAAAATTTCCATACAAGGTAAAGAAGGACATTTTCTGATTAACACAATTTTGACAGAACATTTTCCAATCATCTCTATTTATGTGGAAGATTAGCTCATTTCATTGCTATTGTTCTGTGCAATCCTCCATGGAAATTCAACCAGAGACATGGATAGGTAATGTTATTGGGATCAGTAATGTAGCTGCCAAAATTATTTTCTCACTTATTAAAGCAAAATTTGTCTATAATTGGCATTCAGGCTTCTGCTTATGCATTACACAGATGTGCCACAGGACAGTAAAGGTGCTTGTAAATATGGTGTTTGAGTCGTTTGAAACATATCTCAAAAATGAAATCTTTCCAGTAGCGTATGTATTTAGCCAAAGCCAACTTTCTTTAGGTCCCATGCTTAAGGTGTTTTCATCATTTCTTTCACCTTTCAAATTTTGTACCTCAAATATTTTACCAGAAGGGTATTTCATAAGAAGGCATGAATGTAATATTTAACCACCAGTTCCTGGATATATAATGGAAAGCAATATAAATATGTCTTGCTTATTCAAATTCATAAACAGTGTAGAAGTATTTACTTGTGTCTGTGCTCCCTCTATACTACTAAACACAATAGGTACAAGCCCTCCTTCCCTCCTTCACTGTCAAACTGACTGTGACTATATCAGTCTCTTCTGGCATCTCCAAACATTTGTTCATTATTCTCAATGGCTGAAATAAAGAATTTGTACCGTTAACTGCTCGATAGTATCCTGTGCATTCCATTTTCCTATTCATGTTCTGTAATGGAATAGCTGCAGCTTTTATGATAGGAGAAAACTAAACAATTTTGGAGTGACAGCCATGCATGCAGGACACTGTTTAACACCAGGACATAAAAAGGCCATTTACTCACTTTTTAAATTGATCTTGACATTTATAGCACACATATTATCCGTAAATAGGGAAATAATTGAATACTCCAGGTAAGTGGTTTAATGTGTTTTCATGAATATGGATGATCATATTTTGCTTATTCTTTCACAGTCTACATAGCTTTTGTTGAATGTCTTTTGATTGCAGGGTACTGAAAAGTCGCATTTTCCTACACCCCATTAGAAATCTATAAATCATTTGCTGGAAGAGACTTTCTCTGCCTCTATACGCCAATATACTGTCAGTGGTAGAGCTGAGACCAGACGTTTCGAATGAAAGTACAATAAGGTCTCCAGCAGAGAGGAATTATGGAAGAACTACACAAAGGGAATTGTCATCATTTACAGGTTAGCTTCTGCATTGATCGCCTTTGTATTTATACTGCTTTCAAAATACTTTTTGTATTTTATTTGTTTAACAGTTATTATTGTAACACAGGGTGTTTTTATAATCTAAGCAAATGTCTAGACCTTTAGAGAATATTATTAACCTCATAATACCTTACAGCTGGCTTTGTAATGTATGTCCATTAGTAACAGAATTTAATGGTCCATTAGAATGACAGGGATCACCAGGACCCCATAGCATTACAGATACATCCAGTCCTCTGTGCACAAGCCTTCTTGACATCTTGTGCAGAGGAAATGATAGAAAAAGATGATGCCATTTGGCTTGGGCTTTGGTTTATGCATTGATACTAATCATTTTTCAGTTAAAGGGAACACTTTATTTTTTTTCCAATAGCCTTTTTGAGTAAGCTTGACAATGAGTCACTGAAGTTGGAAATAATAGCCTCTCTTATTTTCACAGGTTTTACATAATTTGATGTATTTCTAGGGAGGTGAAACAAATGCCTTTATGTCCGTATTTCCAACTTTCCCTGGTAGAAACCAGAGGAAGAAAATGGTACCAGCAACGATAAATATGTACAGTGGATCTTCATTTTAGGACAGCAGATGAATGGAATTTGCCGTGAAGGTACTACTGGGTATCTGTGTACACATCTTCATTTGCAACCACTCATTCCAGTTGGAGACTGAAGTGTACACTGTGATTAGTGTCACAAAAGGGATATAAGAACTTACATGGGTAAGTCTAAAATGTAGACTATATTATTTTTCTTTAAGGAAATAATGATGTAAAGTATTAATTGTTTTTCTTTCAGCTACTAAATCCAGATTATTTGGGGCTTGGTCCAGTGATTGTAGGAGCTATGGGGAAGGGTCTTTGAAATCTTTGGTGAGTGATATGCTGTGTGTGCCTGTGCACATATGCTGGTAAAAGAAAGTCTCTGTGAGTTTTTGTACCAAACAATTCACTTCAGAGGCAGCCTTGCAAGTCTTAATGGGATTCACAAGGGACACGAAGGGGAGGCCCAGCGCTGGCAGGAACAGTCATTAAAACACGCATCTGTGAGTTTATAGAGATCACACCTTTGAACAAGTTATGCAGCAGAGACCTCTGAGCATTTTATCCACTGCTGAAGGTTAGCCTCCGAAACACAGACTTATGTTAATTGTGATGTGAGTCAGGCTTACAAAACTTCCAGCCATGGTCTCCTCCCCCAGAATTTGGGTCCTTATTCTATGACTGAAAAATGATATATTTCTTTTTCTTTCTTTCAACTGAATTACTAGGTTTTGTTTACTTTTTGCCTTGTACCATGTGCTGTATATGTGTGACGCCTCTTTACCATGGAAAGACAAGAGTCATCTTGCATTTAGGAGCTTATCAACAAAAAAGGCTTCCACTGAAACATTTTTTGCAATGGGCTTATAATACCTAACTCAGGCATACCAGCAAAGAAACAAAGGGTCTTTTCTATGCTTATGTTTCTTATTAAAAGAATAGCAAGAAAACAATTACTCTAAGTTTCTTCTTTGGCACAGCAGCAATTAGAAACGTTGATTAAGTTCAAAAATCTTCTTGTTAAGAACCGTATGTGCACTTAGTAACAAACATTTGCCATTCTAATTTATTTTTGTAACCTAAAGGTGAATGATTGAAAAAAAAGGAAGCCATATGAGGAAACTAAGACACAAAGAGCCTGTGCTGCAGGTGGCTGTACAGTCTGTTGGTGGCAAAAATTGCAATCTATTTGCATCTGTATTTACTTGTTAATGACACTTGGGATTATTTTTCCTCAACTTCAGACTTCAAAAAAATTAGGTGTCTAGATCAAAGCTGTGTTTCCTGTGTGTCTGTAATAGTTAGACAAGTAAGCTAGACAAGGAGAAATAAGCACCTCTGGAGAGAGAGTCATCTGGGCTATTTTGGACATCTGTCCACTCCACACTGTTTTCTGTAGAAGGAGCCCAGGGTTACAAGATTAGTCACAAATTTAGGTTAGACTTATCAAAAATGAGTCCCACTTCTAATTACTACTCATATCCTTGAAAATGTAGTTTTCCCAGGGTTGGTGGGATGGAAGCAGCTCACTGTCCAATGTCGCCAGCATTACAGAAAGCTTCCTCTAGGTACACTTCATAGACTATAGCACACCAAGGATGAAGCCAGATGACTACAAATTAGTTTCATAATATGGATTTTGTAGCCAGTACACTGCTTTCTGTTCTGCATAGTATGTTTCAACCATGACAGCTTCCATTTCATCCACAGTTTCAGGCTATACTATGGCTGTGTCCATGGACATGGAGAAGCCATCTTGAGGACAGGATCAAAATCATATTTGTTTCCTACCTGCATTATCTATCTGCAAAGTAGATTGCAGGGCTGGCTTCGAGCTGACCCAGCTGGAGTGTCCCAGGGAGAAAACCAGAGATAAATCAGGAGCTCTAGAGCACACAGGAAAACAATTTTCTTTCCTGTACAGAGATATAGGTTTGGAACAGCTGTGGAGACTGCTGCCACAGCGCTGTGCAGAGGAGATGGCCATAGAGGGCTGTGCAGAAACACTCCTGATGTTCTGCCTGCAAATGCACCAATCCTACCCGCCACAAAGGCATAAGGGATTTACAGTTGACAGATTTCAGGCTGATTGTAAGCTGCCTGGAAATGTAAGATGTGTGGTCTGGAGGGCTTCCCTGATTGTCCAGCCTCTATACAGCTCAGAGGTGGGTAGTATTTAATCTTTTTCATCCTTTCTTCTTTACTTCATGTATCATAACATCTCTGGGAATGAAATTACTTTGCTCCTCTTTTTCACTGGAAAAGATCAGAAGGTTATCAAGATTTATGCATTTGACATGAGTCACTTTGGGACACCTACACATGGCTGAAACTCCTGCAGAAAGAGAATAGAATCAGACAGTTTCATGCTTAGCCTTGTCACATCTTACTTCTAAACCTTAGACTAAGGGTGAGTGGAATATAAAAAGTATGTGTCAGGACATGGTTCTGAATCTGGAGTTAGAAGTCCACAAATCTCCAGAGTGGGGCTGCATTTGGGATTGTGATTTGAGCCTTTCTTAACATAGGAGAGCCAAAGAGCTTAATGGAGGTGAGCTACTTTTTGGTTTGCTATCAGATAAACTTGTATGCATCAGGTGAGAAAATAGAGCCGACCTCTGCTTGTTTATCTCATAATAACATGAGAGTGCCTGTCTTCACCAGGCACTCTCATCCTGGGATAGTTAACACTCCTGAAGAGCCCTGAGACAGGAATTCACAGCACTTTTAGCAATGAAGACAAACCTGGAAGCTGGTATAAAAGTGTGTTCTCCCTCCAGGACTCTAAGAGCACTTCAGAACACACATCATGACTAACATGGTAACAAGAACCTCCTCACTGTCATTTTGCATCAACGAGGGTGGATGCAGACAAGTGACATGCACCTTTTGTAAGCTACATCAGCCTGTTGATCAACAGCTCTCCCAGCAAAACTCTTCAGGGAGAAGCTTTAATTGGTACTGTCACAAAATATGTCTTGCTGCCTTTCTCCTTCAATAAAGGTGCAAAAAGCACTAAAAGCTTCAGAAAAGCAGAAAACCATATCATCAAGAACATGGCAGTATAGAAAGCTGTAAACGCAAAATAAATCAGCCACATTCAATGCAAAACAGAGTATTTAATGCAGCGTTTTGAATCTCCTGATCTGGGGACACTAAATAGAGCTGTCTATAGCTGCCACTGCTTTAACGACCTCCCCTATCCTGTTTTTTCTTCACCTTGTGTATAAGCAGTATTTTCCCTCCTGTGGCATTTTCCTTCAGTTTCAAGTCAAAGGCCAAAGACATTTCAAATCCTTGTATATTCAATTAAATTTTTAATCTCAAAGAACTCTGGCTAAAGAATATGATTGCCGATATCTCTTGTTGATGAAAGATCAGCAAAGAATCCCTGGATTTATAGATGTGCTTGCATCCAGGTCATTGCTTGAAAGTCTTTACAAATATTGCTTCTTTAGAATGTCCAAAGTCACTGAAATTCAAGGTGATCTGGTGCACCAAAGATGCAGGTCAATACATTTCAGAATGCTTGAGGAAAGCACTTTGTGTACCTCCCCTTTGTAAAATTCCTCTCCTATCTTTTAATGTCTCCATAGGCCAGAAGGCAATTTACTTTCTAGAAGTCTGTTAAGACCACTGATAAAAAGACTCATGTCATTTGAAAGGAATGGTGTGTGCTGAAGTGTTAAACATACTTTATTTTAAAAAAATAATACATGTAGCCATCTATTGACTGAATTCAAAGCTTAGTACAGAAGATGCTAGAGGAATTTTGCATGAATTATCCTATTGCTGTTTTGTGTCATATTCTGTAAATTCTGTCACCATGATTTCCTTCTGTGTTCCCTGGGATTATCTAAGACACATCCACACTCCGAGTGAGGAAATAGCACCCATTTGATCACCCTTGCAGCCACCTACATTCACTTACACTGTTCAACCTCCATGGTAGCTTTAGGCAGGAATTTTCTATTGAAATCTTATTCAAGATATTCTGCTTTTAAAACCATAATTTTTCATGGGAAGTGTATGCTTAATGATACCTTGGATTTGTGGTTTTTGTTTTATCTTTCCCAGCACAAACCCAGATGATAGTTTTTAATTTCTATTTAAAAAAACAAAAAAAAAGTTAAAAAACAACACAAAAAACATATATATCTTTTAACTTGGGCAGTGGAGGTGAAGTGGATGAGTAACCAAAAAGGAGAATTATTGTATAGGAAAAAACAATAATATGTCTCGTGGTGTTACTTACTCTTGCTCAGTAAACATGCTTTGGAATCTAACCTGATAAGAACATCCCATCAAGCAACCAGACATCAGCATCTATCAACAGAGGAGAGTGTAACAGACTATTCTGAATCTAATTCACAACTTCTTATACTTTTCAGCACTTCAGATATATACCTGATGATTTAGGGTTTCAAAAGTGATCCTGTCTATGTGTCTTTCTGTGTTGTCCAGTTAAATCTAGACATGTACTTGGAACACTTTCCTGTTCATAATGGTAGTCCACAGCACTCCAGAACCATAAAGGTGTTTGGGTGTTCCATAGGGGCTGGTGTACACAGAAAGTAGAGTCGCTTTTAGAAAGGCTGCTATAGAGGTTAATCATTATGTGTTCTGGATTCAGCCAAGTGCAGCCAAGACTACACTGATCTGTGATGTGGCAGCAAACTGGTCTTTAAGAAAGAGCTTTCTGCTAATGTGATAGCTTGTAGTAGTTCCTGGTATATTAGTATATGTATTGAAAAATAAATCCCAAGTTCATTATTTTTGTCCCTAGAAAGATACAATACAAGGTAGTTTATTTCTGTTTAAATGACATTACAATGAACCACTTATCAACTTACTCTTTCTTAGACTTGCAGCAAAAAGAGCTGGATGAATGGAAGTGACAAAGACTGCCTTTGAAACAGCTTATTTTAACATGGAGTAAGCAATTAATCAATTAAAAGAATGAAAATTTTGACTTTAGTAATAAAAATGGAACTGGAACTCCATTTTTTGTTACATGGATAATGATGAAAACTGTATAGAAGGAATGTTTACTATTGATTTTTGATCCAAACATATATGTACCGACAATCTTGCAACTGAAGGAATAACTGCTTTAATTAAATACCATGGCTCCTGACTGAATATCATGGAAATAGACATCCATATGATGTAAATAGGATTCCCAATTGTTTTAATCCAGAATAGTAATATTCAAAATTCTGCTTCTAGTTCTCAGAGAACACAAAACTAGACAGAATGTTTAGTTTATTCTTGGGTTTCCTGATCTAATACGATGTTTTGAAGTTAAAAAGTTCTCTAGTGCCAACTGAGGAAACTAGATTTCAGTGATTCATTAAACATCTTTTAACCTGCCCTGATTCCAATGAGCAATCTTCTGAAAATAGCTCAGACACAGCTTTTGTAGAATGATAATTTGGATGCTTTCACTTTTGAATTGGGAAACCAGACTACTGATGCATCCCCAAGGAATACACATCTGTGTCTGAAGCTGAAACGTGCTATAGGTTGTCATTCTTACTCAGTTTAAATAAGGCTGAATTGTAATAGGTAAAATTGACCCTGGGGTAACGTCTTTGCAGGCAAGGGCAATGAATTTAGCCCTCAGTTCCTGGCTGTGGGAAATGTGGCTAGCAATTCAGCATATTTCTTAATAATTACAGGCACATAAAGTAAACAATTGCTTTGACCTAAATACCTAACTGAAGCAGAATACACTTAAAAGGATGACTTGATCTGTCTCGACTAGGCAGAAAAGGAAAAGAATTCTGAACATTCATAACCCCCTTGGTTTGTGATTCCATTAGGGAATTAATCTATTAGCTAAATAATTAAATGTATTGTGTGCCAAATCCTGCATAAGTTATGACAGCAAATAAGCCAGTAAACCACTTATGCTCTTAGTTACACTGGTATAGTTGTAGCAATAGATTGGTGTCCTGGAGTTGCACACCGTGGCGTGAGCGGAGCAGAGTCTGTGCTTTCATAGGTTGTACAGTGACAGAAACATTACCCACTAGCAAAGATTTCCACTACTGTAAGCAGGAGCAGAAATAAGACGTTAATTTGAATACTAATGCTAGTGTACAGTGCAAGGACAAAAAACCCCAAACCAACTAATAATCAAAAAACCCAACCCCAAACAGCCCGAAGTGTCTTATAAAGCCTGGGTGCAAGAAAAGGCAAAGTTACTGCTTGCTTTGGGCAACAGCATGTAGGAAAGTGTCAATCCCACATTGTTTGTGCTGTGGGGGTTCTGCTGCTGCTGCGGGAGGTGAAAGGAATATGGGTGAAGGGGATTAAACTGTTTCTTAAATAGTTACTATAGTCTTCCTCATGACTCCCTATTGTCTTACCTTGAGTTTGGAATACCAGCTCAGCAGAGCTAGCCCCTTCTCTCTCTGATCCCATTCTGCTCCATACCTCTACTACATCTTCTCCCCCTACCCCAGCCCCAGCAGGAGTAACCTGAAGACCTGACTCCATGCAGGGAAAATTCTATTTCACAATACTCTTGAGAATGTCTGAGCTATCTACCCCTGAGGAGTTCCAAAATACAGTGTTGCTGAAGTTACGTTTGTTCACAGGATGCCCTAGAAGCCCCTGAAAGAAATTATTAGAGCTGAATAGCCAAATAATTTTTAAAAGGCAACAAAAAACTTTTAAACACTAATCTTAAACTAAAGATTGAATCACTTTTACATTTTATTTATGATGTCAATATTGCCTAGGAATTTTACCAGCTAAGAAACTTAACAGATGCTAAGTATGTTGACACTCATCCTCATTACGATGCAATGATTAAAACAGTTTAAGAATACTTCAGAGTGTCTATTTAACACTTTGCTGATGTAGCAAAACATTGTAAGGCCTGAAAATAAGCAAACTTATTCCAGACCACTCAACTTTCCCTTTCATCATGTCTTGAAAAGAACACAGCAAAGTACAGTGGAGTCATTCTAGATGCCAATAAAATAGTGCTTCATTGTTCTTCATGGAAATTAGTGATGCATAATAATGTATGTCATTACTGCTAGTGAAAGCCATAGGAGAAATCATTATTGAATTTTAATGAATGAGTTAACTGCTTGGGATTGTCAGACACTTAATTATTGGAGAAAAATTAATTCTGGCATTCTGTATTTACTATTTCAAATATTGTAATATTTCACTGAAAGGGCAATCTGAAATAATTCCTCTAAAAAAACCCAAAGGACATACTAGGAATGTCCTAGTATAGGAATCTAACATTTTAGATATGCAGGATACTTGATTATAATAGTATGGATGTGATCGAAAGATAGTACACAGACACACTGGAAATAAATATTCACCTTCTCACATCTGCAGCTCTTCTAACTTAATATGAGCAAATACAGGTGAATTCTGCAGGGGGATTTCTTCATGTCACTTCTCATTGCACCAAAAGTGCTGTTATCCATAAGAAACTCTGATTTTATTGTTGCTACAACCCTTTGCAGGCTAAATTCCATCCCAGGGTTTCCATATATGCGCATTTCTGTTAATTCAAGGATATATTAATAGTTTGCCTAATTCCAAAGAGAAATATATGTGTTTAGACTAAATTCCATCTTGAAATAAAGCCAGCGAGGGGTAAGTGCAGCCGGTTTGGGGCCAGACTAGGAAGAACAGGCAGTGGCATGGGGCGGTAAAAAGGCCCACGTCCCAGCTGCCAGCTCCACCAGTGCCAGAGCCCTGCAGTGCAGCTCCTCTGACTGAGGAGGAAGGCTTTGCCCAGATGCTCTGCACTGACTCATCTTATACTGTTACTGTAGAAACACAAGACCACAATTTTATCTCAGGAGCCTGATCCCATCATTGCTGCAAAGGTGACTGACTCCACACACGCTACTCAGACCTCAAGGAGAGGGCTTAAAGACTGGGCCCATTGTCTTTCTGCTAAAAAGGAACACTTTCATTCCTATAGCTGTTTCCTTCTGGTTTGCCGTAACAGTGCTGTGTTTGTGGTCTTCTTAGCCCAAAGGTCTTTGGTGTGATGTTGTGACATAGACTTTTAATGCACTCTCAGCTCCTGTTGGCTGCTTTTCTTACATTTCTGTATGAATGCCACAATACAGCTGATGGCCTGGGGTTTGATTAAGGAGAAAGTTCTACTCTCTCTTTATTGTCAGGCACTTAACTGACAAACTTAAGCACTGCTGGAGAATGTGGGATAGGATGAATTTGTCTCATGAAGATGTCTTTCTTTGCAGTGGATGGGCCTTTGGATGGATTCTGGTCATCTGGTGGACTGGGGAGCTTCAAACTTCATTACATATATATAAAATGTTTTATTCTGGAAAAATTCAGTTTGTGTTTGAATTGAATTGCTGGTGTCATGCTGTTTTTAAATGCTTCACCTGCCTTATTTTAAATTTGAGAAGAGCAACTGAAAAATAAGCAAGTTTGTTTCATGGGAAATTCAACACAAATACCTGATGTGACTAGAAGAAATGAGGTTTCTAAAGCAGCAAAAAGAGAAAACTCTCTCTCTTTCAATGTAATTTTTGGGGTTAGGTTATGGTCTCAGTTTCAGATCAGAATATGTTGAGCACATCCTTTAAAGCAATATATATTTCTGTGAAGGCAATATACATACCTGTAATAAGGTCCTGTAATAAAAGTGGTTGTTAGTGCTCATTAATTTTGTTGCACCTGTATTACTGCACTCTGGGTTATGATCTGGTGATCTGTGTGACTGTAAAGAGTTAACAGGAAAATGTAGATTTATACATAGCATGAAACTGGTGATCCAGATGTAAGAAGACAATGTTATCCTTTGTTACAGAAACTGCCATCTCATTACTTTATTCCCACATATTTCTGGTGACATATCAGTAATTGGATGCATAAGCTGTCAGACATCAGTGTTCCCAAGCTCCTTTTCAACTTGGTTTTTCATAGAATGTCAAGCTTTTTTTTTCTGTTTTAATAAAATATGGTGTTATATACAAGACCATTTCATTGCATTCGGTGTCATGCTAACATTACTCACCGAATCTGTACTGAAATGAGTAAAGCCGCCTTCTGATTTTGAATGAATAATGAAATCAGCTTATATTCTTCTAAGTGCCAAATAACAATATTCAGATGTTTATAATTTGGAAATACTAGTAAAACAGACTTGGAAATAACAAAAATTGTAAACCACCCCTGAAAATCCCATAACATTTTCCTATTAAATAAGGTCTCAATTAAAGCAAATTGTTTCTGAAACAATTGTTTGAGTTCTTATGCTGTGCCACCGCATATGAGTAAAACAACGTTTTCTTTACCAATTAGATAAGAATTAAGGCCTTTTGAAAGAAAAGCTGATTGTGTTTTCAAACTATGGAGATCCTTCACATTGTATTGCTCTCAGGAGACGGGTATTTACAGCTGATGTTAAGTGACCTCAACTTTTTGCTTATTCATTTCTCTTGAAGTTTGTTTTGCAGCATGAATAATCAAATGTAAAAAGTGATAGCTTCAGGAGGAGATTCTCATTTCGGTGTAATACACTATCAGTGTTTTTCTAGCAGCTTATAAATTGTAAATTTGGGTACACTGGTGAATTTGGAGAATTACCTGCAAGCTTTGATTCACTGATCACTTCAAAAATTCCTTGGAGAAGTCTTGCCCACACTGTCCCAGGGTAGGGAATGGAAGGTATAATTCACTACAGGTCACACAATGTGCTTGTATAACTCATAACCTCCAAAAAAGTAGCTATATTCTAAATCCTCTTGTTTAATGCACTCAGAAATTTATCACAATTTTCTTTAGCCTTTATAACTAAGAGCAGACTAGCATTTCTGTGAAAAACTTGGAGAAGCCTGACATAAAACAAACAATATCCCTTTTTTTTTTTCTTGTTCTCAATTAAATTTACTCAGGACATTTCAGCTTTAAAAAGAAACTGTGTTTCTGCTCATAGAAATCTTGTACATTGGACAGAATATTTTTCCTGAACTGGGACATCAGGGACAGATGTTGCCATCCCATATTATTGTTTGAAATTTAGGAATATGCCAGAAAGGTGGGTTTTGGGGAACAAATGAAGTTTTCAGGCCTCTCAATATTCCTAAATCCTCACCAATATGAGTCAGGACTCTTTCTGCCTGAAGAACACTTCAGAATATCTTGTCTTCCAACATGAGTTTCAAATGAGTAGTTTCTTTTTCATTTGTTTTAAAAGTATGAAGAAAATATACGAGCATCTTATCAGCTTTGAGCTTTGATGGATGATGTTACCCAAAGATGCTTCACCCAGTTAAGACAGTGGATGAGAAATATCAATTACACACTTCTTCCCTCTGAAAAAAACAACTGTCCGACCTTTACTTTGAGGAAAAAGGAAGCTTAAAGTGCTGTATCAGCAGTTGCAATACTGTCTGAGTTTGCAACAGCCCCCTAGACCAAGAGTGAACTAACTATGGATATCAATGGTTCGGAGCCCTTGAGTATGAATTCCTTTATTTAGCTTTACAATAGGTAATGTGGAAGTGGCAGGTATTTGCAGCTTTCTCAATCCTCACCAAAAAAGAGCCTCTTCAGAGCAAGAATACATGCGAGTCCTCATAGCTGTGTGTGTGACAGCCCTCTTGTTCCTCAGCCAGCAGCCCACTGGGTACCTATCAACATGACCATTTAGCTAAAAAGAAGTATTATACACCAAGGAAAGAATTGCTCTTGTTCTTTTTTCTGGATTATATCAACTTTAGTAGGTCTAAAAAGAGACATAGAGGTGAAATGGTCTAGAAGCATATTAGCAATGTCATTTGCCATCATTGTGATGGAACAGTTATTTATTTATTGATGAGGTTTTGGCTAAAGCTCAGCAAATTATATAGAAAAAAACATACTTTGGGGGCCAATAATTCATTGCAATACACTGTTTCAGCTACAAGAAAACACCAAGGTTTCAATTGTAGCATTGTCCTCATCTGTCACAGCAGAATGTAATGACTATCTGAGAGCTTGTAACTGTGATGAATCTAACCAATTAATTTCACACCATCATTGCTCTTTTACACAACTGTTAAGTTTTCACCTTTTTGTCACAAATAATCTTCCAGCTGCTCAACAAGTATTTACTTCTCTTTTGCTAATGCCCTCCACCTGCCAGCCTCAGCAATCCAGTTTGACAGCTCTATTTTTATAACAGGGTGCAATTTTAAACATACCCCTCATTCTTCTTTATGTATTATTTACTAACCACACATCACTGACAGAAAAAAAAAAGAAAGGATTCTGTTCTGTGCTAGAAAATGTGTGGCTTTGAGTGCTGATTCAGCAAATTGTCTCTCATCATTTCACATGTGAGCAGATTACTGAAGAATTTTTCCTTTATTAAATCTAAAGATTAGAGTGTTCATTAAATCAGGCATGAGACTCCCATTCAAATGCTGAAATACTGGCATTGTTGAATGGAGCCTGTGGGTTTGGCCAACACTCCTTTATGGGTTTGCTTAACCCTAATCATTGAAGTCATGTATAAAACCACAGAAGTATCTTGAGTTAGAAGCTGTCCTAGTTTTTCTGAATGTCAGTCCTCTTACGATATAGCAATACATAACACAAAGAAGTTCTGGATTCTCTTATTGTCAAAGAAATTAGCTGTGGAGGCAGAAAGCTCCAGAAAGATTTGCAAAGTCTCTTCTGGATACCTTCAGAGGACATGACAGGAGAGAGGCACTGGTAAAAATGCTTCTCTCTTACCCTTTCCTTCCTTTGACCCTCCAACCTCAGTTTAAATTTAGATCCAGGGATATTTTTAAGGAGAATTATTAAATCTTCCCTGTTTGCTTCCAATAGAGACTAATGCAGAGGTGAGCTATGGGATGGGAACTGCAGCCTGTATGTTTTTCTTCATCTGATAAATGCAGGGACAAAGGGGAGAGATATCATTTCCCTCTGTCCTCATAACTCAGCATAGTATCCCCTCACAACCAAGGCCAGCCCTGTCCTCCCTCTTTCATTCTTCTTTGCCATAAGGTATCCAAAAGGGAGATGCAGAGCTCTGTTTGTCCTCTTTCAGGTGGTTTTGTTAGGGGAAACTTGGCTTTGTGTGATGCATAGTAGCGGAAGGCAACATTGCACACAAATGACCTGGAACACCAGTGTGTATGATACTTTTAGTGTGATTGCCTGTAGAAAATCAGTCAGTGACCTACTGAAGAGTTTTGTAACGGATGCTATCAAAACTCTGTGCACCTGGGTCACTGCTGATTGACTGAAAGATAGGATGGAGAGGGAGAAAGAGATGAAATTAAATACTAGACTGCACAAATCTGTACAGCACTCTGCAGCATTCACAAGCTGATTGCCATTTGCCAGCCAACCTATGCCGTAGGCTGGCATCCCAGCTCCTTCATGGTGCTCTCTCTGCCTTTCCTTCCTAGACTGACTTTGCCCCTGGGGATCATCATCACCACTAAAAGAAAGAAAAAATATAAAACCAAGGTGTCTCAAATGAATGTCTCTGTTTTGCAGTCACCCTGATTCCCTCAAGTTGTTGGAGACAAGGGTCCTGCTCAGTTGGTCTTGCACGCAACCTGGTACTCTTGACACAGAAGTTTGAGAATTAGTATCTTCAGTCACTTCAGATTCTGGAAAAAGAAGATTTTTTTTAAAAAAATATCTCTTATTATCAACATGAACCCTTTGACAAGGAACCTAATTCAGTCTTGTAATGTGTACCTTATAGCTCCCGTCAGAATCACTACAGCATTTGAAAAGGAAGACACATGCTTCTCAGACTCACTGGGAAAGGAATAAGAAAATATTTATGATTCTGAAGTTTTTTCTTACAATTGAAGTTCTGTTGAAAAGATGTTCAAGCATGTACCTGAGGAGAGAATTTGCCCTGCTGAGTTTTAATGTTTCGGGGCTGACTTAGAACTAGCAAAATAATGCCTTCCAGTGCAGAGCATATTGCTTTTATAAAGGCATTTATGACAACTGAATATGCATCCAGGCCAAGAAATTTAAAAAACACAGGTTCGTTACTTTTAATTTTAATTTGTTTCTTAGGAGTAATTTAAAATAAAGTTAAATTGTTTGCTACAGTTTTTATGATTCTGATTATTCTGGACCATGCTGCTTTTCTTCTCTTCACTCCTTTCAAGATCTCCAGTGTTTTTCTCTGTCTTTTGGCATTTTACTTTAACACTGTTATTCTGAAATAAACATCTCCAGTCTTCCACTTCATCACTTTCAATTATGCCAAAGTATTACAGGGCTGGTTTCTTTGCCTAAGGCATTATGAATTATTTGGGAATTCCATCACATTTTTATATAAGCTGAAAACAAATACAATGCCAGGTAATTAGCAATTTAACATGGATCTCTTTGTTATTATTGAATACCCATGTTCCTGGCCTACTTCCTCTAAGCTGGAAGTTGCTTAAAACAGATGATATGCCTACTACTCTGTTTGAAACAGAAATAAATAATACTGCTGAAGAATTATGCACCATGACTTCAACATATGGGTCCTCTTAGTGAGTCAGTAGTTACAAAACAACTGCTGGGGGTTATAGCTAGTGTTGCTTCACCACCTGAATAGAAAGGGGAAAAATAATGTGGTAAGAGGTGTATGAGATGGAAAACACCACTTGGGGCAACACAGTAAGTTTATAAAAGTGCTTTGGTATGCTGGTGAGGCCATAATTCTAAATTTTTTGTGAGAAAAACATCCAAAGATTTATCTTGGTGTGTGAAAACAGAATCCCCTTAGCTTCGCTGCATCCTGATTTTATTCCAGATTCAAAAACCCATCCAGATTTTATTCCTTCATTCAAGCAATAAGGAGGGAACCTTGCAAACATGTGCTGAACTTTTTTACCACCTTTTATTTTTAACATTCTCGCTATTTTGTGACAAAGGCTTTGTTTGAGTAAGACTTTGGTGCCTACACAGCTAAGTGTTGTGTTTCAATGTAGAGTGAGAAGTCACACACTTCTTTCCAGTCACCAGTGAAATCACCTATGTTCCCTTAGTCTGAGTTCACCCCACCTAACTTCAGGCTCATAACTGAGGCACTTAGACCAGCAGCCATGGCACTCAGTCTTCTGCTACAGCTAGCATTGAGAAGGCAAGGTGGCACAGAAGGCAATACAATGCACCAGACTGCCCAATTGTTTCTATTTATTATCAAGGCAGTTGTGCACCACTTGGTTCCTAGCTTTATTACTTTGCTGAGTGACTAGAGTCAGGTAAGATAAATCCAAGCTTTTTAAATGGACAAGGCATGATTGAAAATGAGCCTGCATGAGAAGATATGAAGTCAAAACTAACTGTAAGTCACATTCTGACTCCTTGCTGTTATCTCTTAAGCACTCTACAGTAACTTTGTTCTCTGGCCTGTTCATAATTTTCTTTATTCGCGCTCACAGAATAAACCCATTATACTCAAATCATGCAGGAGCAAGCCCAAACTATTTCCCAGTGTTTGAGAGGAAGTCTCAAGAGAGCTGAGAATATTCCAAGAAAGGAAGTTGATAGATATATAAATAATAATATCATCTGGTCCTCATCTTTCCCTACAACATCTTGCCTTTGCCTCCTGCTTTCTCTTTGATGTAAAAGGTTCTCATCTTCTCTCCATCAAGAAATCCCCCTCTGCCATCTCCCTTCATATCCTTTGATCTCATCCTCCCACCCATCCCACTACATTCTTCTCACATCCATAATGTGCCGCACTTCCTCTGATGTCTTGTCTCTTGCATATCTTTTGCTGCCACACTTCTCAGGACAAGCAAGCCTTTTTTTCCCTAACATCCTGATGTCACATCACGCATCTCCCTTCCCCAGCATTTCCACTAGCTTTCATTCTTTCCCTGCATCAAATTAAAACTCATGTTCTTCATTCTCAAGGCTCAGCACAGGGCTGTCAAGCTTTCACATACAAGCCTCTATCTTACTTACCTTTCTTCCAGTTATCATAGAATTCTCTATGAATTTCATAATCTTGAATAAAAATTAATTTCCCTATCATACATCAGTTAGATCTTTCCTGAACACCACGTAGTGTGGCACTTTTCCTTCAAGACCATCTTGTTCTGGGTTTTTTCACAGAACACATTCCTCCCTATCCCCTTGTTCCATTCCTCAGAGGAAAACTTGCCTCACAAGGCTGAAGTCAGCTTTTGTTAAACCCTCCACCCACTCAAAGCTGCTGCAAAAACTTCTTCAAAGATCAGTAAATGAGCCATGCTAAATGAATGCATTCTTTCTGATGGTATCCTCAGATGTAACATTAGGACTAATTTAACTCATTGTTTCAAAGTAGTTTCTAATGAGGTAGTCAAGATGGTTCTTCTTTAACAAGAGTCAAGAAGCACTGACAGGCCCTCTCCCCGCTCTTCTAGGAGTTTAGCAGGTTTTTTAAGGCCACCTGCATTCACAAGGGCTGCTGTGAAGAAAGCCAGAAGCCTCAGTAGCCAGTATTCCTTCCCTTGGGAGCTGCCTTTAAGCTCTTGACATGGACCTCAGGCAAGCTGCAGCCCCAGCTGCTCTGCAGCCTAGTTGTCCTGGGTGAGCTCCATGTCACCTGGCTACAGTCACCTAGTGAGTTCATCTAAACTAATTGCTCTATTCCCTTGACAATCAGTGGGCCCTTGTGAAAGGAGACACCAGCTGTAGGGCAGGATGAACTGCCCTCAGGAAGGACCATTCTGTCCCTGCTCTCAGTGGTGGGATCTTGATTTAAACTGGTGACTTAACAAGAACATGTTGGTAACTAGGTGAGATACTTCCCACCTTCAGAGACAGTTAAGTACTCCAAGCGATTTAGTAGTTCCTTCTTTGTGTTTTCTCATTCTGCCATCTACCTTGCTATCAAAAGGTTTCTACACAATGTGAGATCCATATAGAAGGTTAGTTGTTTTTCCACACACAGGGATAAATGTTTTTTTAAGTGTAAACGTGGTTTTGAGCACTCAAGGTGCTCATATGTGTTTTTGCATCAACATAAGCTATTAAAAGCGCACTTCAAGTTTTTGGTTGTATCCTTTTACCTGTGATTTTTCCATTTTGCTAAGTATATGAGTGAGCAGGCGGTGAGTTCTGTGAAAATTCACCTCTGTGAATTTTGACTATACATTTAATGTGACTATGTTAATAACTACTGATCTTGTTTTCTAACTTAGCTTGAGTTGCAATTTATTTTGAGTGATTTTTCCTTTCAGGATGCTCCTCATCCATCCATTCATTTGCTACATCCATTATAAATGACAAGCTAACAGTTTAAACCTAAATGAGCAAGCAGCTTACAGTCTTTGAGAAGATATAAGCATTAGCACATTGCATTGTGACTTGTGTAATACTAATTTCCTCTTAGAAAGCAAGAGGACAGAGAGATAGTCAGTACATTCACAGCTATACAGTGCAAAACCATACTCAGATTGTCAAAAAAGCAGAGACCAAGGCTCACCTAATGGATTTCTCTCTTTTTTTTTTTCCTGAAAAATATTCTGAAACCTTTAAGAAACTCAAACTTATGATGTGTGCTCTTCTTAAATGGATTACTTGAGGTCAGTAGTCTTTTTAAAGTGTTAAATACTTAGACCTTTAAAACTTGCAATTCATTGAAAGAATTATGTACAGATCTACCTCATGTTTCAGCACAGTAAAGTGGCTGTTGCGCTGTGCTAGTACTTTTTGATGGGAGTAACTTCTTTGGAGGTCACTAACATTCAACCTTTTTTAACTTTGTTCTTAGAAGTTGAAGGTGGGGAGATACTGAAGAGCTTTTTATGAGTTACTGCGTTGGCATCACCCAGAACTACCTCACGAAAGGTTAGGAAGTTCAGCATAGCATCAAAGCTCAGACATGTATGGCTTTTCTGCCCGAACTCTGGTAACATAGTCATGATTAAAGACTCTTTTGGAAACTCAGAGTATTCCCCAAGCAAAACAGAGGATAGTACAGAAAACAGGGCCCTAAGGGATAATAAAGGCAGATGAGCACTGACAAATGCTGCCAATCTGTTCCTCCTCTTGCTCCTCACAGCTATTCTTCAAAGAGGAATAACTTAGCAGAGAAAAGAATTTGTTCCTTTGTGATAAAGAACGCAATGAAACAAACTGGAAACCCAGTGTTATGAAAAAAAGAAAAAACTAAAATTATCTAAATGCTTATTTGAATATAAATCTCTTCAAAGAAATACAAGTGAGGCGAATTCTGAGCTTCTGTTAACTGATATAATTCCCTTGAAACCAATGAAAATTTAAATCAGCTGAGACTCTGGCCTTAGAAATTTTTTTCCTTTTCTTGTTACCAGGGAAGATGTTCTACTTGAATAAGTTTGTGTGTTCCCCTCCTCCCCTCTACACACACACTCTGCTTCTCATTTTCTTACAATTCTGAACAGTGGAAAGAAAATGTGTCTTAAGTTTCTGCTCTGAATTTTCCGTAGCTTCCCTTCTTTATAGAAGAAGGTTTTTCACCTGCTCCTTCAGAAGCTAACCTGGTGACTTTTTCTGGAAGCCTGCAAGCATGTAGGGGAGATGGTGATGATTTTGTGTGTGTACTGATGGATACTCAAGAACTGAGGTGTTTGGTTCCTTGCTAGGTCAGGTGCTCTGCTTCTGTGTCTTATGTCTTATTTTCTATGATTTCGCTGGAGTTTGTTTGTTTGTTTGTTTCCTTTAAACCATATAATAAAAATATATGGGACTGGATAGTATTTTTGTGTACAATGTGGTATCCAGCCACGATTCAGTACTTAATGGTTCAATGCATTACGAGAAAGGATACAATGCCGGCAGGTGAAGGTGATTTTTTCCTTCTTCTCCATACTTTCTCTGCTTTAGACACAAATTCACAGAAAGCATGCCAATAATATTGTCTTTTTTTCCTTTAAAAAATACATTGTGGAAGAACTTTCTTCTCTCTCTAGTCTCCATTTTCTCTATCGAGCTCAGACTTCTCATAGACTACCCAAAATACATCCGGTATAAGAAAAGCTAAACTTAATGGAATTCTCACTTCTCTCATGGATTTACAAATGACCCCACAGTGCGGTGTTACTGGGAGCTTTTTCAAAGACTTCTCCTTCAGCCTTGCGGTAGAGATAACTGTTTCATTCTTTCTTTGCAAATTTTCATCAGAAGCAGGACTCAGTTTTTATATAAATGCCCATACTGTCATCCAACTCCTTCCTTTCCCAGAACGGTCTCCTGGAGCACTGGGCTTTTAAACTGAGTAGAATTGTGGGTGAGAGAGGATGGAAAGCGAGAGTGAGCAGCTGAATTCCTGCAGCTCATGTGAAAACCATGGAACTTGCAGCAGAGAATGAAAGATTTTGGGGGTCTGAAAAAGAGCTCACAATCAAGAAAAAGCATAAATCTGTGCTTTAATCATTAACTCTCTCACAAAACCCATTGATTCACAGAATCTTAGTTGTCTTGGATGCCTTTTGTGGTTTTTGTTAGACATTCATTGGCTGGAATATAAGACCAACCAAAGGAGTGGGCTGTAGTCGCCTCTGCCAGGGACTGCTCTGCTCTCATGTTCCCTCACTTCAACATTCTGGCATTTTTGTGTTTTCTGACGCCCAGTTTCAGCAAGCACAGAACCCAGCCCTCCCTCTGTACTAGTGATTGCAGCACTAACCTGTGAATGTCAGCTGTGAGATACCTTAAGTGAACCATACAAAATGCTAAACTGAGGATCTGAAATCATCTGAGTTTTGTACTGAGTTAGATCTATTACCTCTTGAACTGACACAGGGGTGTATCATTGGTACAACCTGACTGGGTTAAATGGGAGTTAGGCACTGAAAAGATCTACTTTTTCAAACAGGGGACTGTTCTTGGCAGTAACAGGAACTTGGCAGTACCCTGGAAGAACAGTAACCTAACTGTCACCCAGGCAACCCAAGAACAATAGTAGCCTACTAGTAAATAATAAGCAGTTATAGCCTTTCAGGAGCCTCAGAGTGGTTAATAGGGTTTTTCATCAATAAAAAAATAATCTCCTGGGTGCTAAACTTCAAGTTTTTGGTCAAAGTGGTATTCAGGGGTTGTCTTGGGAGACAGTGAGACAGGGTGGGAATAGGTGTTGTGCTGGTTAGCCCACACTAACATGCCCTATAAATGCTGCCACTGAGCTCTGTATCCTGGACCAGTTCTGCCCACCATTCAGTAGTTGGTGGAGGTGCCCACAGCAGGACCCTGCTCAAGCTTAGCCCCTCCAGGCTTAACAGAGAGAGATGGACACCATCAGGTAGACCAGGGGGACACTTCCAAATGGGAAACAATTAAGAAATAAGTTATAAGCAAAGGAAAAATTACTGCTTTTAGATTACAAATGAGTAAAATTAATTGAGTTACAGTTTAATTAATCCATATCCACTACTTCTTTTATCTTGTTTCCCAGTATTTGGAGAAGTTATCATGTGACTCAATAGGATGCTTGTTGAGTAAGGACTAATAAATTTGGTCTTTATGGACTTCTCTTAATTAAGTGCAAATCAATACTTCTTAAATGAATTATAGTGTGATTTATGTATGATTTGCCTCTCCTGTGCTCTCCAGAATATACCCAAAAGCTTTAGAATATACCTGAAACCTTTGACTAGTTAAGCTACAGTGAGTCAGTTAGAATTTTCTTCTGGTATTTAAAATATTTTGCTTAAGTTCTGGTTTGTTTTGTTTTCTTTCCAAATAATGTTTCTGCATTTTTAAAGATACTGGGGAAAAAAGATTTATCCCTCCGAAGCAAGGAAGCTCCCATTTTCTGTTTTGTTTGGGGTTTTTTTTGTTTTCTTGTTTGATTTTTTTGTGCATGTGTTTACTGTGTTGTAATGCAATTACTTCAGATGAAGGATAACAAGGCTATTTCTTTGAGATGTTGGCAAACTGATGATGTCAAGTGAATATTAATTGGTCGCTGAAGCATAACTCTTTAATTGCCTCATGGAGACTATGGAAATCCTGTAATTGGTCATAAACTGTAAAGGTGGGTGTGGCATCTGCTTCCTCTCTTCTTATGTTGTTGTTGTTACTGTGATTTTTGCCCCTTCCTTTTGCCACTTCCATGACTGCCAAAGTAACTCCTTGGAGGTTAGCAGAAGAGATACATAGTTAGTAAGCAGCAACCAACATTTTGGCTTTCTTCACTGAAGTTATTGTGTGAGCATTGATTTTGTTTGTTTATTTCCAATTGCCTTGCTAATGAGGCAGTGGCCAAGCTGTGCCACGCACAAATGAGGGTTTGCCCCAGGCAGCTGGTTGCCAAGTCCTCGTGCTTCCTTGGGTCACTGTTGCATTTGTTGTCTGCCCTTTAGAGCTCCTTTTCCCAGACATCCCAGACTGACTGTACACTGCATGCACTTTAGGTCATCTTTTGTGCCTGTGAATATAAAACACTCTTAAACCAAATTAACTCTAAAATGCCACTTGCATTAGTAGGAGCATGTCCTTGCCTTCCTTCTCTTCTACCCTCTCCTTCATAAAATGAAATGATCATAGTAAGAACCAGAGCAGTTTAGAACCATCCCTAGATTATTTCTCCATGTTAATATTAGTTATTAATGCAGTGAGAGTAGACACAACACAGGATTTATATATCCGAGTTAAGGATCAGTTGTAAGGCAGGATTTAGAAGCCAGCTTGAGTGGAGAAAACCCCTAAAACGTCTGTACCTGAACTCAAGCTTCCTTCAGAACTTGTACATATGAATCATTTGTAAACACTTATATTTCCATTTGGAAACATTATCTCAGTAATTTTGCTTGCTAATGCATTGATTTTTATGAAAAAGCAAACGGGACCCATCATTTTTCATGTAATACTGTCCAATTAGAGAGAATTCTCTTCTTCACTGAAAACAAAAAATCATACTACAGACGTTTCTTCATAATGAAGGCCTATGCCCTTTAACCACTAAATTATAGGGCATGAAGAGTCAGCTTACAGATTCTGTTAAAAATGCAAGGCTCAAGGATCCAGACAGCAAGCAAAAGCCCTCAGCAGGAGTATAGATTCTGCTCCCAGGACTGCTTCTGTGCTTTTTCAACTATTGAATATTGCTTACTTGAATATTTTTAAGAGCAGAGTCTAGAGCTCCCTTTTATAAAGGTACTACAGATACCATGAAGCTGTGATGCACTGCTACTGCTCACTGCTTATCTATGTGGCCACATAACTTCTGTGCTATAATTCAGCTCCAACAAAAGGTAGAGAGATCCCTTAACACACTTCGGATTAGAACAGGCGACTAGGGCACTCCCCAGAGACGAGTTTATGTGAAATACCTTTGGCTGATATAGATATAAATTCCCAGCCTTTCACACTGCACGTATTTGGCTGTATCACCAGTTTATTATGAAATATGCAGTGAGGTGCATCACGTTTTTCAGAGTTACTTTTATTTCTGCTATATTTTTCACACACTCCATCATTTTTGAAAAAGACAAATGTGATTATGTATAATACATAAACACTCATTTTTTAAGTAGTATTATTTTGACTGCTTTTCTTCTGACATGATTTTCTATTTTGTAAAAAGTCATTATTTACTGAAATTTTTTTTCATCTATGTTTGGTCATTTATAAAATCACAGAATGATAAGTGTTGGAAGGGAACTCTGGAGATCATCTAGTCCAAAATATTAATGTTTGGAGTCATATTTAGGAATCAAGGTTATCAAATGTAGTGGTCAGGAGTTTGAGAGAACTTGCTTAGGTACCTCAACTGATAGTGTGCGTGACCAGAGTCTAACTAACACACTATTAATGCTTCAGTTAACTTGTAATATTAAAATGTGATGGATTCTGTTTGGAAATTTTGTCATGTCACTCCTGATATGGAAGTTGGTCTGAATAGTTCTATTGGAAGTTCATTTAACTTGAATAATTTAAAATTGCTGTTATAAAGAGCTACAGGACAAACTGAAATAACTAAGAAAGGAGTTTTGTCTAGTATGGGGCCTACAAGGTTAAAGTTCTGTAAAAGCATTTTTAAACAAAGATTATTTTTTTTCATCTTGGAAAAGGAAGATCTGAAAACTTTTAGAAAAAGTAGAGCATATTCAAGATCACAGGCCGACTGGTTTACTGATGTGTTTCATGTTCTTGTCCAGCTGCATGCTAGAACATTACATTTCAAACCAGGCTCCTCCTGCACCCATGTGACTCATAGGATTTTTATGAGCTATTCTAGCCACCAGCATAAATATACAAACCACCAGGACTGAAGTTTTCCAGTTTTGAAGCACTTCCACGAAGCTCCAATAGGAGCTTGAAGTCTGAGTATGTTCTGGATTGCACCAGTACCACCGGAGCTTCACTTCACATTTCCTACTTGCAAATACCCTGTTTATGTGTCATGACCACACCAATAATGCAATGCAAACCTCAGATACGAGTCTTCAAAGCTCAGGTGGGAAGTCACCTGCTAAAGCACAATATAACAGAAAACACTTGCTGAAGTAGTTATTTACGTTAGACTGTCTTCCAGTGGAATTCTGTAATGTACTGATTTATAACATGAGTTTTTCTGAGCATAACAAGAAACAAAACAGAGCAAACAAAGAAATCCACCCTTCAGGAGAAGACAGTGTTGATAGCTGTTAAGAAGGCTGTAAAATTTCAGTAGGCAGCTCTAACTTATGCTACACAACAACAAAATGTATGATTTTTCAAAAACCATGAATGGCTTTTAACTTCTGACTGACAAGCAATGAGAAAGCAGTGAGTAACAATCCATTCACAAGGTTATTTTTATGGAAAAAGTTATTTTCAGAGCTGAACTGCACAGAGAATCAGATGTCCATGGGAATATTTGACTTGTGTACCAGTTGGTTTTGTGAGATATTTGTAATGCAAGTAAATCATACATTTTCATTTCTTACTATTATTGTTATAGAAGCCAGGTTATTATGCATTGTTTGTAGCGCTGCTGTGGCAGATGTATAAGAAAGTCAGTGACCTACCTAATCCACCCACAGGATCTAAGATATCACCCCAAGTTTCAGAATGGTGTGTTTTGCAAATACTATTGCACTTTGTCATTCTATCATCATAACTTTTTAAAGGGAGAATTATATCAGATATGTTATCAGAGTCTGCTCTGGTGAATTAGCAATTGATGTGATTTCCCATGGGCATTAAAAGTAGCAAAATGTACTTACTATCTTGGCAAACAAGTCTGGCATTTTGTAGAATGGGGCCTTCAAAATCCATGCATCTTCACTGCAGGTTTTTTTTAAGATTTAATTTATGCATTTTATGTTTGTTTTGTACATGATGTTCTACAGAAGAGGCATATTATCATAAATCATCAGATGTAGTTTTTTTTAAACAGTGGTGTAATAAATCATTAGAAGAAGCTAAAAAGGGATACTGTAACTTCTCTATCACTTTCACTCTTTATATTGAGATTAAGTGTCATTTTTCTCTCTAATCCACAGTTTTTCAACAATTTTATGGAGGGAGATAAAAAAATATATGCAGAATAGTGATGTTATATGTATGGTCTCAAGAATTTTTTTTCTGGAAATGCTGCTTTCCTTTGCTTTTTTATTTTTCTTAGAAGTAATATTATTTCACAGATTTAGCTACTTGACTTTTTGGGATTCATGTATTTTGAGGAAGAAGGAAGGGACTCAAACCCACAGGTTGAAAAAAACTTTTTCGACAGAATTTTGTTGCTCATCTTGCTCCAATCAGTGGTTCAAATTCCTTGGACTTTTAATGCAGAATGTAAGAAGAGCTAATAGCAGTGCCCTTTTAGACTTTTAATGTGTGAAGCTTCTCTGAAAGATCTGGACAGTGCAGGAAACTCAGGTTTACTGCTTACCATGCAAGCTATCAAGTTGCTTTACAGAAAGAGAGTAACAGAGGTTGGTGCTACTTCCACATTAATCGAGTACAACTGTAAAGATGGAAACAATTGGCAGGATCGGCTTGTTGGTTTAAGAAAGGATCAGTTAGATTCAGCATCATATCACCTAATTGTTATTAAGCCCTGCTAGAACTAGTATTTATGTGTATCTAACTGACATAACACTGAACTCAATTTGCTTTTTATTTGGTTTACAAAACCACTCTAGCAGACCATGTCCAGGTCTGGATGTAATAACATTATTGAGAAATCTGAAGAGAAAAATTCACACACCTATAAATCACCTTTCTATAAACGCAACGGTAAAGACTGGACATGTTTGGTTTTACCTTGGTCTTGTTAATTGGGAGTGATACTGGCCAAAACCTTTTCCTGTCTTTAGAAAATCTGTGAATAATATTTTTTCCTGATAAACACGTCTTGCCCTCCACCTCCATTATATATTTTTAAAAAAAGCATTCATCCTGTCTTCATATGATGCTTATGATCTCACTACTTATTTCACATGTAGGCTCTATAGATAGAGTCACAGAATCATTTAGGTTGGAAGAGACTTTTAAGAGTTGTGACAGATGTCAAGTAATACCCACTGAAATCAGCGGAGTGGCTGTCACAGGAGACGCAATGGCCCAACCTCTGTGCCAGATAAGATGCTGTAGGGTACCCTGCAAGCCTCCAGCCACTGCCCTGGGAGGGCAGGAGTCTTCCCTGGACCCATCATCCAACTGCAACCCCCACCACCCTCGAACACTGAGGTTGACACTAGCTGCCACTAACTAGTCCACAGACTACAGACTCCACCCTCACTGATCAGTAAGGAGCTTTGGGGAGCAGAATTTAAATATCGTTTGTTGTATGTGTGAGTCTTCTGCACATCTTTGTGAGACCCCTGCTGAGTTTAGTGGAGCTTTCATACCTATGCGGCAGGACAGAATTTGTTTCACTGCATTAAAATTGGTGTATACTGTAAATCCCCAGAATGTCTTTGGCACAGCTTGTGAAGCCGTATGTCTCAGAGAATTGCTTCAGATCTGTGTCAAGTCTTCTGACTCAGAAAACCTCGTATAATGACAAGACAGTATAAATTGCAAATAAAATAATACATTCTGTTTCTGGAGGTTTTTTTACTTAAATCACGTTTGTGATCACAACTTTACAAGTCAGCAACCTTGATACGTCTTTTAAAGTTTCCTGAAACTTGCAATCTTGCGAGTCTTGACCAGTGAGAACTTAATCATTCAGACATTTTTACATTCTTTTTTCTTAGTGTCTTCCATATTCCAGATGCTCTCTGGTGTCCAGTTTTGTGTTTCAAAAGAGGACCAGAGAGACTGATGATGCAACCCACCCTGTATATGTTGATGTTCTTGGCAAACTTAAGTTGAGCTTCTGCAGATAAGAGTATGTGGGACAACTCTCAAAATGGCACCAAAAGCTGACATATGAGAGATGGAGATGCCTTCAAAGGTGAAAATAAGAGGTGACACAGTTGTATTCACAGCTCTAAACATCATCAGGAAAAGCAGGTAATGTTCCCTCAGAGGCTGTCTATGGAGACATTCAGGAAAGTTCAGAAAGATTAACTAGAGCTATAAAGTTAAATCTCATAAGTAGAATACAGAAATTAAGGGCAGGATTGTTGAGCTGAAAGGCGGGGCAGGGAGGCAGGAGACTTGGCTTCTATTTCTGCCTCTAGCATTGACCTTCTGCATGCCCACCATGGTTGGCTGTTGTCACTCTCCTCCTCTCAGCAAAAAGGTAATAAGGATATTTTCCTAGCCGAAAAAAGTTTGAGATCCATCTAATGTTATTATTAAATTATTGGTTTATGGATGCTGCTATTCAGAAATGGTTGTGCTTTGGAACCTTGACAAGATACTCCTGTCTCATATAAGGCAGAAAGTACAGGAGACTAACTAAAGACCATCCTATTTCTGAAGGAGGTGTTTACTTCTGGGTTTATTGTCTGGATTCCTTTTACAGATGATGGAGACTTCTGTAGTTCAGTTCATCTTCTCTGAAAGTAGACGCCTTAAAAAAATCACATCAGTCATGTCCTAAAATTGCTTTTATCCTTCCATTGACTATAACGAGCACCTAGAATGACCAGCTCACAGCTGTCATCGGATGTTAGGTGAAATTAATTCTACCTTCTGATTTAACTTTCTGAACATGCTAGGATACTATCTCTTCACATAGCAACAAAAATGAAACATTTTCCTGGAAAATTTTGCTACCTTCTCTATTAATTCTCTAATTTGGTCCAAAAAATGCTAGGAAAAGATGGGTAATTGTTCATCTTAACCATCTGAAAGTTGAGTAATGTATGCCTTTTGATATTTGTTTAATTATGTGATCAACCTGTTCTTCCTTCTGACTTTCACGCAAATATATTAGGTTTTCCACTGTGATAGATTTCCACATTTCACTTATTCTTAAACCCACGAAATGGTGGATTACTTAGACATCAGATATTACATGGATAGAGTATCAGGAGAAAAAAGTATTTTTCATTTCTTCTTCAGCTTGATTGGACACTGGTAAAATAATCAATAAAAATTGCTGCACTATCACAGTCTCCAGGAGAGAGGTCCCTATGGTGTTTAAAATAATAGTGCATATCATTATGATGTTGACAGTGTTGGTTGTAAGGTTGTACTTTCAAAACTGTCAAATCTCCCAGTGCTGGAAAGGGAAAATGTACCCTCTCACATCTTATTATCTGTAGTCTTTTTTTCTTCTTCTCTCATAGCATTTGCCTGAGGGTTGTTAGCAATGCTTTTGGCTGCAGTGGAGGACTCATGGTCACATGTCTGCAAACATGTTTTCCTCTAATGTCTGTGTGCCTTTACTCCCTTCTGCTGACATCTCAAATATCAACTTCCAATGGGAAGTACAGGATCCTACTACTCATTTTACCTATTTCTTCTATGTGTTGTCTCCTTACTGGAAAGGATCAGAGGGAGATGCCAATTTCTACCCTGGATAAACCGTAAAAGCAGAGGAGTCCCCTCAAAACTGCTAAAAGTGGTTTGGTTTTTATGCTCTTTATGTGGTTCATCAGATTTTGATATTTATGCCACTAGTGCAAATCCAGTGCTGTTTTTTTTGTGCTGTTTGAAATGAGGTCATAGAGATGACTTGCTTTGTCGGTTTTGGTGTCATTTTTCTATTCATAGATACTAAGATGTAATAGTTTTTAAAGAGAGCAGTAATAGTGCATTTGCAGCATATGCTATTGAAAACGTTGCATTGCAGAGATTCAGAGGCATGAAAAGAGCAAAACCAGCAGCCGCGCTCTCCAAAGAGAAAAGGTTAGCTAAAACTGTGAGTTCCTCTCATTGCAGTATCTTGCCAACAAGTCACAGATGTACAACACATGAGCAAGTGAAAAAGTGATTATGAGGGTTATAATGGCAGCCCTGAATCCATAGTGCATAATGTATTCATCCCAAGGTGCATTTGTGCATCTGTTAAGGTATTTTTACTAGTAGAGTAAGAGCTTTTAAAACCATTTTCTGAACTGTTTAGCTCATTTGCAGAGTTTAATTGATATTTTATATTTTTGTCCTTATTACTTTCTGACATTAAGCCATGACACAATGCAGGAATATATTATAGTGACAGTTGTTCCAGCTTCCGCTTATGATTCATCCCTTTGAGCTCTGTCATCATTTTTGCATATTTTTTCGTGCCCTCTTCTGCTTTTGCAGAGTCCCTGCGACACTAAGTTGGCCCTAGCCAGGCAGGGTAGTGTGTCTGAGTCTGGGCTTGTTTCCCTAGAGGCTCATATAAGCCAGAATGTCGCCTAAGGTCCTTTGCTGAGAAATAAAGTAATTTTTGTTCATTTCTGTTCTTCCTCTGGCCATACAAGCAACATTCTGCTCCAATTTGTATTTGATCTCTTTGACACTTGAGTAATACCCCAGCAATTCTTCATGGAGCTTATTTCTTCCCTTAGCAATGTTATACAAAATAAAATCTGAGATTAATCTTGATCTACAGCAGTGGCAGTGAGAAGAGATTCTGGCCCAGTGATCCATTTCCACCTTCACCTATCTAGGTGCTGCTCATGCTGATTTAAATGACAGCTGAAGCTGGTCTTTTGCCATCTGAATTCTAATTGCTTTTCAAACCCACCACATCTCCCTGCTGTATTTACAGAGAACACCAAACCCTACCTGCTGCCTTTGGCCTCGAGGCCTAAAACTTGTCTTGCTTTTGAAATTAGTCTTTCTCTTCATATTTTGTGTTTCTTTTTTATTTTTTTTTTAATATATATATATAAAGACAATAATCCAAATTTGCCAGACACCACATACAGCCATTTATACCAATGAGACACAAGAATACAGTGGACAGGAAAAGCTGAATTATTAGAGTGACACTTGTCTGGCTTCAGTATAAGGTACACTATATATGGTGGAAGTTAGTGGAGATCCTGTCAGCATGATTAAGTCATTTGTAAGTGGGGTGAAAAATAAAGCTGTATAATTCTCCATTTATCATCTCCCTGAGTTGTTCCTTCCCACAGCAATGATATCACCAGCACAAAGCTCTTCAGACAGATGTTTATCCTGACCAGAATGATGCTCTCTGAGCTTGTTGGTAACCCCTTGTTTCAGTCCCCTCTGAGGTACAGCTTTTTTTTTTCCCCAGTCAATGTAGATTATGTTCACTGTTTCACACCTCTCAGTTTTATGAATTATTTCCCTGAAAAATAACTCCAACAGATATGTCAGCTGTGATTTATCCTCTATGATATTATAACAAATCGCTTTCATGAGCTGATATTTTGCCAGACATTTTGTGGCCTCCAGGCCTGAATCTCTCTGTATTCACCCTAGTGTAAAGTGGGCACCACTGAATTCACTAGTGATCAGCACATGAGTAAAACCAGCACCTTTGAAAACAGAACAAGACCTTAAACTGACTTTTTGAAAGGTGATAAGTGATTTGGGGAATAAAACTTGAGGATGCCTGAAATGGAACTTAAGGGAGTCATGACAAAGGGCAAAAAGCCAAGTGTGGATTTATTTGATGGTCTAAGGAAATTTTAAGTTGTCCATCATTTAAGTTATCCAGAGGAGGGGATGGTACTGTAACAAGTACTGATGGACATGACTGAAAAATCCCATTGCTGTTCCTGGATGTTAACATCAGAGAGCCATCACCTCTGCTCCTTTTCCATCAGTGAAACTCCTGCTGCCCTTGACAAGAACAGATTTGTACTTTGGCAAGAGCTGCTTTGAACTGTTTGGGTATAAGTTACCTTTTTTATTCCATTGCATTGGAGAACAAATGGATACTTGGAGACCTAAATAAAGCACCACACTTACTTACCAGTATCATAAAAGTGATTGATTGATTGATTGATTGATAGATTGATTGACAAATTTATTAGTACCTAATTGCCACAGGAGTTGTGGAGAGTTCTGCAGGCTGGAAGAGACCAGTTTAAATGTTAAACACACAAGAGAGAAGGATGAGGTGCGGTAGCATTTTATAGGATCAAATGTACTGTGGTAAACAAGAATAGAGAGCAGAAATAAAGGTGGATGATTGTCCTGAGACAAACCATGTGCACAAACACGCGTCTAAAAATCAGATTAGAACAAAATGTTTTCCTGAGGCTCTGAAATGTGGAATCTATAAAGACGGCACAGGGCAAGGACAGAACTCGCAGATCCTTTTGGTGCCTAGGAGCTTTGCATCTCAAAGCAAAGAAGAGCCACACAGCTGGTGGCATGGGCAGATGCAGCTCTGACAGTCCCTATAGAGAGTGCCTTCAAGTTTATTGCATGATGAGGTGAGGTCTTTGCACTGGATGTTTGGGTGGAAGGAGCAACCTGTCTGGTCTTCTTTGCTACTCAGGTAATACAGGGACGGGGCTGTGTGTGTGAAGGGAGAAGTATAGGAATTAGTGGGATGACAGAAGACTCCCTTGGCTTTCCTCATATGTTTGTACCTCACTGGAAGCCCTTAGATTCCAGCAGGAATATTAAGATTGCCACGAGACAGCCTGAGACCTACGTGAGGCAAAAATGTGTTATTTCTGTTGTATAGAGTGGGGGGTCAGATTCAATCAAGTTATCTCAGCCTTTAGAAACCTTCATTTCGCACCCAAAAGTTACTGGGCAAAACACAGAAAAAAAATATCAAATTGTTCCTTAAATACCTTTAAATACAGACTCATTAGTATCTGTCTTACACTCTTTATCATTGTTTAAATGATGCTCTCAGGTCCCAAGTTATAGAACATATTTTTAAAGGAACTTCACAAGCTTACCCCTCATCATATCTTTATACAATAAAGAGTAACCTTATTTTCTCAAAAATTGTCTTATTAAAATACAGTGAATAACCTCAATAACCTCTGTGTGAACCCTGATCCTTATTATTTTGCCATTTCAGTTGCTGCAGTGTACTCTTCCTATCATCTCTGTGACTAACAGCATTTTCCTTTGACACCCACTCAGTTGCTTTTCTCTGTGTAGTCCTTTTTTCCAGCAGAAAATGCCTCTGTCCCTTACCATTTGCTCAAACAGCACGGAGCTGCCATCCGCATTCTGCCTGTGCGGTGACTGAGGGATAAGTGTGGTCCCCCCTGCTCCAGCCACCAGGTCAGGAGTGCTCTCCTAAGCCCCGCAGCCTTTCTCAGCTCCACAACTGGGGAGTGAGAACACGGCAGAGGTTTCTCCAAGGTACTGGCAAAGCACCACGCTAATTTTACACCACCATCATTTCTCCCATAATACTAGAAAGTTGTTTCAGGAAAAAAAAAATGCCAGAGGAGCTTTCACAGTAAAGGACAGGCAGAATCTTGTCCATCCATCAAGGCGATTTGAAAGGCTTTTTTCTCAGTAAGGTAACACTCTCACTCTGTGGGAATGTGTTTGTGCTTGAATAGTTTTTACACCTATTTTCTGCTATCCTTATACCCTTTTTCTCCCCAAATCTTTGTTCTGGGATATCATTCCACCTTTTCTTCCTGGAATATTTAAGCCGATGTCCATTGGTCTACTATATGCTACCTTTTACCATGAGGAGTATCTTTCCTCCTGTATCTCTTGATCAAAATAACAACAAAGAGATGGGATGAAAAGTGTGGAGGCCCAGAGTGACAGGGGAAGTCAAGTTAATTCCATTGTTTCAAAACACAGGAAAAGAGATGTGCCAGTCCCAGTAAGATTGTTATTTTGATGGGTGCTGGTGGAGCACAACATACTGACATTAATAGGTGGAAACAAATCCTGTCTCACAAAGGTCATTTTGCTTTAAGCAGGAGCTGAGGAATTGGCCCCCTTCTCTCTATGCAGCTTTCATGAGTCTGGAATTGGCACAGCCTCAAGCTCCACTTCTAGTCCCAAAACAAGATTTTGAAAGCAGCATAGCCTTTTGGTTTTTCATCGTCAAGGAGACTAGGCCATTTCAAGGCCCATTCCATAATAAATTACTACCAACTGCCAGCTGTAAACAAACTCAACATTGTCTCCCTTCTGTATAAACAGCTGTGTTACAAGAATGAAAGAAAAAGGGAAAGAGGAAAGGGCTTGTTACAGCCCCACGGTGCCAGTGAACTTTGTGTGCTCTGATTTGTGAAGAATTCAGTGATTGTGTTTTAACGGAACATGAAAGTAGTGGAATAGGAAAGTGAGCAAGCATTAGATGACCCTTGATATTATATGATTTCTTGCTGCATGGCAGAGCTTGGGCACTGAGCTATTCAGAAAAAACTCCTTGTGTCCCCAAAACCCATATATACTGTGACAGAGTACACAGCTGATTGGAATAAGTAATTTGTCCTTTTAATACTCAGTTTACAAGTTTGATAATGAAGCCTCTGGGAACAGTATCAATACAATCAGTATACACAGTACTCCTACTGAAACTTTGCTGCAATAACCCATCAACATACCAGAGAAAAAAAGGTTGACTAAGTTGCCTGTATACTTCAGTAACTCAGAATTGTTCAGTTCTAATGCAGCACTTGGCTGCCAGGTCAATCTGGTAATAGTCATTGTGACAAACTACATTTACATATGTGCATGAGTGAACAAATTTAATGATGTTGGATAGCACAGTAATAAGGAGTTGTCCAAAATGTTTTGCTAGAGAGTACAATGGCTTGAGCTGGGGATAATGTAAGAAAAAAAAAAGTATTGAAATCAGGCCTAAAAAAAAGGCTTTAAAAATACAAGCCTCTTTTGTGCCACTAGAAATGTAGTTTTCTGGCAAATCCAGACAAAAACCAAAGTATTTTGAGGCACTGTCAAGGGTTTGTTAAAATATGGCTGGACACTGAAGCAAAGCCAATTTACACAGTACCAGTTGGCAAGCACAGGGGTGTTTATTCTGCTTGATAAGCATCTCCTTAGTAACTCTGTGAGTCAATAAATTGGGTTGATGAGCAGCATGTGGAGGGAAAAAACTTGAGTGCAATAATAGGGCAACATGGAGAATGTTAACCCAATGTTAGGGATAGTAAATTGAAATCAAGGCTGCAGAGGTTGCTTTTTGCAAATGGGGTTCAGTGTAAATGTGGGAAAGGTGAATAACAAGAAGTATGCAAGGGAAGATAATGGACCAAATTAGCCTGCAGCTCACATCCATGCTTATTTCCCTCTGCTTGCTCAAGTTAAGTCCTGAATCGATTTTTCTTGTTTGACAGTCCTTCATTTGAATTGCTGTTGACTGAGTGACAATAATTGTGAGTGGTACACAGGCAAAAAAGAGGTCTTTGTTCAGGCGGGGTACATCTGACCCGTAGGCAAGCTAACATTTGTAATTGTCCCTTAAAGGACTTCTTTACATCCCAAGACTAGTTTGGTTGTTCTCTCCCAACAACTGCTGTATTTGATGCAATTTAAAAATGACAGACAGGAGACAAGTAAAAGAAAGATTAATCAATGGAAATCCCCATTCCTGAGATGAAGTTCCATAGGAATCCCTAAGACTACCAAGGCAGACATTCATTTTTGATCACAAATCTATGAAAAACTTAATTCTTGTTATGTATCTCCCCTTTCTCAATCCTTTTTACTTCTAGGCTAGCCTCTCTGGGGAAATTTCAGATGAGGTAACACTGCCTGAAATTATCAACAATAGTAATAGCAGATAGAATGGAATTTTAAATTCCAGCCATCTATTTTATAATCTCCATTGCTGTCTAAGGGAGCCAAGCATATTTAAAATCAGCTGCAGAAGGCCTAATGCATAAGATGAATAGTCTATGAGGTCACGGAGAACAGTTATGATTATCTAGTCTGACCTTTTGAATAACTCGGATCCTGCAGTTTCACCTAATCATCCCTACACCAAACTCATAACTTTTGATTACACTATGACAGATAACTCAGAAATGCATCCAGAACAGATTTAAAGAATTAAAGTGACAAAGAATCAATTTTATTATTAGTAAGCTGTTCCTGTGTTCAATTACTAAACCTAATTCACAAAAAATGTTGACACAATCATTCCCCCAAACAAAGTGCTCTCTGATGAAATCAAAGTTCTTTACAAAACTCTGTAGGGTGGTATGGTTTTGTTTCCAGTTAGAGAAGAGCTTCAGGCAGACACATACAAAGTTTTTATGTTTTGAAATGGTTGCACTAGAAATCCTGGTTATATATTATACTATAAAAAAAAAGAAACAAAACCATTCAAAATTCCTGAATTTTTCTTTACTAAGAAATTTGAATTTGGGGTTTTATTTAGTCAAAATGCAGGTATATATTAAAAAGAGATATTTTATACACTTAGTTGTTCCAGTCATTTTATTAATTACTCTCAAAATTAAATGATCTTAAAATCCAGGCTGAACTTGAGCCGAACTGACTGCACCTCTGGACAGAGGATCTTATTTTTCATATAGTAGCATGCTTGATGACCAGCAATTACAATTTATTTCTCTTTGCGAACAAGTCAATTTTTAAACTTTTTCCTGGAAAAAAAGGCTAGATTGAGGTTCTGTAAACTCTCACAGTCAAGTGCTTTTTCTACACTTTTAATCCTTATGGTGGCTTTTTAAAATCTCAGCATCCACTGAACTATTGGCACTTTTTACTTTCAGTGTATAGTCACTGCCATTAATTTCTAATAAGCCTCTTAGCCCTCTTCAGCAATGTATTAAGATGTATGTCATCAAACTTAGATAGCATTGCATCTCATCCTGAGGATGCCTAAAATACAGTGGATGAATCATTCCCTAAAAGTGCTGACTTCTTTTCATTGACTACCAGTGGAGCTTTGATGACAGCTCAAAAGTAGACATCAGCATGGTAGATATTGAAAGGTAGGCGGGATTAATTCCTCTGCAAGAAACCAACAGTCTGAATCAGTTATTGGCTTGTAGACATACAGTTTCTAAATCTTTTTTTTTTTTTGTATTATACTCACAACACTTTTCTTGCTTTGTATAAATAGAAAACATATTCCAAGGTGAAAATGCAGACTCATCCACCATTTCTATCTTTGATTTTAAATATTTTTTTTTCCTTTGTCCAGCACTGACTCTTGATAGAGTCATTCAGGCTAAACAGAGGTTAAATGGTGAAATTATATTTTAAATTCAAGTCTCACCCCTCAAAAAAACCCCAAAAAACCAATGGCAGGAGGATAAGTTTATGTATCATTGAAAACTGTGAAGACACATCTAAGTTGCACCTGGACAGTGAGTAAGCACAATAATTTCTTTGTTTTTACTGGTGCTGCTGCCTCCCACTGTCAAAATATTTCACTTCTTACATGTGGACACAGCATTTCTGTATCACAAAAAAGACAGACTCATTTCCCTGACTCATAAGATTTAAAAGGGTTATCATTAAAAGGGGTTTTGTCTGCTCCGGTTTTGGTTACTCTAATGAGGCGGTCAGAAAGGATCCAGGTTGTATGGTGATTCAGGAAATTTGTGATTTGTTCTCACAGAATAGTTTGGGGGTTAGAAAGGACCTCTGAAGGTCAACCCCTTCTGCCATGGGCAGGGACACCTTTTACTAGATCAGGTTGATCAAAGCCCCATCCAACCTGATCTTGAACATTTTGAGGGATGAGGCATCCACAGTTTCTCTGGACAACCTGTTCCAATGTCTCACCACTCTCACAGAAAAAGAATTTCTTCAGATTTCCAAACTAAATTTACCCTCTTTCACTTTAATATGGTTGTCCCTTGTCCTGTCACTACAGACCTTTGTAAAAAATTGTTGTGAGCTCCTTTTAAGTACTGAAAGGCTGCAATAATGTTTTCCCAGACTCTTCTCTGCTCCAGGTTGAACAACCCCAAATCTCTCAGCCTGTCTTCGTAGGAGAGGAGTTCCATCCATCAGACCATTTCTGTGGCCCTCCTCTGGACCCACTCCACCAGGTCGATGTCTATCCTGTGCTGAGAGTTCCAGGGCTGGACACAGTACTCCAGGTGAGTTCTCACCAGAGCAGAGTAGAGGAGCAGAATCACCTCCCTTGACCTGCTGGCCACATTCTTTTGATACAGCCCAGGAGACTGTTGTGCAAGCGCACATTACTGGCTCATGTCCCTTTTTTCATCCACTTTTATCCCTAAGTCCTTCTCCTCAGGGCTGCTTTCAATCCATCCACCACCCCCCATCTGTATTGGTACTGGCGATTGCCCTGACCCGGGTGCAAGACCTTGTACCTGGCCCTGCTGAGCTTCATGAGGTTCACATGGGTGTGCTCCTCAAACCTGTCAAGGTCCCTTTGGATGTCATCCAATTCGTCCCTCAGGCAAATCAACTGCACCACTCATCTTGGTGTAATCTGCAAACTTGCTAAGGCCCACTCAATCCTACTGTCTATGTCCTTGATTAAGATATTAAATAGTATTGGTCTCGCTACAGATCACTTGTCTGTGATCTGGTCTGGGTCATCACTTGTTACTTTTTTCCATTCAGGTATTGAGCCATTGAATGTAACTCGTTAGATGTGACCATTCGGACAATAAACTATTAAACTTCTCAACTATGTCATTGTCCTGTGGAAGTCTCTGACTAAACACTTCTCATCTTTTGTCTCTCATTGTAAAGTCTAGAAAGTGGGTTTCTTAATATGCAAATGCCTAAAGCAACATGACTTTCCTCTGGGGCCTCTAAATTTATTGGGATGAATAAACAGGTAAATAGGGTTAACTGTTGACTGAGAACTCACTTTACAGTCATAATGCTCTTAATTGTCAATAAGGGAAAAGTTGACATCCCAGCCTCAGTAACTTCTGCACAGAGAATTCCTCCTGGCTTCAGCAGAACTTCCCCATACACAGAGGAAGTAAAAGACTAGATGTTTGGGCAGGATCTGAGCCGGCATCAAAAGGGTAAAAGCTGTACTACTCACACCAATTTGTGCTATACAGTGAGCTTGTCTCCATCACAATTAAAGCCTGTTTGTCTTTCATATCAGAAGAGAATTATGACTTTGTTCCATGCAAAAAGGGTTATATTGTGTAGCAATAATAGGAATACCTTAAAAATATTTTAAATCTTTTAATCATTTCAAGTATAGAGGGTAATTTATATCCTTTATGTCCATTTATTTTAAAATAACTTATTTTCAGGGATTTTTATTGTATTAAACTTATAATAAGTTTGTAATGGAACCACACGATCATTTGCTTTAGTATATTATGCTCTTCAACAGCTATTTTACCCTAAGGCATGTATCAAATGGTGTCCAGTGATAATATTTCTTCCTTCTTTGTTTATATCATTTCTTATGGTATTTTTGAAGTCTAGTGTTCTTGTTAGACCAGTATATTATGCTATTTTAGACAGAAAAGTTAATATTTTCCAATTTCTTGTGACTAGATATCCTGATAAAGAAAATGAAAAATGTAATTTTTTTTCTTTGTAATGAGAGACTGACTTTTAACCATCTATACTAAGTAAAAAATAAATTTATAGCTGAAACTGCAGAGTATGCTACACTTTGCTAGATATTTCATGGAAATCACTATAAAAAATAGGTATTAAGACCAGGATTTTGAGATACTGTTAGAAGCACTCTACGGTATTGAAAATTATGATAACTGAGTCTGGCAGGTATATCTCAGGACTTCTAGAAAAGCCAGACATTGCAGGATTCAGAGCTGGGTGTGATGTCTTAGGACACCTTGGGTGACAGTAATATTTACATAGGTGATGGGCCTCTGCTTTAGGGTGAGCTGAGTTGCTCTCTACAGTCCATTGACTGTGTTAACTGAAACTTCATTAACTTTGACAAAAAACTAGATACCTAACGGACAAGGAGACATCTACGTTTAAATGACTTAATCTGCAAACTGAATTCTACCCTCATCCAAAAAGGGTTGTCGAGGCTTCCACTTTTGCCAGTAAAGTAACATCTCCTTAGGTAATTCATCTGGTCTGGACCCCACGACTCACCTCCTACGGACGCCTCATTTAATAAAACCCACTTCAGTTTATGTGCCATAGAAGCAATATGTAGTCATGTCAGCAGAAAAAAAACCTTTGACAAGAAATACTGTGTCTACCTTACAAAATGTTCATTACAACTGTGCCCAGTAGATGATCAGCAAAAGAGCCATGCACTAAGATTCCCTCTGCAGCCGTAATTCTACCCTTTTGTGACTTTGAATTATGATGCTGCTGTCTAATTAAGTAATCACATTTCAAATGAGTCCTGCATCTTTTGGTGTGTTCTGAAGAATGGACACAAACAGAGCCCAGTTATTCATGGCAGCGTTTGGATGTCTTAACTAAAGACCATGGTTTCTCTTTAGGCAATTCCCTGCTCTTATTTTCTGCTTTGCCTCTACATTTCCTGTAGAGGCATAAGATTTGTGAACAAATAAATATTCTTGATTGTGTCACCTTACTGTTTTTCAAAAGGATTATTTTTTTTATTTATTTTTAAAACAACCCCTTTAAAATGAAATAAAACAAATGTTTTAAAATTTTTGTCAATAAACATGACTGATTCTTTCGGATGTATAGCACAGAGCTTTACTGCTTGAGTAAGTGGTAATTAGGAGCCATAGAAGCTTAACTTTCCTTTTGTGGGGCATCTCCTAGCTAGAAATAATATCTGGTACGGGACACCACAGTAGGAAACAACTGAAAGAAGGAGAGATCACTGGAAAATAGCTTGGTCCTTGCTTTTGTGAAATGGAGTCAGCTTGTTTTAACTAATAAATAAGAGCTATGAGAGGACAGAGCATGTGCAGTATTGTTCAGTGTGTTGTCCTGTCAGGCACAAAAAAACCCCATTTTTAAGCATCAGTAAGTTATGCTTCCCAAAGGTTTACAGTTAGGCTAAATTTTGTTTTGTTTTATTTTGTTTATAATAGCAGGGATAGCAAAAGGTTATTATTCTTTTGGCAGTTTCCAGCCAAAATTTCAAATCTTTGTGGGCATCTCTTTAAGTGGTTATAATAATTTGTGAGCAGGAGAAAAATATGATATTTTCATAGAAACATAGAATGGTTTGGGTTGGAGGGGACCTTAAAGATCATCTAGTTCCCACTTCCTTGCCAAGGGCAGGGGCACCTCCCACTAGAGCAGGCTGCTCAAAGCCTCATCCACCCTGGCCTTGAACACTTCCAGGGATGGGGCATCCACAACTTCCCTGGGCAACCTCTTCCAGTGTCTTACCAACCTCATAGTGAAAAATTTCTTTCTAATATCTAATCTAAATCTACCCTCATCTAGTTTGAAGCCGTTATCCATCTCCCTATCGCTACACACCCTTCTAGAAAGTCCCTCTCCAGCTTTCTTGTAGTCCCTCTTCAGATACTGGAAAGGTGCTATAAAGTCTCCACAGAGTCTTCTCTTTCCTCTAAATTATCATTGAAAATGACTAAACAAATGTTATTTAAAAGTTTCAGATTGAAGGTCCGTCTGTGGATGACACCAATTTGGGAGAATGCCTATTTTTGTTTTAAATTATTAAGAAAATGAAAAAGAAAAGAGTATTAATAGTTTATGTTAAGAAGTTGTAAGTGCTGATGTCTGTGCTGCAGACTGCAGTTTCAGTCCTGGTGCACTCATATGAGATGTCTGCCATTCCAGCATAATTCTGCTGAAGACAACAGGGTAGGTGGATTATACATGTTTTGAAATTGGTATGCGCTTTGTCACTGCTGAATCCAAGAAGCCTGAAGCTGGAATTGAATCACACTAAAATGTACTTAACATGCAACATTTCAGCTGTAGAAATATAACCAGTCTTTTAGCATCTGCTGGGTAAGAGTAACAGAATTTGTAAGATTTGGTACTAAGGGATAGCAGCGCATACTGAATGAATGCTACTCAGTCTCATCACACAGCAAATCTTGGAGTATTAACTTCTTTCCAATTGCTGCATCCTCATTTAAATCCACTGCTTCATACGGAGATTTTACACTCTGTTAGTGTTGCTGTTCTTTTATAGAAATCAGCACATCAGTGTCAGATGCCCAGAATTGGTCCCGCAGGGCAACAAGTCTGTCATGCAAATTCTTTAATAAAAGGTTCAACACAGTTTTCTGGAAAAGAGGGTTTCATTTCCCCATATTGCTTTTTGAAGGTTTTGCTGATGTCACATTGCTGTCTAAATCACCCAAGAAATTTAAACATGATGTCACCATATGATTTTGGTAAGAAGCATTCACTTGCTATGAGAATTGACAATTAAGGAATGGCACACCAGAAGTCTGGAGTTTTGGAATATCCAATCATTGTAGCATGTGCAATACATACTTCAAAAAAAACCCATGCTAAAATGTTGTTTTTTTAAAATTCTGACTTAATCCTTCATTGCTCCTCTGAAACCAGTTCCTCCTCTTCTCCCAGCTATGTCTTTAAGCCATCTATTATCTGCCATAAAAGGTCTTTTAAAAAGCTCTTCCTAAATGGGGAGATGCACAGCAATGTTGATTTAATATTCTTAATGAACTAAATGTTATTTGGCTATTGGCATGAGACTGCTGACTCCTGACAAAGGTCATGCTGGGGCTGGACAATCTACTTTCTGTAAAGGGTTGACAAATAAGAACATCACTAAGGAATTGCACATTCCATTTTTTTACTGACACAAATGATTACATATGCAAAAGAGCAAATCTATAATTAAAAGTAACCTTGAGAGATATGTAAACCTTGCCCTTATATTAGTCATAAAATTCATAAATAAAAAGCTCTAAAATTAGTTTTAAAATTAAAAAGCTGTCTTGTAATAGCATTTTATTGCTCTAGGGTTATAATAACATTCCATCAAACTATACCATAGCCGGCTTAGAAGGGACTCCTGAACCACAACCTGCTATAAACGAATACTACTATTTCTTAGAAATTATGGTGTTTAATAAGAATTGATTTTCCTAGCTCCTTTTTATGCCTTTCAGCAGATCTGGAAAGCTCTTACTATCTGTACACTGAAATTCTCTCTAGAAGAGCTTTCTAGAACATAATAAAGTTATTTTAACCCCATGTAGGAGTTTTTAGAAACTAAAAATGTATTTTAAGATTTAACAAAAAGGAGTTGTCTGAAACATATTTGTGTTTTACTTTGAACATGGCTTTAAAAATTGTTACCTGTGGAAGCCTGTTGGTTCTGTCCTATTGAAGTCCAAAATCCTGCCTCATAAAATTATTGTTAACTTAAGAAAAAATACTTTCTATGAACAAATAGGCATGTAAGTCCAAGTAGGTACTAAGTAGATACCGACTACAAACGCAGTGTAAGTATATTATGAAAAATACTCTTATCTCTTAATGGGCTAAAAGTGTTGGCTTCTGTTCTTTTAAATAATTCATTCATTTTACACAAAGGAACTGCAAGTTAACAATGAAGACTTCTAGCTTCCTTTTAAAATGCATATTGTGTCTCTGCTGTTGCACACCTTTGATCTGTTGCTGGTTTGTTGTCATGTGAAGTCTTTTATTGTTGAATAAATATCTTATCAATAGGTATTTTCAGTATTTCTCTGCTATGGTTGACTGGATGGCCCAAGACCAGATCACATTTTAAGAAGCTTCCTCTGTCCATTTCTTTCTGGATGACTGCTCTGGGGAGACATTGAATTTGTAACCATGTTGAGTTATTTTGTTGGGTTAACATGCTGCAAAAGATAACGTATTTGTGAAATTAAGGTTGGCAAGGAGTGAAAAACTGACTGTAACAGGGTCAACTTCCTCGCATATACTCCCTGAAAAGTTAATTATCAGATTATAACTTGTCTGTGTTTTAAATGTGAGCCTTCAGATCTTTGTTTGGTGAATGTTTAATATTCACTTTATGTTGTCTCAGTAGCAGCCTTACAGAGTTACTGGCAAAATGAAATTGCTTTTGTTGGCAAAAAAAATTCCAGTCTATGCAAACAAATGAATCCTAGGGAACCCACTGACATTTATTTTGACTTGCTAAAGAAAATTTTTTGAAGCATGGAGATACATATTCCTGAAAAATGCCAAATCTAAGTTTCTGTTACTTAAGTAAAAGCATCTGAAATGATAAAAACAGTGAGAAAAATCTAAAAAGGCTTTGAAGAAAAATAACACAGACCTACAAAGGAGCATTTCATCAGTAGGGAAGCACTGTGTCTGCTTTGTTCAGCTCACCTTTACCCAGTGCCAGGTCATATCATATCATATCATACACATCACACAGGACATCAGACACTGGGATACGGTGGTGAGCATTGGCAAGGGTGCTGCTTGCATTCCTCTGCTTCCCTCCATGAGAGCATCCCAAGGGTGCTCTAAGGTGACATATAATTCTCTAGCATTTATTCAGAAGGATAACTTTCCTTCTCATACCCTGCCGGGGTTAGTGCCTGCTCCCTGCCCTATCCCATTCCACACAGCCAGGTGCCACAGTTCGACCGCCCCCACCCCAGCTTGCTCACACTTCAGCTGCTTCTCTCCCTCCTGCTGCCCTTGTGCCCATGGGAAGGGAGAGCTGCCTGTGCTGAATCCTCTCCTCATCCTGCCCACGAAGCAATGGCAAGAGCATCTCTTGGTTCTTTCTGAGCGCTGCCTAGTTTGGGGTGAGTAAGCAGAAAGAGGGAAAAGGAAGCTTCCTGACAAACTGTGGAAGGGATAAGCAGAATCTGTCCCTCAGGCTGTGAATCTGACTTATGTCTTACTAGACCATTCTAATTACTTGGCATGAAAATGCATGCCAGAAAGGAAGTACACCCTGAGCCTGTGTACAAAATAATATTCAAGTGAGAAAAAAAACCTCAATAAACAGGTACTGCTTCTGTTACTATTAGGGCTTGGTGGATGCTGCTTTCCTACAAGCCTTTTTGTCATTGTTGGAAATTGAAGTCATTTTTGAGAAAATCTTGTATATGGATATACAGTGTGTGTATATATTTTCCTATATATTATATATATTATTATACATATATACATTGTAGTAGGGGGACTTGGGGATGCTGATGGACGAGAAGCTGGACATGAGCAGGCAATGTGCACTTGCAGCCCAGAAGGCCAATCGCATCCTGGGCTGC
>JAOQGH010000001.1:23412667-23489125 GCA_025769975.1 Gallinago jamesoni
AGGTGGTTGAGGCCCCTTCCCTGGAGACATTCAAGGTGAGGCTTGACGAGGCCCTGGGCAACCTGGTCTAGTTGGAGATGTCCCTGTAACTGCAGGGGGGCCGGACTAGATGACCTTTGAAGGTCCCTTCCGGCCCAGATGATTCTACGATTCTATGATTCTATGATTGTGTATGTATATGCATATACACATATACACTTTGTCATATGGCTCTCATCCTTTTAAGCTGAAGTACTTTTTAACTTCTGGTTCTTTCTGTGAAAAACTTCAAGAGATCTTGGCTTGATTTCCCTTCAGTCAGAGGCATTTTTAAATCAGAAAAACAACTGTCTTTCTCACTGTTAACCACAGCACCTCTGTGTGTATATACTTGAAACATTTAATTCCACCACTAAACAGTGACATAGCTTCAAAAACAATGGTAATAACCTGTATCCAGGCAAGATTTTTCAATAACTGCTTTATATGAGCTATAGATGCATCTGGGAACATTATAATATCATCTTTCAGAAATGGTTTTCATTTAAAGTATATCATACAGGGCAAAAGCTAATAAAATAAAAATGTGTTGGGAGTCTCAATCATGTTTAATTCCCCACCTGTCTACCAAGCTAGCCATTTATGTCAGGTGCATTACATGTTTCTTCCTCGCTCAACAACACTGCCACCAGTAAACCCAAAAACTAGATAATAAGAAGGGAACAGAAAGGCATAACATCACAAATGCTGAACTCAAGGTTGTTTTACTCAGCATTTGCTTACTATCTGGCAAACAAAGAAAATACACAAAAAACAGAATATGACTGCCATGGCTGAGAAACATTTGGCCTTTTTTTTTTTTTAATGGGACGTTCATAAATGACAGTTTTGCATTTACAGTTCTTTAACATATCTGGCAGCCTGAGTTCACCAAATATAGAGCGGCACATTTTGCTCTTCCTTTTTCCACTGAAAACCTCTAGTGAAATCAATTAATTTCATGAAGATACTCTAAATTTTGGACCTGAAATTAGATAACCTCAACAGACAGTGGATCAGACTTCTTTAGCAATGAAACAGAGCAAAAATGAAAATTACTATGAAGATACTTCAGTTACTGGGTTCTTTGGATTGTGCATCTTACTGGATGTTCTTCAGCCATTGGAGCAGGTATTGCAGGATCATTTCCCATCCAAGTTTGTTTCAGTCAGTCATTTTAGCTTATCCTATGAAAAATGTGAACAAAGATTCACACACCTTTAAAGGATTTGTGAACTCTTTGGGGAAAATCAAATCACTCAGAATACCTCTTATTGCACAGTTTTCTTCAGCTAGTGGGGAAAAAACCTGCTGCATCACAGCAGAGCAGCGAGCTGAGTGTGAATGTCAAGCAGTAAGCAAATCTATGACTGCAGCTAAAAGGAAACAACTGTTGCTAGCCACAGCTGCTTCCTTATTTCTAATTTTTTTAAAACCTCTTTTAAGATTCTTAGTTGATTCTTGTCAAGGAAATGTTTTTTCTTAATTGCAATACTCAGTTACTGATTTGCCAGCCTGGAAATGAGAGCTTTCCTTTACATTGTATTTGATATTTTTCTCTCTCATAAGTTAATGGAGCTAAAAGTCATGTTTGCTTGCAATGCAGCTTCTTCCCTAATGATGCTGCCTGTTCTATTTGCCCCGTCCCCTGTCTGGATGTATATGATCATCATCAGCAAATCTATTTTTAGGTACTCTCCTTGAGAAAGGGGAGTGAAGAGAAAAAAAAAAAAATATATGGATGATCTTATTTGGGAAATTCAAGGCTCCATGAAACTGTGGAATGAGGTGAAATAGAGGGGAAAGGGAAGAGTATATCCATCTTTCAGTGGTGCTAAGGAGGGTACAAACTTCACCTTCTTTGTCTCACCAGTAAATCTATTTGAAAAGCATTTGTAAATCTCTGATGTTTAGGGCAGCAAAAGTTTCCTATTTATTTTTACTATTTATCTGCTTACAACATGGAGACTCAGAACAATAGAACTGCTGTGGGTGCCACAGACATGAACACTTCCTAGCAGAGCTAAGTAAGAACATTTTTCTTCTTCAGGTACTTTCTTTCCTTCCTCCTGATAGAAAGTTTCAGATATAGCTATGGTAGAACTCCAAAACCAAATTGCTTACATCAAAATTGTCAAAGAACCATGTTAGTCTTATGACAACAGATGCATTAAACATGCTAGAGAAGCTCAGTACAAACCCTTTAAATGCTAATTAAACATTTTTTAAAGGGTGCTGGTCCCTGTGGACTTGAACAAGAAGCATTAGTTGCTGAAGAGTAGGCTTAATGCCATATAAGATGCTCTCAGTATCCTACCTGGCCTTCCACCTGATTAAACTGTCACTCTGGATGCTTATGTGTCTGGACACCCCAGGAGCTGTGGGATCTGCTTGACCAGGTAAGTGCCTTACAGACCCTAAGTAAATAGGTACAGGGGAAGGCAAATGAGCTGTAACCTGAGAGCCAGTCCCTGGACCCTTCACAGTCGGGTGTTGAGTGTCAGTAGCTGGTGAACACCTGGAAAGGGCAGAGATGAGCCACTTCCTCTCCTTCCAGGTAATCAGCCACAGGACAGGCCTAAGGATCTGGGGACATCTGGTGCTTCTAAGCCATCAGGGCATTCTGAAAAGGAAAAACATAGTTCAGAATCACCTGAAAAGATTCAGAGGTTTAGGTTATGGAAAGATGTCTTACATACAACATCTTTTTTCCATCTTTTTAATCTTTCTTAAGAAAGATTAAATCTCTTTAACCTGTTACAGTTAAAGAATACTTCACTGCTCTTTGAAAAAAAATATTTTCTGATTATCTTATGGAATGTATTATTTAGGCAATAAGCATTTTTAACTATTGCATTATTATTAAATTCCAAGCATTCCAAACATTTGTGATTCCAACCTCTTCCTTCCTGGCCCATTTGGACAGTAAATTTTTTTCATTTCTTACAGAAAATGTCATGCAAAATTCTCACCATTCTTGACTGAAGCTGTAGTTGTCAGACTCTGCAGATCAAAACCTACCACTTCAGCACGGGAGTTGGACTAGATGACTCTACAGTCCCTTCCAACTCGAATAATTCAGTGAAATTCAGTGAAACATGAAAGTTTTCCTTCACTTGCAGGTCCTTTCCTCACATGTACTTAGCCAAATTGTTTAATTAATTATTTTCTTAGGCCATAATGGAAGAACTGCAGAAAAAGGTTTCTTTCCTTATTCACTCCAATATTCAAAATCCATAGATTTTCAAGGAGACTCTCATCAGCAATTCTCATTATTGCTATCTCCACAGTTTGCACAGTTTACACATTCCTTCAAGAATAAGCATTTTAAAAAAAAAATAAATCAAACCAGCTGGTGTACCTCTATACTGTATAATCAGGATAAGTCTTCCATTGTCTCTCATATTAGTTTTTTTTCCTCTTTTCAATGTGTTATTGATGGTGCATCCATTCTACAAGATCTGAACTGTTTCAGCATTTCTCCTTACTGCAGGACTGCACTACCACTACTCTCTAGAGCATTTCCTAAAGTCAGTTCCCACCTGCCTTCAAGTAACTTTTTTTGACACTCTCAATTTACTCAACCCTAGCTCCCTCACATTACTCCAGCTGACTTTGCTCCACAACTGTCATTCTGTGTTACAGCCTAGAGCCCTGATTCCTAGACTTGCCTCATTGTGTGCTTCAATAGTCCTGTTAAAACTGGGTCTCAATACCTAGAGGTGGAAAGAATTTGTAACAGACTCAGAACATAAAAATCCTACTGTTCAGAAAGACTTTTTCAGCATTTTAGTACATTGTCCATGGTTTTTAAGTGCTACTTTGATCAAGCTCTTTCCTTGCAGAATGGTAAATTTCAGATTTTTGCAGGAAACTGAAAAATTCTTAGTTTGCAGGGAGGCAAAACTTTACAGATAAATCTAACTGCAGCAATCTATACTCCCTGAAATAATGTTTTCCATGAGAAGATTATTTTTATTATTTGTAATAAGTATTATGCAACTTGTAACATTGCCAGAAATATAATCCGATATGAACAAGGGAACCTTTATTATGCATTGAAACTGGAGCAAGCTCCAGTGACATGGAAATTCACCATCAGGAAAGCTACTGTAAGAAAAACTGGCTAAAGTTTGAGTATAGTGAGAAATTTCTCAGTCTGATATAAGTTTAACTATTTACATACCCATAGAGTCCATCAAGATAGTTTCACATTATTGCAAATTTTTTTTTCTTAGATACAGATTTCTTCAGAATTTGTTTTTGTTGTTCTTTCATTATTTAATTTAAAATGTCATGAAAGATTGTTTTTAGGCATGTTTGAGGACACAAATTCTGCATGTTTTCTCTTTATTGTATATCCTTCCTGTGACTTTTTTCCCCCACAGTACCAGCTGCATAAGTTGATACCTGGTGACAGAAGAACAGTGAACTTTTCATCACCTGAGAGCTCCTGCAGTGGTCCCTATGGAAAAATTGGACTAAACTGTAGTCCATTTAGCACTTAATTTGTAAGTGCTGTGTGTAGTCCATCAAAGGTTAATTCAGCTTTAGAATCTTTTCCTGTCTTTTAAAACTGCAGAACAAGGCTAAATCTCCTCTCTTAAGAGTTTTTCCACATGACTTTACACCTTACAGCCATTTTATTTTATCAGAACAAACTGACAAATTCTCTGTAAAACAGTTCCAGCTCTTTCCAGATTATAGGCATACCTATTATACTTTAAGAGCTCCACAGATGAAGCTATGTTAATCTTCAGCTCAGGGCCAAGCATGACAACTGCATAAGGATCACTTTTATTGACTCCTGCTGCAGAAGGCACCAAAAGGCACAGGTTATGCCATTCCTTTTCTAATTCTACAAAAGTAACCAGAAGAATATCTTCACCCTCCGTCTCAATGCTGTAGGGTTTGTTGGTCCCCATTGTTTCACTTGCCAAAAACTTGTGAATGTGTAAGTTTTTTTTCCCCCTGCAATTTATGTGAGTCTCATTAAGACCTTAGCTGGGTGAGGTATTAATAATCCCTGGTAGAGCCAAAACTTACTCATTTCTTGGTGGAAGGTCTTTAGACTTGATGTTAGTCCACAGTTTAGACTGAGTTCCAGCTTCTGTCTCAGGCACAGGCTTAAACACATCCAACATGATGTATGCTCTCAGTGTTCTGAAGGCATATTAATATATCTTACCAATACAGGTACCACACTAAGTATCATTTCTCGGAATCCTATCTCTATTTAATATAACATAAATTTAATTGAAGCTTAGTTAGAATGTTAACAACTCCAAAAAAAATCCAGTGCATTTAAAATCATGGCTCCAGCAGAACACTTCCAATGTATAAAAGATCTATTTTTATTATGTTTAGTTATATACATTTGTGGCTTATCAAACCAAGAAATGGTTGCATACAAAAAAAAAACTTTATCATTTACTCACAGAAATTTTTATTGTTATCTTTTTCATAAAGAAGGGTTTAGACAATACTTTTTAACTATAGGTCTTTTGCTTTATGCTTTTTAACTATAGGTTGTTATAGCTTCTAACCCAAGTAGATTAAAAGAGAGGTACCACAAATATTCTGCTGTCAAAAAAAGGCACTAAATAACTGTGGAAACCTCACGCATAGCCAATGTTTATTATTTATTTGCCGAATGAATGTATTACATTGAAAAGAGGAGAACAACATTTGGCTTCAGTAGAGTTAAGGGAAACTATATCCAGGGTAATTAGCACAAGAACACCAATAGCTCAGTCTGGTGGTGAGTAATAAATGTGGCTTTCTCTAAGCTTTTCAACTGAGAAGCAACCACAGATGTTTGGCCCAAGACAATCTCAGAGGTGGCAGCCTGCACTGTCTTACCAGAAGGCATTTAAACCTCACATTAGCAGAGGAGACACACTGGGGAAGCCCTGGTTTCCTACACAACAGCAGCAACCTCAAAGTGCACCTTCTCCCTTAGATGGTGTCTCCTCGCAGACCATGACCCAAATCAGAGATGGGAGAAGGGCCATCTCCAGACCACAAACCTTGAAGTGGTTTTAGGGTCACTGCTAGTGATCTGAATTTTCTGAAAAGTCAGCATTATTGCCAAAGGCTCTTGCATTAGAAACTGAATTTGAATCAAAGATTTGGCATAACCCCTAGCACAATGCAAGCCATATCATGGATCTAATATTGTCTTCCTCTCAGTCAGGCAAAGTACTGACACAAATATAGCAAGGGGTAGGATACGACCCTATAGTAGTGTGTGCTTTCTCAGTCAGAAGATGCTGTGGCAAATCCCTCACAGTGGCAAATCACAATGAATTAAGGGTCTAGGAACCCAACAGCACACAAGTTCCCCTACAGTCTCCACCCCACACAAGCGCCATTTTCAGCATCCTGGCAGCCACACAGCAGATTTTTTCACTTTTGCAAAAGTGTATTCCTTCATAAAGAGGCAGAGCTGATCATTTGAACCAACAATTTCTAAAACACATTTACCAACATTTTTTTTTGAATAGAGCAATAAATTTTTAAAATAAATATTTCACAGTTCACAGCAGAGAATTTCAGAGTTGTGTTAAAAGCATTCTGTTAAAATACTGCCATCTTACGATAAAATCTGAAGGTAAATGGACTGTTATGAACTAATCTAACACATTATAATTTTGTTCTAAAATTTAAGCCATTTTTATTAGCTCATTTTTTTTGGTATTGAGGGAAAGATGTGTAATAGTGAATACTAAAAATGTATGTGATGTACAGTGAGTTTGATATATCAATTTTCTTTTCATAGCGTCCCTTCTTCCCTCAAAACAGTGACTTCAACTTCTATCAGCCTACAGGACTGATTTACTATGACTGGTTTAAGCTAGCAATAGCCAAATGTTTAGAAGTTCAGGCAGGAGAGCAGGGGATGGCTGTCTGGACTGATGTTCATATTTTGATTGTCTACTAATTGGTCTTGAAGAATTTTGAGAAAACCAGTGTTTCATGATTTTAGGAGAATAAATGGCCTTGAATTCTCTGCATTTCTGCTTCAGATCCCATCCAAAAGTAGGCATGCAAGCTTTGTGAACTGAGGTTTAAACGACTGTACTATTTAAAAATGACAGATCTCTAGCCCCAGTTTAAATTTGCAAGATTTAGTATAGCTCTGCTGCTGTGTAAAATATTCACAAAACACTGCACATGCATATTTTAGATGAGTTTTCATTATTAGCTTTTGTAAATGTCAGTGAAATCCCCAAATTCAAGAGGCATGCAGGAACCCAGGCTGACAAGCAGTTCTTGAGCTGTTCCCTACTTCCCTGCCTTTGCAAACTAAGATATCCTCCCTGTTTGCTGAAGCAAAGTTATCTTCCCTTTCCAGAAAGTCTTACAGAGTAACCATCTTAGATACTCCTATACTGGACAGATGGGAAGAAAGTACAATGTCTCCATAGCCAGTTCTTTTCTATTGGGCACAAGAAACATGGTTTTAGGGATCTTTAGTGAGAATTTTCTTCCTGGTTAACACCTTACATGTATGATAGAATCATATAATTATGCAATATTATATGTGTGGGATCTACAACTACTCCCTCACAAAAAGGAATTATATTTCTATGTAGCAAGAAGAGGGAGTTAGCTGAGTGAGGATCTTGAAATCTACTACCACAATCAATCCAAATTTCTTAGCCCATAAGATCATCATCTGGAGACATTTTCAGTATTTAGTAGTCATAAAAAACAAATGCAGAAAAAAACATCACTAAAATAATTTAGTATGCCTGCCTAAACTAACACTTTAAAATGGGGAACAAAAGAACCACAGAAACCATTCTCTGGGGCATAAGAGTTTCAAATGTTTTCCTGTTTTGATACTGGTGTATTTTGTAACTTGAGCAAATTTTGCAAGTTGACAATTTGAGCATAAAAACTCTAATTTTTACAAGCAAACAAAAAAGAAAAAAAAAATCAAACCTAAGCAGAGTAATAGGTACTGTCAAACAATTCCCATCATAAAAATAAAATAAATACCAATGGGACAGTAAGAAGTTTATTTCTGTTTTCCAAGAGATTCTCACAAAAAGGAGTGAAATACATTCAAAACACAGAGAGGAGAAGCAGCTTAAAGTAAAACAACAACATGTAGCAATACTCAGGTAACTCATGCTTCATACAAACATATCAACGGAGAAAACATGCCAAAACCTCTTCACAATTAGTCTGTGAGTTTGCTTTTCTTTTTATTGCTACTTATTGCTTTTTCCTTCCTCTGCTAGTCTAGGTAGGCTCACTAGCAAACAAAGCACTTCTAAGGAGGCCAAAACCACATAGCTACTGAGCAATTCTCTCCTAGTTACTTCATTCTGGTCAAATTCAGTGCTGTTTGGATATTTCTGAGTAAATTTCACCCAGGAGAGTCTACATATGGGCTCAGAGTACGCCTCTCAGAAGTTAGCGTTGTCCAAATAGATAAGGTTATTAAAGTGTAATGCAAAAATCAGGCTTAACAAATATCTTATGTTTTATATTACAAGCAATGCTGCTTCCACTGGAAAACTCCACTCCAGTGCTTTGTAAGTGTAGACTACAACCCTGGTTTTCTCTTTTTTTTTTTTTTTTCTTCCTGTCAGTGAAAATAAAATTAAAATTAACCTGCACCTTTAGGAATTCCTTGCTTCATACAAAATAATATGAATAAAAGAGAAAGATATTCTCTCTCTCTGTTCTCATACAAACACACACATTCATTAGAATTTATGCAAAGAAGCGCCAAATGGCAAAAATATAGAAATATCAACACGGGACAGTGTTTATAGATTGATGATTATTTTAGTACACAGGTTAGGTTGGGATGGCCAGAGGACCTTTGTGATCACCTAGAGGAAATTCCATCGCCTATATTACTGAATTTTATTTAGTCAAAACCTACACTAAGCACATTTCAGCAGGTTTTTGTCTGGAGATCTGTGCATGGCCAGAGTAAATTACATCTGCAGGGAGCTTGGGCATATACCACAAAAAGCGCTATATCATTTCAGACAAATTTGAAAGTAAAGTGTTTAAAACCTTATTGTGTGGCATTGGATTGATGGGTACAGCTCTAGCAACCATCATGCCCTCTGACTTCTCACTACATCTATCTTCATCCTGCCTCAGTCAACAGTGGATATTGAAACCATCCCAGCATACCTGTCTTTAATTTGCCACAGACACCTTTAGTCCTGATTAATTATTTTCAATCTTTGGGTCAGCTGCCTTATGTATGAATATTAAAACTTGAAAGTATGCCCTCCAGTAAGAAACTTGCACCACTTTCCAGAATAAGCAAGATTAATCAGACATGATAATTGTGATAATAAATGTAATACTAACTTACCACATCATATAAATTCCGCTAAATGAGCTCTGTGGCAATAGCGGTTAAGAATTAAGAGGAAAAGCAAAGACAATCTACATTATTGAAAATAAACACATCAGAGGTTGAATCAAAGCCATTTTTCACAGTCCATATAGAGATCATCTTCTTATCTATATGCTCCGCATGTCTGGAGGCAGCAGAAATAGATGAACTTTGCAAGTTAACCTTAGCAAGTTAAACTTTGTCACAGCATAGAACAGTGTAAGGTAGGGAATTATTCTTATTCTGCCTTTCTTAGAGTTGGGTATGGGCTTATCCTGACAATATGGTATTAAATACTCCATTATAGCTCTGTCGCCTGAATTCTGGTTCAGCCTATAGGCATCACTTAATTTAAAATTTCATCATTTTGAATTGCTTAAAACTATGCCATCTTTAATTTCAGCTTCCTATATGTATTTTAATGTTTAGTTTGCCTACTGGAGGCTGAAAGAGGCACACTGTACAAATATCATGTCAGTGTGTTGTCTAATTGATGACACAAGAACTATGAGAGGCACTGTATGGCATACATTAAAATAGCTGAAAGATATCCACTTTCTGGCCCTCATAATCCTCTCAGAAAAGATTAGCTCAGCTTCTCCAGCCCTCACACCTGATATTTCTTACTCTAACCTTATTTTCCAGGTGATCAATTCAATTTCACAGCGTTCTACAGTAGTCTTTGGTATTCTCAGTTGGAATAGACTCTGTCCATCAATTGTTATCTCCATGTCTTCAATTTCTATCTCCACTTCATTCAATTTTACAGTGAAGCTTTCGAAATTCTTATCAGTTGTAGCTTGTCCAGCATTTTATTAATCTCTGTCATGTCCTTAATAAATAAAGTCTGACATTGTACTATAACTCAAATTCATAGACTGTGAAAACTATGAAAAAAAAGCCAAGAGAAAATTTCAAAACCCAACTATTGGAAGGTTAAAAGTAAACTCCTTTGAGCAGCCAGTTTTATTTATTCAGGCCACCAGTGTCTAATAAAAATAAATTTCAAAATATCAAAAACAAATGTCAAATCTTACCAAATTAAGAGAACTAAGAATAGTTCATCTTTGGATTTGTTGAATTTGCCTGAGCAACCTTATACAAATTTAGTTAACAGAAAAGAAACACAGTATAAGAGTCATTAGGCCACAGTGTTATTTTGCCTGATTAACTGAGTCCCCAGTATAGAAAACAAAATGTTTCAAAAAATATTTTCAAAATGGCATATTTGAATTAATTGAAATTTATATTCATTCTCCCTAATATGCTGTCAGAAAGCTAGATTGAAATATTTTAAATAGACTGTTTGGAGTTTTATTTCAATGTCATTATTTGAGAAATGAATATTTAAATCTTCTGGACTGAAAGTTCTGTGCAAGATAAAAATGAGACTGTCATCACTTGGTTTTTTGCACTGTCAGAAGTTTTATTGAGTGTTTTAAATATTTTTTACCTTTCCAATTACATCCAAATTAAAACATAAAACCATAGAAAACAATCAGTTAATCAAATTTGCTCAGATTCATCCTCAGAATAGATCTGTTGTAGTTACAGTGACCAGGATCTGAAGACCATATTTCTGTTCACCATTACCTCCAAAACAAAAAAGAGGTTCTGCTTTCTTTGTGTACCCCTTTGCCCTCCACTCCAGTAGCAAGGAAGTGATTGAACAGAAGTGTGGCTGGGCTGCTCCCCAGCTCTGTCCTCACAGGTCATACCAAACCTTCAAATGCCCTCCACCAGCAGAGAGGTGATGCCATGCAGTAGCAGGCGAGCAGAAATTCCTCTCTGGCGAGGGGGATGGTAAGCAAGTTCATAATGTGTCAAGCGTACAACATCATCAAACCCTATTATTCTCAGGCTAAGTGCAGCTACTCCATATGGGAACTCTGCATATTAGCATGCATGATTGATCCATCTATAGATTACGTGTTGGCACTGCAAACAACTCTGTGGCCAGAGGCAATAAGTCAACCACTTGAGAAAGCTGTGGAAAGGTCTTTGCCTTCATTACTATAATAAGGCAATATCTACATACCATTACGTATACCAGTCCAACCCTTAAATGTCAATATTATTGTTTTCAAAGTTCAATATGTCAAAAGGATGTCACTTATCAACATGTTTTGTAAAAAGGGCATTATACACTGGAAAGAAATGAAAATTATGTTGGGAAGCAACAGAAAAAAACATCAGTGGTGTTCTTTTATACAGCTTGCACTTCTTAGGAGCATCATTCTGCTCTAATCAAGGAGGGAGTTTTGCAGTGTGGTCGAGATGATGCAGCTCTCTTCAGCATGAAGCTAGCAAATAAAAAAACCAACCAAATCTAGTATCCTGGAACATTCACATAATATGTTTATCTGTGTTCTTGCTGTTTCTACTATGCCATCTATGAATCTACTTCTTGCATTATAGTATTGGGTATGAAAGTGTATATATATTTTTTCTGTGCTAGAGACCTCTTAAACAGTCTGTGAGTTTAAATTGCAAACAATCTAGTGAGACAGACAATACCAGCCAGCATCCAGCACAGGAAGTATTTCTATTTTTATTAAAACACTTCTGAAAATTATTTTTTTGTTATTTGTTTCTAATGGCATCATTACCATTTGAGTGGAACAAATTAGCCAGATCAATTTTTCTTCTCCCAAATGTAATTCCAAAAGCTTTGGCAAACTAAGAAAGATCAGGTTCTATTGCCTTGTGGGTTCTGTTCTGCTCTGAGTGAAAGCACTAGGTAAATATCTAAAGTCTTTTGGTTTGATATTTTTGCACTTTAAAAGCGTTCAGTATTTCTAAATGGCATAGCTTCTCCTTTAATATCTTTACACTCACTAATGCATCTGTTTTAAAGAGCTCAGGATTTAACCAATAATTGTGTACACACAAAGACCATCACTGCTCAACAGAGCTGGTGGAACAGGCATGGGTGGCTGTGAACTGACAGAGCTGTGCAGGGAAACAAGGGGAGAGAGGTGGTCAGCCAGACAGCTCATATGGTCTCTCACTTCTAATAGACAAGGAAATCCATTTCCATGGAGAAGGGCTGTCCCTTCTCTCACACCAAGAAAGTATCAGTGTGAGGTGTGCTACTTCCAAGCTCCTCCAGCCCCAGGCACCTCCCACTGCCACGGCAGACAAGAAGGGAAGCCACAGAAAGCAATCTTCATCAAGCTGGCAATACCAAAACAACCATGAAGGCTTCACAGCCAGGGGAACAGCTCCAGATTCAGAAATGTCATGCTCACTTTTGAAAAGCAGAAAAGATAGAGATCCTGGGGACTAGAGAGGTGCCTGAAGCTAGAAATTCAGTGAAAGAGGAATTGTGGCTAGCTTCTGGGAGACAGAGAGGAGACTAAGCCAAAACGGAACAGTGACAGCTTTTATACAATTAATACAGGCTCTTTTCCAACAAAATAACCTTTTCTGCTTTATTTAATCATCCAAATGAAATGAATAATAAGGGGCGGGGGAGGGGAATTGCCTGGTTCAAGAACATCCTGGACGACGGAAAGTCACTGGACTTGGTTGCTGTTTTTTTTCTTTGCAATTTTCCTCCTCTGAGGCAAGGATGGAAGAAGAAAAAGGAGAGAATCAAAATCAAGTGAGCTTAGGAGTGGACAGTTACTTGTCGTTGGGATATTTTTGTGTCTGCTTGGTCAAGGGAATGAAAGAGTCACATTGAGCATCAAGGGGGGAAGTAGGAGAGGGACTTGCTAGCCATTAGGGCCATTATTTCCACCTTCGTGATGAATAGTCAGGGTCAGGAAAAAGGAAAATAGTATGAAACCCCCATTGTTGTGCAAGAGCAAGGCAGCGAGATAGATGAGCTGGCAACAGCTAACACTGACCCTGCTGTCAGGCAGAGAAAGCGGTATGCAAGTGTTCACAGCTGCTCAAAAACATCACGGCATCAGCAGCAAGAGAAACAGTCGCTACGTCTTCCATCTCTTCTGCCTTAGCTACTGAGAGTACCAGGACTGAAATAGCACTGGAAAAAAATTGTGTCAAAGTAAAGAAAAATAAAGAATGAGCTCCTGCAGGGAAAATGTTGAAGAGTTAGTGCATACTAAAATGTATGCTTTATTCATATAAATATTTTCTGTGGCAAGTTCTGATGCTGTTCCTCCCACATTCCCTTGCAGATTATTGTATGGACTAAATAACTCTTGAAAGGAGAGCAAAGATACATTGGACTATCATGATTATTCATGTAAAAAGCATGCCACCGTGGATCCATGGCTTCTTGCACTTGAAATTATTATAAGTGGAATATTTGAGGCATAAAACAGGAAAACATGTAAAAAAGAAAATAAAGATATATTAGGCCCTAAGAAGGAATTCACCTCACCTAAATTTAGATTTCTGAAAGACTGAAATATTTAATTCTTCTAATTCTCAGAGGTATTCCTAGAGAAATTAATTTCATAGGATAAATGTCCACAATGGATTAGATTAATTTAGATTGTCTCCTGGAATTGCCTAAGTTTATCCAGCAATACCAGAGAGAGAATAAACAACTGACTAACTTTTAAATGGATAAAGTTATGTGAGATTATTCCGTCATGAGGGTATTACTTGCAATGGCACATCTCAGAAAATCTTATTATTAACTCATATACATCACCTTCCTCTTACCATAGAAACAGTGATACGCTACTTCCTTATGTAAATATTGAAAAAGAGGAGGACTGGAAGCAATCATTGCCTTTTTAAGAACTGAAATAAAAAGACAAGGAAGTAATGTGTGTTGTACTAAGGAAAATATTAAAATTTCATATTTACATAAGTGTTATCTGAAATTTGCTAGGGATTTTTCTGGGGTAAAAGTTATCACCTTGAAGATAAAATTACTGAATACTGCCTAACTGAGCTCTAAATTATCCAAATGTATAAGCAAACATTGTGGGGTTTTCTGGGCATAGGAGCATATAGTACTATGGCAAAAGTAACATATAAACTTGTTTTCTACCTGTTTTGAAATAATATTATTGTTTCTGCTTAGTAAAATTCAGTGCACTGAAGATTTTTGATTGTGTTCTTCCTTGGTAAGACTCTCTCTATTCCTCTTACAGCCAAAGTAACATGATTCATCTGTGCTGTTGAATTATTTCTAGCTCACTAAACAAAGTCACTGCCTTTTTTCATGTTTATACACTCTTCAAAAGCCCCTGCAGACCATTAAGAGCCTTCTTCTTGAGTCTCACAGTAGCCAATATGTCTTTTGTTTGAACAAAAACACACAGTCCTGATTGTCAGTTTGGGAACAGGCATCTCTTTCTTTATCATCATGCCCAGATATTATTGCTCATCTTTTCCAAAGCATTTTGATCCAAAGTACCATGTGGGAGGAAATAAAAAGGCTCAGCAGGAGACGGATGTTAAGGACAGAGTTTCACTCTTTGAATTTGCAGCCTTTTGTAAATTCAAATAAGATTATTTATACAGAGTGATCAAATGATGGTCAAACATGGAAGCACTCAGAAGTTCAGTTAGGGTCGGCTCCTAGGATTTGCTTAACAAAATGGATAATTCCGCCCTCCCATGTGCACTCCTATGTGGCTCCTTTCTCAAATACTGTACCAGCTCTTTCACTCTCAGCTCCAAAACTATTTATTTTTTTTTTTCAAGGAGACTCTTTAAAGGTTTCCTTTAAATCTTGTAATTCCCATGATGATATCCCTCATGGTCACAGTTCCCAGCTCCATACTCTGGACAGGCTTTGCAGATGGCTACACCACTGCTTTGCTGTTGTCCTCATCCTTCTCTCTCCGTGAGACCCAGCACTGGGAGCTGATCCCCATGCTGGCAGGTCCAGAGCCTCTCATCATGACAGCTGTTCGAATCACAGCATATTTTTATTTCTTCTTCAGTGGGGATCCAAATCTGCCTCAGTGAGTCCCAGAGTCATTATGCTGCATAAACTCGCTCAAAAAGAGAGAATGGGAGAAGAGCTGGGGATAGAAATTGAGTTGAGAGGTTTCTTGACCACAGTCATTTTTTACATGGCCCCTAAACATGCAGCACAGTTCAACAGACTGTGTTGATTATTCAGAAAACCATATTTTGATATCTGCATTCAGCAGCCAGCCCATTTAAAAAAATCTAGTGGTCCAAAAGCAGTGTAGGTTACATGTATGTGCAGACAATCAAAGGAAAATTTTACTTCTCATTCCTCTGTCTTTTGGTAGTTTCCACATTTGGTCTGCCTACCCTTTCCCTCATCTGCACCTTCTTCCTCAGGACTTTTTGATTTCTGCCCACCTCTGATCTCCCTAACTTGTTCCTTTAATAAACATGTGAGTTGAGCACTTATCTCCAAGGAGCAATTTTTAAAAGATGTAAGTTACCTGAGGTATGAAAGATATAAGTGACAAATCTGATCATTCCATCAATTTGGAATGTCCACCTGCAGTTTTTAAAACTTGTTATGGCTCTGAGCAACCTCATCCAAAATTAAATGTAGGCATGCTTTAAGCAGGATATTGGACTAAATGATCTCCAGAGGTCCCTTCCAATCTAAATTTTATCTATAGTTCTAGAAATAGGGGTTATCACACCAATGAGTAGTTGCTCAACAATATCATGAAAACTGGAACCACGCCATTCTGCCAGAAGCATGTGTAACATTGGAGCCATTACCTTACCTTTAGTTTTTGGAAAGATTGACCAGCACAGCAGTTTTAAAATGGATAAATAGTATAAATTTATGATTGTAGAACAAAGGAAAAATTCACCTATTTCATTGTCCCAGTTATGACTGTGGCTACTAAGTATATGACTGCATGAAAAGGGACTTCCTAGCTCTGTATTTAAGGATGGTGCTTTTCAGGTTTGAATTTCTACTCCTAATACATTTTCCTTCAGTCTTGTATAAATGAACATTATGGTTATCCATGTAAAAATGCTTAAACTTCACTCTAAGGCTTATGTTTACCTACATTAAAATAACCCGTTTATGGCAAAAGCCAAGACAAGATCAAATAAACTTCTGAATAGTTCTACAGTATGTCCCACAGATCCAACATGCAGATCATGAAAGTCTTAAATTCAGCAGAAAAGTACCCCCAAAGCTCAGGATAAGCTCAGCAATATGATGCCTCCTCCTCATACAACTTGAACAGATTTTCTCCAAAAGCACTTGCATACATTTTTTTTTGTACAAGTGTGAAGAGAAGCAACCACACTGATACTTATTCAAAAGCTGCCACCTTACAAATTTCAATCTCAGATTCATGCAGCTGAATAAGGTAGCTAATGAAAAGTAAACTTCAGGAGATTTTACAATGAAGGGCTCATTGCATTTGCCCAGCAAATCTCATCAAATGAGCTCAGCTTGTTTTAAGATGATGTTGCTTCATTTATCACATAGTCAGGTAGCAGGTGTTTTGCTGTCTGAAGAGATCCTGAACATGAGCTCTGAATTAAAAATGTAATAGACTGAGAGCAGAGAAGGTAATACCGCTCAGGGTCCACCATGGAAAAATTATTTAGGGCAATCTTTCGCAATTTGTATAATATCCTGAAGTAATTCCTCCTTTTCTATATGTAGTAGGTAATACTTACTGCTTTTTATTTTTATTTATCCAGTCCTTAGACTCTGATAGTGGTTTTTTAGTGCCCTTTTCATGCAGTCTGGTAGCTTCCTCTAGGGCAGGCAGGCTCCCTTTTTCATAGACACAAATCTCTCCTTCCAACAGCTCTAAAAACTGTACTCTTGCCCAAGGGCAAAGTTAATTACCTTGCCCCAAGAGACTTGCCCTTGGAGACGAAGTGAGATTGGTGCAAAAGCTCAGAATTTACTGAGGAAATGGCTACAGTCCTTGAGCTGCTGAAGACATGCTGGTGACATGACTATTAGGACACAGTATTGACTCTGACTCTTTCTCCAGGCTCCTCTTCTGTCATCACATCAAGAGGGATCTTCACAGCTCTGATGCTCCCAAACTGTCTGCTTTGACCACTTTTGCTGAATTGTCTTCAATCTTGTCCATGTTGTCAACAGGTCCTTATTTCACCCTGTGACAGCACTTCCCAGAAAACTCTCTCTGAATCCTTCTTCAGGCTGCTTCCATGCATATAAATTGCTGTTCAGAGGACTCCAGAGTTCCTTATTACCCTTTTCCCCAACTTCCAGAAAAAAACAGCACTGGCTGAGTACAAGGAACAATTAATACAAAAGTTTAAAGTTTTGAATCAATAGAAATCATTACATTGTGCAAACACAAAAATTTGTAAACTTTGCGGACAACTGTACAAAATAATTTGGTTGATGGGTGTGAAATCAGACTTCATTTTACTTGTCAGTTTCAGCAGCCTCTGCTAACTTTTTTATTTACTGCGTCCTTCAACATCATTGCAAATCCATCAAAGATGGAGGTATCTGCTATTTCTCTGTGAATTTTAATAGTGGGGTTTTTTTCAGGGATATTTACTGAATTATAATATCTCTTTCTTTTCACATTTTTTTCCTTTTTACTGCATGCCTCATTTGATAACTCTAAACTAGTAGACACTAACTTTGACACCAATGAAACATCAAGAGCCAGCATCAGTACACTACAGACTTGCACAGTCATGGTACCTAATGTGGCATGAATGACAGCTGTCCAAATATTTAAATCTTGTTTACCATCAAGTAAATACCATCCACCATCAAGTACTTGATTTACCATCAAGTACTATGCTTCTGAAGAAAAGTATTATGGATATTTCATTTCATTCACTTTCTGACAGACCTCCTCTGAAACCTCTGACAAATAATTTACTTTCCTTCTAACACACTGTTTCTATATACTTTGTGTTTTAATATATTTTTTGGGGGTACAAAAAACCCTAATATGGGCACTTATATGGGACCTAGTTCAAGAAAACCAGCCTTGATTTCAATCATTAGGTACAATCTGTACAATAAAATTAGGAACATTTTGAATGCCTGTTAGTCTCTATTTTCACTCTTTCACAGTTTTCTTTTCTTTGTCTCGCTGTTGACATGTTTACCTCCCTTTAAATTTTCCACAGTATTAGATAGAGGGCTGCAGGCATCTGCCTTGACCTGCAGCTCGGCAGCTATGACTAAGCCTCAACATGTCCTGCATTGCCCTCATAGGAGGTTGGATGGGAACAAGCTCTGATGTGACTTTCTGCACTGTTTTATCTCTAGTATCTTCTTCTATTAAGTTGTGGGTTTTGTTCCACATGACCTCTGCTTCTTTTCTGATTCACTGTACTCCTCTACACAGCTCAGTTGGCTTAGCAAGTGTCTCACGATGCTTTTCACACTGAAGTGGGCAGTGGATGTAACCTATATCTGGAGTAACACACAAGCAGCAACCGGCTACTAACTTGCTCCTTATCCTTCCATGGAAATGGAGAAGTGAATGCAGAAGCACAGTATGGAAAGAGGGGGAGCCACCTTTCCCTGGCACCGGCAGCGGCTCTTTATTTCCTATGGGTAATTTCAAATACTTAGAGTTTACAATGAAGAAAGGATGGGAGAATATAGCTGAAAGGTTGCGAAAGTTGGCTTTAGCACCAAAAAATCTCCCTGTTTAAACCTCTTGCTTTTATTTTATTTCAACAGTGACAATGTAGTTTTGCACCCAGGGGCTTTCAACTGACAGAAATCAAGATTGCTGGGGAGGCTGGCCAGGTCTTACAAGCTCTCTGTATGAGATAACTTAAGAGTTTGGGGATATGTGGGGATTCTACAAAAGTCACAATTGGGGTTAGAAAATTACATACCTTTTTTTAAAGGAAAAGGTCTTAGACAGAGAAAATACATATGGCCTTCCCATCATTATGAAACTTGATGGTGAGTGTAGATACTAACCCACGCCTTGTCATCATAGCATATGAACAGCTTCCAGCCTGAAGCTGTATTTCTAAAGGAAATAGTAAAGATTGATAGAAAGAATAGGAAACAAGAAAAAAATGCTTTTGGAACTGGAAACAAACCCATTTTTATGATTACCAGGAACACCGCTTATTTGTCCATTCATCTGTTAGAGCCTTAGAGGGTCATAACGTTACCAAGGTAAAAGCAAAATGTAAATGGTTTAGCTGGTGCTGTTTCCTATTTCTGTTATGTTCCATGATGTGTCAATGAATCATGCAGTTATTTTCTCCTTTTCATGTCACATGAATGGGTTTTTATAACCTCACACAGCCTATGAAGGACAGCAATGTATCGACTCTTCTGACCTTTTACTTATTCTAGACTTTGATTGACTGGTCTCCTCTCTTCTTGCAGCGTTGGCAGCTGCCAGAAAGAACCACAGCCTCAGACAGTCAAATTACTGAATTTTGAAAAGGTGAAAGCAGCACAGCTTAGTTATGCTGTGATATCTCATAAGCCCGTGTCAGGCATTGAAATTCAGATGTCTTTTTCTTGTAACAAAGATAAGTGCACGAACAGGAAGATGAACAAGAATATCAGAAGAATGAATATTCTTTCAATAAAGACTTTAACAAAACACTGTGAGGGTACAAATTTAATCTGCCTTGTTACAGCAGTGTTCTAACTGATCTCTCTCAGATACAGAGCCAAATTCTCACTTTTTGTCACTATATAACAATGACATTTTGTGCAATTCGTATGTGAATACACACATTGATTGGGTCAATATTTACATATTTCTAGGAAGACTTTTTTAACGAATATAGCACTTCTTTAATTAATAATGAACTATTATGAGAGTGAGGTCTATCCATTCTTCTGCTAAATACTCAATTTCGTTACACTCCAAAGAAATAGAATATTACGAGATATCTGGAAATCTTTCTTTCCTTTGAAATGTGTAGAGTTCCAAGTGTGATATTATCTTCTGTAACAATTGCATAGTTGTAGTTCTTGATGCCATCTTCACTCATGCTGCAGTAAACCAGCACTGACCTTAACTTGGGATTCACTAGTAAAACAATCTCCCCCATATGTAGACAGTACAAATAAGTCCATGCAAATGATCCAATTGTTAGTTCTCAGAAGGTAGTTTGCGGTGTATTCCAGCATAACCCATGCGACAATAGAAATGTTCAAATGTGCAAAGATGATAGGTAGTCTGTAATATGAGAAAAGCCTGTAGAAACCTTGGCAGAAGACATATGTCCCAGAAGAGATAATTTTTGTAGTGTTCCAATAATGAAACACAAAAGATGGTTTTGAGTGACATTGACAAACAAGCCTGAACTATACCAACAGCATGAGTAATTTATTAATTAAAAAAAACATCAGGTAAACAACATAGACTGATACAATTGTGCCAAATTGCATGGTATTCTTCAACCTGATTAATAGATAGCTCTTTAAATTACATCATCCTACTTAAGTAAAAGAAGCATGTTAAAAAGGAACAATAATCTCCAGTCTAAGAACAGTTAAAGGTAGTTGGATTGACACTGGCATGTAGGAAGCAGTGATAGATGTAATCATGGCACCTCCATGACCTCCTAAGAGGGACTTTTGCTGATTGAATTAGCTAGTGAGCAGACTGCAGATTAATGTTGATCTCTAGTGAACATCATACAATAAAAGATCAATTAGCAGGTAGCAGGGAAATCGTGAAAATGTTTTTAGTTCACATAGGTCTATACTCAATTTTATTTTGACACCAATTACTGATTGCCTTTTGGCATCTCAGAGACAATTATCCGCCTTCAGCTTCTCTACTCCCTAATCCTTTCTACTAAAGGAAAGCTGCTTATAAAAATACTTCCTAGCAAGTTTTGTGAGCCTTTGAGTCTCTGCATGTTCTTTCTTCTCAAGTCCTGTAAGTAAAAAAAGCTTGTTCAGGAGCTACTTTTAAAAGGAAAAATGCCCCTTTACAACTTTCAAGAAATATTTTTCATATAACACAGTATGAATGAAAAGTTCAGAAGGTACTACTGTTGCCATGAGTTTTCTGTATGCACATAAATCCTCACAAAGGTCTGTGGTTTAATGTTTAGGGATCAAGTTGCTGGAGCAAGACTTTTGAGATAATAGGCATAGTCTTCCTGGACAAACAGACTTAATAATCGAAGCTCCTATAATTAATGAAAACAAAGATGTGTGTGAGCATTTGGGTGTGAAGATGGTATAAAATAACTTAAAATCTACAGGACTTTGAAGATTTCTTTAGTTATAAACTGGAGAAGGAGGGGTGATAAACATTAAATAAATATATTTTTTATGACTCATTCCATAGTAAAGCCTGGCCACCTTCTTATTGTTCTTTGACAACAGTGAATAAAAATAATTTGCATAAAATTATTAAAAATAGTAACAGTAATAATACACTGAGCTAATAGGTTGAAGAAGACATATTTCCATGACACTGTCTCTAGGAGTATATTGAGTACTCTTTCTAATTTCAACTGACTTTCAATATCTCTTAAGAAAAACTGGATGTGAAGAACTTGGGCCATGGATACTATTTGGATCAGGCTTCAGGTAGACTGTAGCCAAATATTATGTAACTGCACTAAAATAAAACTCATCTTTTATTTCTGTGAAAAACTGAGAATGGGGGTATATATATGTGTGTATATATATGCAATGCATATGGGTGTGTATATATATGTACTTATACACAGTTATCAAGGAAATTAATGATTACTTCTTCCTTTGTATTTGACTGCTGAAGTTTTATAAGCTACGTTAACGACAGATAGTTGGAATACAGCTAAGAAAAGCTGTGGATGGTCATTGACATGTATTTCTTTGTCTGAATTTCTTATCAGACAGCTCCATTTCAGGGATTCTTTTTTTAAAAGGCATTGAGGGTAGGTTGCAGTTGCAGAGGAAAAACATACCTTTCTTTACTTACAGGTCCATGAGGATGCTTAAGTTATGATTACAATCACAGAAGACCTGGTCAATACAGCCATGGTATGTAGAAAAATGATGGTTGACTCAGAGAAATTAGGCACCATCTTTGGTCAGCTAAGTCCCTTCACAGAGTTGACTGACTTTACTGCTGATAAACTTGGTTCAGTTGCCTGCAGATAGATATCTAGGATAGGGTATCATGCCTGCAGCCCAGCTGTTTCTGCAGAAGGAAACAGACCTCCCACTCGTCATTTGCCATATTTATCTGCAGTGTTTCTCATTACTGATACCCCATGGTGTCTCAGATGGCTCTAGAGATCTAAGCGTAGATACCTTCATAGAACCCTAGCTCTCCACTGAGCATAAACACCTAAGCTTAGATGTGTGACACTGTGAGATGAACCTCACCCCAGATGTCAATGTTCTCTGATCTCCAGATGCCATAAATTGACAGGACAAAGATGTGAATTGGAATTCTGTTGAGTAATGAACTGTCCTTCTTATTATAAGGTTAAGAAACTGCTCCAAGAAGGCTGGAAAACTGCAGAAACTTCTTCAGGAAAGTTCTTCAATTGTTAGAATCCAGGTACTCAAGAAAAAATGAATAATTTATTGTAACCAAGGCTGGCTTATACAGTCATTTATGTTTAATGTCTTTCACTGTAAAGGGCTCCTACATCAAAAGAGATACATGCCTTGCAATTGTAACACAATTACTTCTCTACAGGGACAATCTCAGTCAAGTAGCATATAGCATATTGCTTAAGAATCTAGGAAGAAAGCAAAGCTTGACAGAGGATACTAGGATATACTCTTATTTTTGGCAAAAACGTGCCTTAAGGCTGAATTTCCAAATACAGGCAATTCAACAACTTTCCTAACTGCACGAGACACAGTGATTTGAAATGCCAATCAGGTAATTTCACATACAAATGCAGAGTTCAGTGCTATTTGCATATGTATAAGCTGTTTTCCTGCATAGCTGTGGAGAGTGCACGGCATCCATGAATAAACATTTGTAGGCACTTTCAAAAAACACTTCAGCCTTGTTGTCTGTCACTTGAAAATTGTCTTTAAATGTTCATGCAGTGAAAAGACAACCTCCGTTTTTCAGGAGTTGGTGGTCTTTATGTGGGATTTATTATGTGATTGGTCCATAGCTCTTGGGCCTCGGAAGGACCCTCTATTTCTGTAATTATTCCAGTAAATACAGCTTTTCTTTTTTTCTTTTTTATTTTTTTTCTAATGAGCATGGATAGCTTACACATCCCTGAAGCAATCACAGGTGCAAATATTTCCATGGAACTGCTTAAGGCCGACACCCAAGTTCTGATTATCCTTCTTTCAATTTTCCCACCCTTTGCCCTCTTCAGTCATTTATTCAGTGCAAAGTAATGAAAAATGGTACCTTCATAAACAGGAGGATTTTTCACACCTTTCTGCAGTGTCATAAGGTGTCATGTCTAGAATGGTCCTAACATTCAGAACTAACAACATTAGGATTCTCTTGTATGCTTAATAAAGGAAAACAGGTGAATATTCACGGAATCGTGAGTTGTGGGAGGTAATAAACAGGAAAATGGTAGGGATAATTCATGGTTTGTCTCAGAATCAGCCTTTCAAGGTTGATAAATAAGATGTAGACATACACCAATCAGTACATATTGCAATCCTTCAATCCAGGAGCCAATTTACATAGCTCTTCAAAATCTCCATGAAAAAAAATCTAGTTAGAATAGTGAGGCTGAAACAGAGTGTTCAATTAAGACTCAAATAATCTCTGATATCTTTTTATCTTAGCATTTATTGAATTCTAGCACGATGTTGAGCTTTTTTTAATATTCAGAGTGTGTGAAAAACGGAATAGGTTTTGTCACTATTTCTTAAACCTCACTACTAAAAGGGGTTCTTTATTATTTATTTGCCCCTGTGAATTTTAGAACGGTACTGCAGTGTACAGCTTTTTCTGGTTTTATAATTTTTTAATTAATCATTTCCACAAGGAGTCTAAAAATACAAAAATCAAGATCCTATAGTAGCAACTAAACAAAGTTGCTAAGCTAAACAAAAATACAATAGGAGACAATTTTCTTCACATTCTGATATACCACAAAAAGGTGAATTAGAAAATTCACACTTAGGTATATCTTTCAACAGCCATGGTTTGTCTTTCTTTTCTGGAGGATATCCTTATTTTCCAGTAAGATTTTTTAAGTGCATGATTACTTATTTAGAGGAGAACTTTTAATGTCTCATCTGTGACCTTCATCCTCCTCTTTAGTTCTGTATCTTAAATGTGATATTCTTTCTATCTGCAATATAATACATATTTCTTTGATTGTGAATTATGGTATTAAGAGGGTGAAGACAGTGAAGTAGCTCCTGCCATTAGCCAAAATCCCATCCAGGCTCTCTGCAGAAAGCTTCATCAAATTCTGTGCCAAACCATAGTTTATATTGCACTTTTTTGTAACAGTTGACAAGTTCAGGTGCCGCTTAGATCAACTGAAACTTAGTGTTTGTTCAGTTGAATGTGTAAGGGAGTAATATAATCGGAAAAATAGTTGAGCAAAATAATCCCATGGAAATCTCTTGAGACAAAAAAACCCATGCTTCATTTGGGAACAACCTTTTGGTTTGAAGAATCCATCTGCTTTGGTAATGTCAAATGAAACATTAAAGATAAAGGTAGTTCTCTTTTCTGGAAGACCTTCCCTGCTATCCATGGACAAAGAAAAAGAGGAAAAATGCCATTTATAGGTAAGTTTTATACTTTCCTAATTTGCTGCAGAACCAGAGTCCAGTGTGCTTTTAGAAAGAAGAAAAAAAAAAGATATGCTCTTCTTTCAACTACCTTAAGCTGCAGGTAGTGGCATGGCATACATTTGATAATTTCCTGTCATTATGCTTCCAAAGTAGAACCAACATAATAATGTCTTGAAAATTTATGTTTCTCTTCCTAGATGAGTTGCCTTTCAAGCTTTGTCAGAACTGCTGTATACCAGAAGTTGGTCAAGAGTACCAAACACCACCATATCTACCACCTGGAGAAAGTACTGCCACATTTAAGTCACTGTAAGGAAAATTAAAAACAAGGACCTTCTCCTGCGTACACATTGATTATGTCCCTCTTGGTAAATAGATGTGCCTGAGGCACATGTCTGGCACTAAGATGAGGCAGGGACTGGCCCAGTTTCATACTCACGCTCCAGAACTGAATGGCTTTGTCCAACCTGTCTATGGGGAATGGTTCTTGACCTGTTACAGCTCCCTGAGACATGTCTGAGAAAGTGTGAGGTGATAAGCCAAAACCATACTGGGGACGAATTGAACCACTTAGAAGCAGTGACAGTAATAGGCCAACGCATGGAGCTGTTCCTTGGCTATGGTTAATTTACTAGCACAGACATGGCCTTTGAGTCTAATACCGCCAGCTATGCTATGGTGATTTTTTTTTCCTCTTTGTTCAGTTGTTTTTTTTCTCTTTTTCCTTTAATTATTCTTTTAATCCCAAATGTGCTACATTAAGATACCTCTGTCAAGTAGAAGTAGCTTTTTAACCGATCTGTTCCTACTACTTTACAGTAAGATGGAAGGTAGCATAGTGAGAAAAGTGCATTGCATTTGCTTGAGATGATAGCACCTAAATGCTTTGAGATCAGGACGTGACACAAATGCAGAACAAAATAAAGGGCTCAGTCCCTTGTGTGGCTTCAATAAGAAATCTGGCAGCCATTTTTTAAAGCATCATAAGGAACAATATGTCAATAAATTATATTGATAATGCTCTAAACCAATGCATCTCAGGAATGACTCAAGGGCTCAGCAGGGGATCAGATAGTGGGCCATGGAAACAGAAGAAAAACCTTCCAACACAACCAAGCAAACAAAGGGTGAAATACAAAAAATAAATGAGCATTCATATTTGGTTAGAAAATTAAAAACATGAGGGCAGCAGCTCTGTGAGATAATGAGTAGGTGTTACTTCAAAGGGACGAGGTGACCTTTGTTGAGGAAGTACTGCTCTAAGACAAGCAACAACATTGTTTACTAAATTGTAACCCAAACTGCTCTTTCCTAATGAAAGTCTTTAAGTTCAAGGTGCCTGACATGCTGCTCAACTATGTCTGGCATACATCACCTTACTTCAAAGAATTAATACGTATATATGATGGTGCTGTGCAGGTCTGGTCAGATACTGGCTGGGTTTTCAGAAACACCTTAGAAGCACCATCTCAGGAAACTGTCTCACACATTATCATGCAGGGAAGACATAAATCAACACCCTTTGAAAATCTACCAGTCTATGACCAGTTTGACCTTCAATATAGTATGGGTATGATCTCTTCTGCATTTGTCCTGGATAGAGGCCTCTGACAAAGATCTCTGGGGAACTTCAGGTGCAGGAAGTTTTGCATGCCTCTGTATTTTTTGCAGAGCTATCTTTCAGTCACGTTCCCAGCTTCAAATGTTCCCAAGTTCAGAATGAAAAATAAAGATAAAATAAAGCCACTGAATCTGCTGCCAGTAAATACTCACACTATAGAAAAGGAACTTCATAGGCTTTCTTTTCCTGCAGGCATGGAACGATTGTATTGTTCATCAGATTTCCTGAGAGCATCATTTTCTCTCCTTCATCCTGTGTTCATCTATCATGCTAACTGCTGCTTGGAGAAAAGTAAAGAAAAATATTATACTAGGCACAATCAGTTAGCACTGAGAGGGAAAGTTGTTTTGTGAAAGCTTAGAAATAAAAGGAAATTTCTGTGTCACTCTTGGATTTCATTAATTTAAGCAAAAAATCAGATATTGCCATCTTTTTTTTCTATCGGTTTAGCTGACATCTGTAGCAAGTGAATGGTGCTTTTCCCTTTTATTACAGAACATTTACATCTGTTCCAGAAAGAAGTGAAAAAAAATTCTGTATTATCAGGTTAGGATAGCACAGGGAGGAAGAAGAGGTCCAACATTTCTAAGCAAGGAAAGACATATTAAGGAAATATCAAACTATTAACCCATCCTTACCCTTGCCATCTTCGAGTCCTGTAAAAAAAAAACCAAATAATCTGAACTATTGCCTGGGACCAAAAGTTATGTTTAGAACAGAAATCTTATATTTTTCTGTAAACTAAAGAAATATGGATGATATCCTGGACTAGCACATATCAAATTACCTTATCAACTAGACTTTACTCATCTTTTAAAGTCTCGGTATGAGATTCATCTCACCTGGGTTTGGATATTCATCCTGTAGGCTTGCAAACTAGTCATCTAGGTGCCCTTAAAGTCAGTGGAGAGAATTAGATTCACTTGTCTAATTTAGTGCTTTACAGAGGTAATAGGTGATTCAGCAGTTCAGATTTGATTGTAAATTTTATTAGCTGCCAGTGGGTGACAATTTTTTTTGCCACTTTATTTCTGACTTTCTGAAGTCAGTACCAGGGAGTTGTTGCCTTGAAAAAGTTAAGATATCTTTCCCCTACTCTTATGTGATGCAGTGGCAATGATGGATAAAGAAAGAGTCTTCTTTTTATGAAGGCTTATTATCTTTTTGACTGCCTGTCTAGAATATATCTCTATACTAACCTTGCAATGCAGCCAAGGTACAGTAAATGCAATTATGGTTTACAAAATAAGACAGGCATGTTAATACTTCTCAAGGAAAATAATAAATAAATAAATAATAGAAAAAAGAGATTGCAATGCCAACTTCTGCAGTTATTGATTTCTAGACTTTATGTTTGTGCTTCAGCACTTTTTTTTAGAGAATGATTTCTCTAGCTGAGATAGTTCCAGTAGCTGTGATCTCACTTGTAGGGGTGGGTATATGGTGTCTTTCTAATCTGCAGATCAGTAGCCACTTACACTAAGCTCCAAGCTATGATGCAGCTCTCTTTTTTGCATGCCTGTCAAAGACTTGCCTTTTCTTCTGTTGCAGTTTAAGGCAGCAAGTAAGGCAATGAGCTTGACAGGAATTATGCTGAGCAGTGTGGCTCAGCACCTGGCAACCACCTTGCTGCATTGTTAGTGCCCATGAACAACGTGCTGGTGCACGTGCTTGAAAGCTGCTAAATGTTGTGAAAGAGTGCATGAAACACTGCCTTGGATTCTCTCTCCTGCCTTGTATTGTCCAAGGGAACTGAAGGCATTTGGCAGCAAAACACATATTATTTAACAGTGGGAAGTCTTTTCACTGCCAGTGAATGAAGCAGAAGGATTTTGCAGTTTCAGTTGAGAGGCCTTGTTTTATGGGGGTGAATTTCTACCCCCCAGCAGAAGGCTATGGGACAGAATTGCCCATGGCTAATATCTGAAATTATTCTGCCCAAGAAGCTGTATCACTGACAGTACTACCAATCACCGTTATTGCTCTTCCACTTTGGGATGCTGTGAGACAAGCTACTTCCACTCTGCACAGATAGACCACATTAGGAAAATTGCCATCGCTGAAACTGCAGGCTTACGTGCTTCCAGGAGCCTGGAGACCTTAGAGAACTGGAAGGGTGGAGGGAGAAGGCAAAACAATTAAGAATCAAAGCAAATTTAGGCTTACTGTTGTGTGTGTTCTAATTGCTATTATAGACTTGAAGAATAACGGCTTCATTATGCATAGTTTCTCATCAGCTGTTCTGTTTGGAAAGGGATTCCATGAGTCACAACTATATGTCATCTCTCATGACAATAAATACAATAGAGAACAAAATGGGGTAGTTCTCTTTGGGGTCAGAGAGGGGAAGCTAAAAGCAGAAACAAGGTTTTGTTTTCACTTAGAGCTTGAGTGGGTAAGACTGCCCATCTTCAGAAAACTTCATTAATTGTGATGAGTAGCTATAGCAACACATCTACAAAAAACAAAACTATGACTTCCTAAGAGAGAACAATATACAGTTGTATTCTTATGAGAGTATGGATGCAGGTCACCACTGTGACTTGGGGAGCAATTAAGATGTTTATGGTCATGGTCTAGTTGTTCAGCAGGACAGTGGTATATTGAGATATCTGTTTTTTCCCTTCTCCCCTAGTTAACTTTTCCAAACTGCATGTTTTCTTTATTTTGAATGCTTAACTTTTTTGAATGTTTAGCTGTTTTATTATGTTTTACTCCTATAGAAATTGAATGTGTGGCTACTGTGGTGTTTTTGAGTTCCTTCTTTTCCCTAGCCAGACAACTTGTTATGCAATCTCATTTAGTCTTACCATCTCTACAGTGATGCATAATGGAGAAATCTTAAAACAGGTAGGCTATTAAAGCCAGTATAAGGTTCACTTAAACATGTGCTGACAAATGTACCTGATGATTGTTTTTTAATTCAGAATTTCAAGACTAATGAGACACAGAACCAAATGCATCTCAGAGGGAAGAGAGGTTCTGACGTGCTCAACATCAAAGCCAAGTTTGCTATGATCAGTACTGATTAGCTTATTTCCATAACTAATATTATTTGAATAGAATATGGCCACTTTCTGAAAATTAATACAAATGAAAGTTTTAATTTCCTAAGAGTATCATTTTGTTGCACAAAGCCCACTACAGCTCTGCAGAACTGCCTTGCCCAATGCAGATAGAGAATAAAAGAGGCAGAAGTGAATGCTTAACAGGATGCCTGCAGACACAAAAAAATGACGGTGCTGTTGCTGCACGGGTTTAATGAGTGTACCTCTCTTGTCTGATTAGCCCAAGTCTATTGGCACGCACAGGGAAAGCAGAGCTGTGATTCTGCCTCCATCAGGATCCTGGCAGCAAGGAAGAAGATAGTAAGGAAGGACTAATTCTGCTTCGACTTTGTAGACTCTTTGAGGGACTGGAGGAACATGCGTATGATAAACCCTGCAATTCTGTATTCATGTTACAGCCATGCTGAGGGTGAGGCTATCATATAAGTGTGCAGCTAAAAAAAAAATAAACAAAAAAAATAAACAGGAAAAAAATCTCACAATCTTCCTACCCTTGAAGAGTGTGAGGTATACGAATTTCAGATGCTCTGTCTGTGTCTTGCTTTTTAATTCTCCCGTGTCTTACTATGGAAATAGTTGTTAGACTGCTGATCATTTGATCAAACTTACATGGGATTCCTATTAAAGTCAATGCCAGTTGTCTGGACAGAGAAATGCTTTACAAGGGTTTCTAAGAATACCTTTCAGATCTGTTCACTGCTTTTCCAGCACTTCCATTTAGGTCAGTTAGAAAGTTACAAAATTGTAGTCAGCACCATATTTTGATTCCAGTATAGTAGAAGAATTCAGTGCCAAAATTTTATTGAAATTCATAAAAACTTTTCTCCTTAATTCTTTAACATCAGTCAAATGGGCACATAAGAATGTCTGCTTTGATTAAAAGAAAAGAGAACAAAAAACGCAGATGAGAGAAATCTTACCAAAGCAGTAAGTCTTTATAGATCCTGCTGAATGGACTAATAGAGTGCTGTTATACTTTGTCATCAAATTTCATGACAAATCTTATGATGAATAGATCTTTGCAGACATTATCTGTCACTGATTATCCCAATCCTAAAGTCAGTAAAATGGAATAATGAAGTTATAATTGAAAAAAAAGAAAAAGAAAGAATATTTGCTTCCTGCTTTATCAGCCTAATGTTCACTAATATTTACATTTCTTCACCTATAGGTCTAATTCCTGTGTCATAAATCTCTTAGAAATATATAGTCAATCCTTACTCACAGGAAGAATGCTTTCCAATGTTTGTGACAGCTGGCTAGAGAAGTGCAAACAACCAAGGAACTGCTGAGAAGGGTGGACAATATTTGGAAATGATAGGTTGAGAGTGGTCTTGAATGCGTTTGATCCTTCGTCTTTAGAGATCCAATGTACAAGGCCTGCCCAGACTTGTTTGATCTAGAAAAAAACACAAGAAATAAGGTCAAAGTGTACTATCCTCAAAACCAAAAGAACTCAGCTACATTATGGGCTGAAGGGAGAGATTGCTTAATTCTCTGTTTCAGAGGTTTCATAGACTCCAATGAGGTTGGTGCCTATTATGTAGGCTGCAGCTCAGAAAGGTAATTGAGAAAATATTAAGAATAATATCAGCATCAGTTGAAATGATCAAATATGAAGTTTTTGAGAAGAGTTAGTCTGTCTTATTCTGATTTTGCTCACATTCCCACTTTCAATTACTTGCCCATGACAAGTGCTCACAAGCGCTGCAAACTTACAAATAACCAGTAATAGTTCTAAAGAGCCTCTGACCTTAACAGAAATATTCACTGGTAGAAATGACTTCTCTCTTTCAAGAAGGTGGTTGTATCACGGTGGAGGTCAAGACACTGGCTTTTTTTATAACCTTCCACAGTAAGAGGCTGCCATGTTCCATAGAATGGAGGTAATTTCATGCATTTCATTGAGAAACTAACTGTAAGTGTAAGAAAAGTAGATGATCAGTTGAATTGAATGCATGCATAAAGAATATCTTTTTGAACACAGCTTTTCCACAAATCATTGCTTGCTGGAATTTGTATATAGAGTATACTTTTATGGATTTTTTTTCTCTCCAAATAACAGTTTCACTTTTTGTACAACAAAACCAAATGTGGATAGAATTATCATTTCAGCTTTGGAAACCTGCCCAAAAAGCATTCACAACACAGCAGTGTCATTATAATCATAGCAGGCAAAAATTTCAACTTTTTTGCCCCATTTCAATCATAATGTGCCTGAACCACATTATTTTGTGTATAACAAGTATTTTGTATGAAATTAGACTGTTACCAGAACAATTTTATAAGGTATGTTTGTCTTAGAATACCATGTCAACCTTTGAATACAGTTTAGTGTAAAATCTTTACAGTGATACAATGCATTTTTTTTAAGTGACTGTGAAAGAAACCGTGCACAATAAGTATAATTTTTGCAGTATTGACATAATGATGAATAGCATAACTGTCAAGACTTTGGAGGTGTCATGTGACATCCCTACACACACTAACATCTGTTGCCTTCTTGTCCTCCTTCCTATTTAGCATTCAGGATCCTGAATTTCCCAAGTCTGTTAACAACGTTCAGAGTTTATTAGAGCTTCACTGCACTGGAAAATGGTGTTCAAATACTGTGTTACCAAGCACTGCAGTAGACTGATATTCATTGCTCCCAGCTACTCACCACTGGCAGATTCTTGTAGATTTGCTAAGGGGTTTAGGAGACAGTAAACCTCCCAAGCTTGAAAGCAGGTTCAAAATTCAAATTGCAATGGAATTTAGAAATACAATATGAGCTCACAATACAAATGTATACTGTAGTATTTACAGTTACAGGCTTCCACTTTAACTATCTGTTTTGGAACAATTCAAGAGTCCATTCTAGTCACTTATTCTAGTGAGAGAAAGCTTCTGGGTCACTAAGAGGCATTCGCTGTCATATTTTCCAGTACCAGATAGAGTATCTCTGCCTTTAAAAGTGACTATTACTCTAGTCAAAGGAATTACTCCCTGGTCCATTAGATGCAGCATTCCTGACTCCAAGTCTGGTCTTGATAGCTAGGTTAATTGTAGAACCAGGCCAATAGGGAAAATACAGGCATTCAATATTCAAACATTGTAACAAAACAAAGAGAGAAAAACTGTGAAGAAATCCCTTTTTGTTCCGTATTTTCTTCTGTAAAGGAATAAAGAAAGAGATTTTTCAGATAAGCAAAGTGCAATTAAGTATCTAAAGCATCAGATTTTTATAGGAGACAAATGCTTACCTGCTTCTTTTCCCTCCCCTCTTTAAAAAGTTTCCCCTAAATAAATAATCTCTTCAGTCTACACATGGCTACATGGCACGATGATTAAGTGCATCCATACATTTCTTCATTGATTTATACACACACAAAAAAAGGGAAAGAGATTAGCTAAAGATATTAAAATTTACCACTGCTTTTCCCTTAAAAAGACTGAAACCTGGACTCTCACTTGCCTACCTTTACAACTGTACAGCTTTCATTACTGTACTGCCTGAGCAGGTCACTGTCATTAAAAGGGGTTTTAGTCTGAAAATTTCCCTGTAGCTAAGGGATGTAAGGCCATTATACGGAGAGCAAAATGCTAAATTTTACACAGGTCTCTGAGCTGGGAATTGCATTGAAATTTCCTGTCACAAATCTTGGAGCTCCATATACTATATTCTTCTCTCCATACCAAAAAAGCTTTCCAGGTATCAGTGTTTCCATTCCTCTATGGGAGAAGGGAGCTATATCACTTATCAAATTAGGCTTTTAATTACGTTTCGCATAAGATGTTCAGCAACTGGAGCCTGTTCTTTCTTGGCCATCAGCAGAGCTTCAGCATGATGCCAGGCTCCCCAAGGGTCCTGCACCTTTCCTTGTACCCCACGTAAAGTCCCTCACAACACACACATCACCTCCTCACTGCACCCCACACAGTGCTCCCACACTGACCGATGTACCCCCTCCCACTCTCCGCATGCCACAGCACTCCCTAGCTCCCCATGTCCATCTCTCCTACCCCAAACCTGCGCACATCTCCCTAATCAGCTCCACATCCCCAGAAAGCTCCTCCTGGCTCTGTTGGGGAACCTCTCCTTCTCTCTGCAAGGCTCTTGACACCACCATCTTCCTCCCATGAAAGCACAGAGCCAGCAGGAATGGTGCAGCCAGCCTGAAATGATGTGGAACAAAGAATCTGAGGCTGAAAGAGAAGCGTATGGGGGTCCTGAGAGCATGGGGGACTCTGGAGCAGGGAAGGAGGGGGAGAAAAGAGAACTGCAAGTGGACACAGGAATAATGGAGTGATGAGGAAAAAAGCTGGGGTTACCAGACTGATTTTATGTGGCTGAAAACTGGGACCTGTCTCACTAAGACTGATTCTTCCATTTTCTGATTCTTTCATTTTCTTTTTCTTAATAAGTTCTGACTTTACTTGTCCCACTCTGGTATATTTTCCTATCCATTTTTCCTTTCTTTCTGTAGTTCGTTAAATCTTCACCTCTCCTTTACCTAGTCCTGGACTTTCTTTATTCTCGCCTCCCTCTCTCTCCATTATAATTTTCCTCTTATTCCTCTTAAGGACTCCTGTTCTTATTCCTGTGCCGCTCCTTCCTACCCAGCACATTTTCGTCATCCTGCTAAACTTCCAGCTGCCACAAGTGCCTCTCCTAGTCTTTCACGTGTCACATGCAATGATTAATTTCCATCCCTGCTATTGAAGCAAACATGCCTCTCAGATAACCATTCTTTCTATAGCAACCTGATGTGGGAAGCAATAGAGACACAGGCAGCTGCTGCAGTGCCTGGATGGGAGCAATGGGTCACCCCCAGTGAGCAGTGGGGAAGTGGTGTTTGTGCTGCTGATTGAAGGAGTTGGAGGGTGGCATGGGTTAGAGGAGAATTACACTATGTGGGAGATACGTGTTCCACCAAAATGCTTTGCCTAGGTCCAGTCGGGTAGGTGTGTTTCCACACAGACATGCTAGAGAGGGAACTGTGGACTCATATTCAAAACTAATGATTAACAGATTAAAGGCTGCACTTCAGCCTTCTCCTGTCATTTAGGGGAGATAATGCCTGACGTTTTAATGGGCTCACCAGCTGATGTCTTAATTCTTCTGGTCCATGTCTTTGAGCCAATTATTTTCCTCAATCCTCAAATAGAGCTTTGGGGCAAGAGAGGGTCTGGCCACACATCCCTCTTCAGTTGGGGAGTTCAGAGAAAATAAAAGAAGTCACAACTTGGGATAATATAGCAAGTAGAAAATCTAGGGCAGGCTTGCTAGGGAGAGAATACCTGTCTCTGCCCTTATGAAAAATCTCTGCCCTTATAAAAAAAATATTTAAAATATTTAACCAAGAATTGTCTCCCGAACAAGGGCCACCACATCTTCAAAGTTGGTATAAGCTGTGCCATGTTTTCGTGTTGCAAGAAAAGAATCACACAGCTGCTGACTGAAGCAATAAAAAATCCTGCAGTTCTCTGGAGCCTGAACCCAAACACAAACAAACTCTGGGGAAGTCTAATTTCAGAAGAGGACAAAAAAATCCTTTTATGCTTTCCTGCAAAGTATAATATTGTAGGTATAGATCACAGTGTGCGAGTCTTTTTATCTAATGAAAAAGCTCCTTAGTTGCTCGGTACCGGTCACAGATCACAATTATCAATCAGGAAGACATTAAAGTAGAGGCTGAGCCCAGTAATCCATCACACTTTGTATGACCAGGCCACTTTCAAATGCAACATTAAGCTTACAACAAAATCTTTCGCCACTGTTCTTTCATTTTCTAAAATTTTCTTTCTGCAGTTCACATTTCCATCCTCTCATTTGAAAGACAAAAAGTTTTGTCATATTTCTTTGATTAATGAACATTGAGATCTCTTGCTTAATACACAAATCTTGGTCATTTATTCCTGTACCATGGACACTGCTAGAAAAATCTAGGACATATATGAATAGAACAGATAGAATACTCTTTCAAAGGAATACTCCCAAACTGTTTCAAACTTCATAGCTGGGATAAGTCTGATGGATATCATGCATTTGCTTCACTTCAGATAACATTTATTTCACAACAGCATTTTGCAAGATAGACTGGGAATAAGCACTAGAAAATCATATTATGAATTTACTACCCACTGCACATTTAACTCAAAATTCTTTCCTTCTGTTTTACAAAAGGGCTAAGAGCATTCAAGATTCAAATACACTTGTATCGACGGTGTAGGAATGACAGCTGACTAGCTTGTTCAATCAGCATGAAAAAAAATATAATGCAATAATGCTAATGAATTTGATGAAACTAATTCCTGAAATCCACATATTTCAGTAGGCAGACTAGAACAAATACCCTTCAAAAAACCTTGGAGCAATATTTCCCTTAGATTTCATAGGATAAAACATTTTGCAATTGCTACTTCACAAGACAAAAATGTAATTAAATGCAAACATACATACATACATACTATTGTGTAGTTAGGTGATGCAATATTCAAAATTAAGAAATTACTTCTGACCTTGATATGCAATTAAAATAGCCAAGTCTCTTTCCACTCTGATTTTTTCTTTAAATGTAAGCTTTTATGTGTTATTTCCTGTTTCTATTGCAAGGTATAAAATAGTCTAGATATGCAATGTGACTGTTGATAAGAAGTAGAAAGAAACTCTAGTTTATGAATTTTTAAACAAATGAACTGAGAACAGTCACAAGTACTTTGTACATGGCTTGATTTTTGAAAAACTGCATAAAGAACTCCTCATCTTGAAAAACTAGTGACCTCCGAACAAAATTTTTACTAATTTTTTTTTTAATTAAAATCATGTTTAAAACAATGCATTACAAGTTTTTTCCACTTTTTAATGTATATTCGTACAGGTAGATTTTAGACTTTATTTTCTAATTGTCATTGATCCATGATAAAGAGTTTAGTAAAGTGACCTGAACTCCATTAATAAACGCTGTTGTCTTGATCTAGTAAATTACACTGAATAATGTCATTTTCCTTAGCACTTCAGCAAGGTCAGGGAGAGCCTGCCTGCCAGTGCCCATGACATTGTTATGTCTCTGATGTGAGTTATTTCTGATTGATTCTGCTCTGAATAGGAAGCTTGCTCACTGAATTCTACAGCATCCTTGTGCCAAAGCTCACTGCTCCTGGGGCAAGTGGGAATGTATGTTTGTGCCTCAGCCACTCACATTCATAGCCTGGTGAGTTGGTTTTGGGTAAATGTGTACAAAAGTACTGGAGGGATGGGGACGCCACAGAGGAGACTAACCAAAAAATGGGAAAATGGTAACATCCGAGAGTGGCTCAGCCAGAACAAGTCAGGTCTGGAATAATGAAGGGCCCCAAGCATGAAGGACTGGCAAAAGCACACCAAGGGCTGTACAGAAGAAGGTTATTGAAATCTATTGCTGTATGAGCAAGCTTTATTTCAGAAGAACCTGAGAAATTATGGAACTTTTTCATATCCCCCTGGGTGAGAGGGTATCTTGCTGTCTCTGTGAGAAAGCCTGGACCATGATGACTGTATTCTCAGCCTGCCTACATTAGGCAACAATCTCAGCATTAACTCAGTAACAACATATGAGTAAAAATATGCTCCAAGTAGCACATTTTTGTTAGCCCATATCTGTCAGTAATTCTTATCAAGCTTTCAAGATTCTGTCTTGCTCATGAAGTCTATGTATGAGGTAGACTGAGGTGGGATGCTTATGGATAATTCCTTTTAAGAAATTTTGACTAAATGGAAGAGTGAAACAGATTATTTACACAACCCTTTCCTCAGTGTCATAGAGATTGGGTTAAAAAAATCCCTGCATGTGGTTGCTCCCCTAGCTTTTATGCAAGTAACTGGGCAGACCACTTTGAATTCTGTTCTTGGGGATTCTTAGAGGAACTAAATCATATAGTTTCTAAGTGACATAGAGAAAAACATAAAGAATTCCAAGCAATTTCATTAATCCAGTCCTTGATCTACTCCAGGACTCATTCTTCCTTTGACTCACAAATGAAATAAAATCTACTTTGAGAAAGATGTTCATCAACCAAAACATGTCTATTTCTAACTCATGGCTATGGTATTGCCCTTTCTGATAACTTACTCAAACACTGGAAACAAGTCACAACTGACTACTAAGAAGAAATATCAATATAATGCATATGTATGCCGTAAGTGTACCAGCCTATTTAGAAATATTAGTTTACTGATCAAGTTTCCTCCATAATGACCATTTTCACAGGATTACATGATCCCTTGTGATCTGAGTTAGAAGGAAAAGTTTTAATAGAATTAAATATATTTTAACACTTCTCCTGAGAGAGCCATGTATGATTCAAAAACCAAACACTTTCAAAGTGCATAATGTACTTCAGCAAATTGGCTTAGTGCTGAAACCTACTGAAGCTGTTGTCCAAGAGAATTCTGTGATCCCTACTGATCTGTGTAGATGAGAAATATTGGTTTGTAGTAGTTATTTTTATGTCTCCAACAGGTGAACCCTGCTTCCACAAGGGCAATGTATTTTTAATGCATGTGATGTTATTATGTAAATTGGTTTAGCTGTGTAATCTACTAAAGGTGATTTCTCTGTCCCATGTGAACAACAAAGCCAACGATCGTATAATATTCATTAAAGATAAAACTGTCTTACTTCCCATAACCAATTCCCAAGTGCACTGCTCTGACAACTTCAATTTCTGTTCAATAGCGAACCTGATGCTCATTTGCAAAACTCTAACGAATGTACAAAATAAGAGGTAATGCATTTTTCCCAGCTTGCAGTCCCAAGCAGACTATAAATTATGTTCCAAGGAGCAACAGATGCAGTAATTAAAGAACAAGTAAGATCCCATCAAAAGTTCCATCCATGTTTTTTTTTTTTCTGCATGAGCCTATAAATCTATCCAATAGTGTAGCAAAAAATCCTGCTTTGAAACATTTCTGAAATTAGACATGAATCTTATTTCCATCCACGAATAGAAGTGCTGGGTATTGTCCATGCAAGTGAACCTACAAAAGTGACCCTCTTGTACAAGTGTGTAGTTAGGCTCTCAAACAACCTTTATGATCTGCATACATGGATCTACATGGAGTCCTGCAATTAATTCATTTTAGAGGGCACGAGACATATTTGTATGCAAAATTAATTGACAAGGGTTTGTCAGTAAATAATCAGATAATACCAATGGTTACTGCAATTGTATATCTAACCACTGCAACCTGTATGCAGAAATGAATAGGTGCAAATTAAATGCCTGTATAAGCCCTCTTCAAAATATAACATTTTGAGCTAAACTGTAATTGCATTTCCATCCCCAGGGAAGCAAAGGAGTTCCTAAAAATAATTAAATACATTTACACAGGAATTTTTTATCTGGGAATCTATATACTTTTTAAAAACATGAACAAAACCTGGTGAATAAGCCCTTTACAACACCACAGAAAGATTAGATAGTAACAAAATAAATACTATCTAAAATAATATTAGATAGCAATAAAATATTTTAGTGGCATCTAAACAACCCAGAAGTTCAGCCTTTCAATAAATATTTAAAGGCAAGATACAATATTATTAAAATAATAAAAATGTATTTTCTAAAACAGTTGTCCAAGAGTAGGTTCCCTCCCTGCAAGACACTTGTGTATTTTAAAAAGGAAAACATCCTTTATTCTGAACAGGAGGTGACTAAACTTTTAAAATTCAAAACAAGTTCTTGGCATTTTTTTTATGTTATGAAAACTGCAGTTTTCCAGTGACAGAATGTGAACATAAACATTTTTATGGAAATTTATTTATATAATTTCTTTAATCACTGTCATAAAACTGCAGTTCTCCGAAATGGATATCCAGAGAGAAATTCATTCAGCTTCCCCAGATTGATTCTGGATCAGTTTTTAATTCTAATGCTTTTCTTCCATTTCAAAAAACTGTTTTTTGTTTTTTTTTTCATAAAATCATGGAATTTTAGAATCATAGCATGGCTAGGCTTGGAAGGGACCTTAAAGATCATTTAGTTCCAACCCCCTGCCATGGACAGGGACACCTCCCACTAGAGCAGGTTGCTCAAAGCCCCATCCAGCCTGGCCTTGAACACTTCCAGGGATGGGGCACCCACAGCTTCTCTGGGTAACCTCTGCCAGTGTTTCACCACCCTCATAGAAAAGAATGTCATCCTAATATCTAATCTAAATCTACCCTCTTTCAGTTTAAAACCATTATCCCTTGTCCTATCACTACACACCCTGGTAAAGGGTCCCATCTCTCCTGTAGAGTTTGGGTACTGGAAGACCATTATAAGGTCTCCCTGGAGCCTTCTCTTCTCTAGGCTGAACAACCCCAGCTCTCTCAGCCTGTCTTCATAGGAGAGGTGCTCCAGCCCATTTTCGCGGCCCTCCTCCAGACCTGCTCCAACAGGTCCAAGTTTTCGCTTTGGTGAAAGCATTTGTGAGTCTGCGGTCCATACGAGATTGATGTGTGGACTAAATTAGCTAATACTTAGTTTCTATGATCCTGAACTTTTTGTCCTTGTGTTGCTAAATGTTGGTAAAATATTCATGATGTATAAGATCAAAAATGAGAATACAATCACAATTATGGTTTGAATATAATCATATATGTATATTATATAGCATAAAAAGCAGATGAAAAATCTGTTTTAATTGCAGCCTCCGGGCTCACTATCATGGTTAATATAGAAGGTGCAAATTTTTGGGAGGATTTAAATACGAGAAGTCGATGTTTATATGGAAAGGAGTGGAGCAATCATAACAGGGCAAAAAGCACAATTTTTGCTTTTTTTCTTTGAGACTTTAATATTCTGTCCTACAAAAAAAAAATTGCAATACAGAATTGATTAATAGGGACTTATTAATATGTGTTATAGTAGGTCCACTTGTTAAGTGTTGAACTAGTCAATCATATAATTAAGTTAGTGTCTGCATCATATAACCCTCATTAGACTGTTGAGAAATTTGAAAAATAAGATGCTCATTTGCTGTTGAAAGTCTTTTTCTTTTGTTGATACACTCCTGGATTTTTTATACTAATTGTTCTGTATTTTATACACTTTTTCTGAGCTTTTCTTTATCTCAAGCACTGTAAGTATAGTCTTCACTCATTTTATTGCAAGGATAAACACTACTTCATTGGTTAACTTTTTACTATTTAAACCAGGTGAATAATGCCCTGTGTGAATCAAATTCATCACAACAGAACAAAGTCTACGTATCAGCCTGCATAGCCTTTAAAATCAAAAGATGAAGTTCAGTTCTTGGCTTTCGTTTCTGGACTGCAGAAAATGGAGTAGCAATGGTACTGGAGACAAAAATCAAGGAAGAATCCTCCTTCACACCCCTATTAGCACAGTGTGAACAGTCTGTCTTTTCACCTGCCATTTCTTACACATTTGATGTGGTAGCTGGTGAAAACATCTCTCTTGCAACAGGTTAGCTAACCCCCCATTGCCTGGTGACCTGACACAACGCAGGCACTCAGCAGAAATCTTCCTCCTCTTCTCCTCAAGTTGGTTGGTCCAGTGTTTCTTCTTGTGCAAAGTGAGGTCTGTAGCATTTATTTCCTTCATAAAACTTCAAAATTTGAGCACTGGATTTTGGTATCATTATTCATGAGGTGTTTATTCTCTATGTGGCCTGTCATAAGGAGCTTGCTGGAAGGTCCTGTTACTCAGGACTGACTTCTGGAGTTTACATTCCTAATGACAGCTCTCACATCCTCTTTTTGAGCCTACTCTACACAAAGCCATAATTTTCTTTTTTCAGAATGGAGTAATATCACTTCTTTGTGTGTGTCTTCTCATGAGATGTAAATTCTTGATTCAATTAATACCAAGCTATTGGCTTCAGCCACAAATCACATCTCCCCAGCAGCTTAATAGAACAGTGCAGTCCAAGAATGTAGGATCTGCATTTTCATTTCCATTTATATTCCTTCTGTTTCTTTCCCCTAATTATTTGGTTACCACTCCAATGCTGAACTGTAAACATTGCAGACAATTGATATAAATTGTCAAAGAACTTAGATGTAACTAAAAAAGATGGGGAAAAAAACAACTAAACCTAATAAAATTAAACTCTGAGGCTTCATACTTCCTAGTTTAATTTTAATATTTTAAGAAGGAGAGAAGAAGATGTGAAAAGAATATTAAAGCAAATCACATAGCCGTGAAAGTATTTTACTTTGTCAAACTGAAAAAGACTTCTCACTTTTTGGCTAAACTTTTTAGCCCAATAAGTATGATGTAATTAAAAATATATGGAACTATCCTTTTATCTCTAGATCTACATGTTACTACTGTGTGATGTTATAAGAAAAGAAACATCTGTTTTAGAAGACCTTCAGGAGATGGATCACTACAAAAAATCTACAGATAACTATGAGCCATGGAGAGAGTCCTGACTGAAACTTTTGTTGTTTCCAGAACCACATGCTGGAGAAAACCTACAGGCTGCTTTTAACATCCAGTTGAAGCCTACAGATGAAATAAGGTAATTTGGAGCTTTTAGTCTAAAGAACAGAACTAAGTTTTGCATGCTATATACAGATGTTTAGACATTCAGATACTGCAGACATTTAAATCTTGGAGATACATAGCTTATTTCCAACTCCTATCTATCAAGTATCACTAGAACATTAGCTTGAAAAGTAGATTTGTTGTCCTCAGGTTGCAGTCTCATTTGTGATTCAAGTAGAACACAAGGGAAAGTACAGGCACTGGGCTCTGATGTTGGGGGTTTTTATTATTTTTTATTTTTTGGCAAGGTAACTTGTATACAGAACCTGCATGATTAATTTTTCTCTAATGAATTACAATGCTTCCTACATGATGGGAGCCTTATTGTGTTCCCGATGTTAGCATTTCAGGCTGGTGACAGTGGCTGGATCAGCTGAAGCCAGGAGTCAATCAGAACAAGTAGCACATTTCTTGGGAAATGTATGGAGTATTTGTACTACAATCCCAAGAAAGCAAATAATGTTCAGAGCATTAACTTTCAGACTGTGACTTCTGCTTCCCAAAGGGCTCAATTCAACAACTCTCTCTGAGTATCACTTATTCATATGAGTAGGTCGATTACTTTCTAGCCTTCCACTAAGCACTTCTCAAACAGACCGCACAGCTGAGGCTACAGGTACTTAAGACACATTTTCAAACATGCCAGGTATCAGTGGTGTATAAATCATAAAAACTTGCAGGTCTTCAAACCCTTCTCAAAGACAAATCTCTTCCCCAGCTGCATGACCAAAAATCCTTTCTCCCGTAAGAGAAATGTAGGTTATTTTTAAGCTGAGTTTTAGTTCTTTTTCATTTTTTCTGCAGAAAATAAACAGTATTCCTGCACTACTCCATGTAAATCCAGTACTTCATGGAACAAGAAAACCTAACTGACACCCTAGACAATGCATAAATTCATAAATTAAGTGACTTCAATTTTTTAATGTAATTAGGGTGCTCTCCTACACCCTTTATTCCTACTGGAACACGGAGCTTGAATTTCAGCAGATGACTAGACTTTCCTTCAAGTAGTTTATCTTGTTTTTTTTTCCTAAACATCATGTTCATTTTAAGTATTTTGCCATTTGAAAAAACTTCTTACATTACTTCAAGAGGTGGGCTATTAGCCGAAATCTCAAGCTCAATTAAAAATAAAGAGGAATTTTTAATATACAGTCTCAAGGGGGAAAAGAGCTCAACTATATTACAGGAATTAATTTTGAAGACTCAAAACCATAAAATAATAAAAAAGAACCCAACTCTACATTATTATTAAAACCTAATTGGATTATTTCTTAGGGCATGAATTTCGATTTTTAAATGGTTCTGAATTGTCTGCCTTATTATCGCCGCCAACATTTCTGCAGGGGATAACTGTGAGTATAAAACACAGGATTTTTAGGCTTTTTTCCTCAAACCACAGAGCTGCTCAGACTAAACCAGGATTCAAGGTGTGGTACATTCCCTAAACCTGTAATGAGAACATCTGAGAGTATATCTCCTATTCTGTAGAGGATATGGTGGGGTGCATATCTCCTGACAGCTCGTATTTTGTGTTGAACAATGCATAACGCTTGCTAATTCAGCTAAAGTGGTGTCAGGGGGGTACCAGGACACATCAGTATCTATCCCTCTCCAAGAGCAGGTTGCAATCGTGTTACAATCATGATAGGGAAGAATAGGTCACCAGCCACTTCAAGAGCAGCTTCTTTTTCCTCTTCTCATCAGACAACACATGCTCCACATCAGGCTGTATAAATGGAGGAGAAGATTCAATTCCTTTAGGCTGTCTCCCTCCTTGTTCACTTCATTACTGCTCCTGACAATTAATTTCTTGTTTGGTAGAGAACTGCTCTACCAAGACAGTTTCTTAGCAAACAATATTTAGATTAGCTGAAATGAATTACACTAAATATTGAGCTTAGAAAAGCAACTAGTGATGGAAGTACAAATGACACTTTCAGAAATATTCTTTCTTCTTTTTTTGGCCTTTCTTGGGCATTGAAATCATAAGGATTTCTAGAGGAATAAGCAAAAATTAGCCCCAATTAAGCTCAATAAATTCACCTTTTACTTTGGAAGGTCGGACTCCCATGGGACTAAAGTCTTTACTTGTAGTGGAACATTTAAAACACAAGCACAAAATTTCCTTCCAGAGCTGTATCTCAAATACTTCAGTGCTGTGTAGGAGTCTGAGAAACAGACTGGCATGAGCATGTTACTAATTAAATAAAGAAAGGAAAAAGGACAAATCTTGTCATCTTCAGACTTGGAGAAATGCCAAATACATTCCCAATTAAAAAAGAAAAAGAAATGCCTATCGGTAACTCACACTGAAATTTTAATTTATGCCTGTAAGCACTGATGGCAGCATACACAGACTTGCCTGTTTATCTTGTGCTGTTTCTCAAACCATGTCTGGTAATCACGAGGTTGTTTTGAGATTCCTATTCAGGTGCAGGAATCATTGGCACTGAATTCTGCAAGCTTCCCACCACTGGGTTCAAGGTTTCTGCATTCATGAAGACAAATTATTTGAAAATGGATGATTGCAAAAGATTGACTGTAGTCAATCAATTTATTGAACTTTTCATTCCAGCTCCTCCTTTTGTACTCTTCTTATATAGTTTAAACTGATCTCTCTGCTGGTTGCTGCAATTATTTTCCATTAGCAATGTGTCTTGCTTAATGTAAGGCACAAAGAATAAACCTCATCTATTGTGGCACTAGGTCCCTCACCTGCTCAGAAATCCGGGCCTCTCTTTATCCCACATCAGCAAGTCACTTTTCCCAACATAAATTGTACCTTTACATTTTACAATAGCACTAAGCAACTGTGTCCAGCCTCCAGCCTGCTCTAATTTGAAGAGACAGGCTTTTAGGAGGTGCAGCACTATTTATATAGAGAGGAACTTGACTTTTAAAAAGACCTTTACATGTCCATAATCTGTTTCTCAAGAATTTAGCAGTGATTTCTTCATTTATCATTTATCCCCAGAAATCAAAGTTCAGAAGAACAAGAAAAACATTTCAGGAGAAAAAAAAAAAAAAAGAAGAAGGAAAAAATATTATTTTCCCTTCTGCTTCAGAGAGCAATAAAAAAGCAAGTGTAACAGGCCTTTAGATGAAGAAGAGAAAAATAATCCTCTGATGTTTAACCTTCTCCACACTAAAAGATTGTAGAAGAAAAAGATCTGGGTAATCAGAATGTCTCAGACACAGAGGGGTGATTTGTAACATGTAAAAGTTCTGCTGCTCTCCGTTACATCCCTTTATTTCTCGGAAAATTTGGGGTGAGAGGTATGGGGTTTAAAAAATTGTAAGACCATCCCAAATCACTATTATATACCCTTGCATTATAGGTAAAGGTATAAGCTTGCTTGAAGGTGCTGTGTTGAGCAGACATGTTGCAGATGTATAAGCACATTGAGAACAAGAATCAAGTTAAAGCTTCATTACTGCTTATGCTGTCTTGATAAACTTGATCTGTGCTGTCCCAGTACCTGTCTGTTTCTTATAGCCAAAAAGGAAGTATGGGACAAACGGGACAAATTCCTCAACAAAAATATCCCCACTAAGTTGTTAATGAATTCCCTCTTCACTGCATGGATTTGTTTCTAAATAAATAGATAAATAATGTTGGGTTTAGGACAACATAAACAAAAAAAATAAAATAGAGATCTATTGTGAAGTCTTCAGGAGGCACTGCATTCATTTATATTCATACTATTATCAGAGAAGACAGAGAAAGAAGGAATTAGGATTTGTGGTAAATAAATATTGCCTGAGCAATATTTAATTAATCCCACTTAATTTCAGTGGGAAGGCTTTTGTATATGTTGATGACTCCAAAGCAAAAGCTAGCATAGTCAGGCTGAAACTAATGCTATCTAGCAATCCAGGGAATGCTAATATTCCCTGGAAAAAAATCTAAGACTTAACTTCACTTGATGTTGCATTCCTTGTGCAGTAGGCAAAGCCACCTGTGAATTGTACGAAGAGTTCAGGTATGTGAGAACTTGTGCTACTTGTCAGACAACTCCCGACAAATGGAAAATACCAGTTCATCAAAACCTAAACTCTCTATGGTGACACATGTTCTGTCTTCAACAAGGATGGAAATGAAGGTCAAAGTGGAGAGAATGGAGACACAATCCTTCCCTTGGCCCAGAGCAGCCAAAGGCTCCAGAGTTAGGACTACTTAACTCATATAACATAAGGTGAATTTCACATCTGTCTCTTATTCAAATAAATCAGGAAAACATATTTCAAGAAGCAGATCCAAACATTCATGAGACAGACACCTGTCCCAAAACAAGTCATTTAGGTTTAATATGACACATGATCACATTTCATTCAACCCAGCCTGCTGATTAAGTTTCCCATCATATATAAAGGCATATGGGGAAAAGGGTGAACAAGAAGAGGATGCAACTCAGAATTTAATATACACACAAAAATCTCCCTTGCACACTTGCAACACGTTAATCCTGCATATCCTGCTATATATGTTTACTTCTACATCTCTGGGTACTCAAGTTTCATTGAAGTTCCCTATCAAATTCCTGGTGCGTTCAAGATCAGGTTTTAAATGTGTCTCAAATAACACAAACAGTCAGTAGAGCTATTAAGCTGCCTGGGATGTTGGGCTGTACTCATCATCATACTCTCATCTTATGCTGGAGTAAAAACATGCTGAGATGCCAGAGCCCTCAAAGTTGAGCCCACAACAGTCCATGTTAGGATAATCAAGTTTGCCTTCCCCTGTACATGTAGTTTTATTAAAGGGTCTGGAGTCCTAGAAATAGGTTCTAGTTAAGGAAGTAAAAAAAGACATCTTAAGAAGTAAACAAAGACACAGTTTTGAATTAGTGTACCTGTTCTCACAGGTGACTTGCTACAGGACTTCATATTCACAGTCACTTAAGAAATTACCATTAGTGCAGAAAAAAAAATCATGTAGATCAGAATTTTTAAGAGCAGGCAGAAAGTCAGCAATGTGCTATATTGATTCCCAAGATGTCTACAATAGAGAATACAGAAATTTAACAGCTTCAAAAAATGTATAAAATCAAAGAGTGGAAAAAAATGACATAGAAGGTTGCAAACATTCACCTTGGCAACCATCAGGTTCACAGACTACAAAGTCTTGAAAGAAAGTTGGGAGACGGAGGTGTCTGCATACATTTCTTTATCATTAAGATCATTTTAAGCTACTGTATATAATGTATTCTTTTTATTTGAATTTTTATAAACAAGTAAATAAATTGGTTGAAGTTTTGACACTTTTTCCAGAGCCTTCTGCAATGTTCTCTTCATGTCAAAGAAATAGAGGGGGAAAAAAGAGAAAACATAAGAAAGAACAGATTTAATGATCTCAATATAACAGGCTGACTTTCCATTAGAACTGAAAAAGCAGAGAGTTAAAAAGAAGCTGATCGGCAAAGCAGAGAGCACTTGTCAGAAGAAGTAAATAAGGTTATAAGAGGGCATAGATGGCATTGGCAGCGGGAAGAGATGGGAAAACCAGTAGGTTTCATTAAAATGAAATTTAAAGATTCCCTCTTCCCTATTAGTTCCTTTTTAATGCTTGATACACATGACAAAATATCAAGCCAGACACATGAACTGCATCCAGCAACAGAAGGGCATGAACTGAAAAGCATGAGTGAAGAGAGATACCAAGTTTTAAAAGAAATTCCAATTCTTATGTGACTTCTTCAGTAAGGAGAAGTCTCAGAGCGATTAAGAAAGATTTCAGGGCTTCGGGACAGCTAGTCAAGGATTCAGGAGCACAAATTGTGATTTCCTCTGTCACTCCATTTTTGGGGACTGATGACTGGATAAATAAAAAGATCAGGCAGATCAATGCCTGGCTCCGTAACTGGTGCTACCAGCAGGGATTTGGGTTCACAGACCATAGCTTGATTTATAGGACACCAGGTCTGCTCGAGTACAATGGAAAAACCCTATCCTGAAAGGGGAAAAGGGTATTAGGCCAAGAGTTAGCAAAGCTCATAGGCAGGGCTTTAAACTAGAATCGAAGGGGGAAGGGGACAATACCATGCCCACTGGTAATGAGCCTGGGGGTAAAGGACCAAGGATGGGGGTGAAATCAGGTGCTCAGCTTAAGTGCATCTACAGTAATGCACATAGCATGGGCAACAAACAGGAGGAGCTGGAAGCCATTGTGCAGCACGGCAGCTATGATGTAATCACCATCACAGAAACATGGTGGCATGATAGTCAAAACTGGAATGCTGTGATGGATGACTATAAGCTCTTCAGGAGGGATAGGCAAGGAAGGAGAGGCAGGGGTGTGGCTCTGTACGATAGGGAGTGTTTTGATTGTATGGAGATAGATTCCAGCAATGATAAAGTTGAGTGTTTATGGGTAAAGATGAAGGGGAAGGCTAACAAGGAAGATCTGGTGCTGGGAATCTGCTATAGACCACCCAACCAGAATGAGGTAGACGAGGTATTCTATAAGAGGCTGGCTGAAGTCTCTCAATCGGCAGCCCTTGTTCTGGTTGGGGACTTCAACCTACTGGACATCTGCTGGAAATAGAACACAGCAGAGAGCAGGCAGGCTAGAAGGTTCTTTGAGTGCATGTAAGATAACTTCCTGACAAAACTGGTAGGTGAACCAACCAGGGGAGGTACCTCACTAGACCTACTGCTCACAAACAGAGAGGGACTAGTGGGAGATGTGGTGGTCAGAGGCCGTCTTGGGCTTAGCTACCATGAAATGTTCAAGTTTTCAATTATTAGAGAGGTAAGGAAGAGGGTTAGCAAAACTTCCACCTTGGACTTCCAGAGGGCGGACTTTAGCCTTTTCAGATCACTGGTTGGAAAAGTCCCATGGGAGGCAACCCTGAAGGGCAAAGATGTTCAGGAAGGCTGGGTGTTTTTCAAGGAGGAAGTCTTAAAAGCCCAGGCGCAGGCTGTCCCTGTGCGCTGTAAAGCGAGCCGTCAGGGGAAAAGGCCAGCCTGGCTGAAAAAAGAGATAGGGTCACAGCTCAGGGAAAAAAGAAGAGTTTATGGCCTTTGGAAAAAGGGGCAGGCCACTCAGGAAGATTACAAAGGTGTAGTAAAGTTATGCAGGGAAAAGATTAGAAAGGCCAAAGCCCAGCTAGAACTCAACCTGACCTTGGATGTTAAAAACAATAAAAAGAACTTCTATAAATATATTAATAGCAAGAAGAGGACTCAGGAGAACCTCCGTCCTCTATTGGATAAGGAAGGTGATGTAGTGGTAAAGGATGAGGAGAACGCTGAAGTCCTGAATGCCTTCTTTGCCTCAGTCTTTAGTAGTAGATTAGGGGGTTCCCTAAGTATCCAGACCCCTGAACTAGCACGCAGGGGCGGGGAGCAGAATGAAGTCCTTGTAATCCAAAGGAAGGTGGTGAGGGACCTGCTCCAGCACCTAGATACAAACAAGTCTATGGGACCAGATGAGATCCACCTGAATGTACTGAGAGAGCTGGTGGAAGTGCTTGAGGAGCCACTCTCCATCTTTACCTCCAGTCCTGGCAAACTGGGGAGGTCCCAGCTGACTGACGTCTAGCAAATGTGATGCCCGTCCACAAGAAGGGTGGGAAGCATGATCCGGGGAACTACAGGCCTGTCAGTCTGACCTCGGTGCCTGGGAAGGTCATGGAACAAATCATCCTGAGTGCCATCATGCAGCACATGAAGGACACCCATGCGATCTGGCCCAGCCATGGGCAGGTCCTTCTGACAAACCTGATCTCCTTCTATGACAAAGTGACCCGCTTGCTGGATGAGGGAAAGGCTGTGGATGTTGTTTACCTGGACTTTAGTAAAGCCTTTGATATGATCTCCCACAGTATTCTCCTGGAGAAACTGTCTGCCCATGATTTGGATGGGAGTACCCTCCACTGGGTTAAAAACTGGCTGGAGGGCCGGGCCCAGAGAGTGGTGGGGAATGGAGTTAAATTCAGTTGGTGTCCGGTCACGAGTGGTGTCCCACAGGGCTCGGTACTGGGGCCAGTTCTCTTTAACATCTTTATCAATGGTCTGGATGAGGGGATCGAGTGCACCCTCAGTAAGTTCACAGACGACACCAAGCTGGGTGGCAGTGTCGACCTGCTGGAAGGTAGAAAGGCTTTGCAGAGAGATCTGGACAGGTTGGATCATTGGGCCAAGGCCAATGGGATAAGGTTTAATAAGGCCAAGTGCCAGGTCCTCCATTTGGGTCACAACAACCCAGGCAGTGCTGTAGCTGGGCATTGTCTGTGGGCTGGAGGCAGAGTGGCTGGAGAGCTGCCTGGCAGAAAAGGACCTGGGGGTGTTGGTTCACTTGGCTAAACGTGAGCCAGCAGTGTGCCCAGGTGGCCAAGAAGGACAACAGCATCCTGGCCTGTATCAGGAACAGTGTGGTGAGTAGGACCCGGGAGGTGATTGTCCCCCTGTACTTGGCACTGGTGAGGCCCCACCTTGAATACTGTGTCCAGTTTTGGGCCCTCTACCACAAAAAAGACATTGAGGTGCTGGAGCGAGTCCAGAGAAGAGCAACAAAGCTGGTGAGGGATCTGGAGCACAAGCCTTATGAGGAGAGGCTGAGGGAACTAGGGTTATTCAGCCTAGAAAAAAGGAGGCTGAGGGGAGACCTTATTGCCCTCTACAACTACCTGAAAGGAGGCTGTAGAGAGGCGGGGGTCGGTCTCTTCTCCCAAGTCACAGGTGATAGGATAAGAGGAAGCAGCCTCAAGTTACGCCAGGGGAGGTTCAGGCTGGATAGTAGGAAACTTTTTTCACTGAAAGGGTTATCAGACATTGGAATGGGCTGCCCAGGGAGGTGGTTGAGGCACCATCCCTGGAGGTGTTCAAAAGACAGGTTGACATGGTGCTGGGAGAAATGGTTTAGTGATGGTGTTGCATTTTGTTTGTTCTGTGGGTGTTTATTTTTGTCAGACTTGGGTTGATGGTTGGACAAGATGACCTTGAAGGTCCCTTCCAAATTAGAAGATTCTATGATTCTATGATTCTCATGAAAGAGCAGATATAAAAACATATAGAAACAGTAAAAAGCAAGATACTATGTGGTCATTCAGTCCCTTTAGAAGCATGAATTGGGGCCAGGGCCTGGTTAGTGTGTGGAGAATGGAGCCTTTGATGGTCTACAAGCAACTTAATTACCCACCTAAAATACCTACCTCTTTAATGGGAATCATTTAATTTCCTTTTTTTCTTTCATATTAAAAGTTTTTTGCATCTGTACACTGCTTTGTCTCTGGATATTCTTCCATTTAACCTCAAAACCCTTGAATTTCCCCAAAATCCATCTTCCCCAAACAGCTTGCAGAGCCAGATGCAGAAGACCAACTGTGCTCAACAATGCATCACCTAAAAATAAGTTGGGAGTTCTGAACTAATCTCATTTCAGCTGGACATATAAGCTCCCTTTCAGCCGGCATAGAAAATTAGACACCTCTGAACTGTTAGCCAGCAGGTAACACCAAGCACAGGATTAAAACAAGCTGCTGTACCTGGAGCTCATCCTCAACTACTCATTTGATACCTTCCTTTTTACAAGACAGAAGCTGTAGGTAGTACTACTACTGCTCACCTTTCCTATAAGAGCTGACTGGCTGGAACACTTAAGATGATCTTCTCCATAACCTTCCCTGGTACCAAGATCAGACTGTCAGGCCTGTAGTTCCCCAGATACTCCTCCAGCCATTCATGTAGATGGGCATCACTTTTGCTAACCTCCAGTCAAGTAGGACTTCCCTGTTTAGCCAGGACTGCTGGTAAGTGCTGGAAAGAGTCTTGGTGAGCACTTCCGCCAGCTCCTTCAGTACTCTTGGGTGGATTCCATCTGGCCCCATAGACTTGTGCATGTCTAAGTGCTCTAGCAGGTCACTAGACATTTCCCCTTGGATTATCAAGGGCCTCATTGTGTCCCTGTCCTCCAGCTCAGGGGGCTGGGTACTCAGAGAACTACTATTCTTACTATTAAAGACTGAGGCAAAAAAGGCATTAAGTACTTCAGCCTTTTCCTCATCCTTTGTCACTTTGTTTTCCCCCCTTAACAAGTAATTCCTTTAGCATTTTTTTCCTGCCCTGCTCTGTCCCTTCTTTCTCTGTACAAGTCTAGACACAGAAAAAGCAAACTATTCAGATGTCAATAAGCCACTCATTCATGTTTAAAGCAAAATTCCCGCTGCTGTGCCCTCTAACTACAGTTAGTTGGGAAGCCAAACCATTGTTTTCTCCTTTCCTGACCTTCCCTCCTTTCCCTGTTGTGACACATTAGGTGTATTTCTGCATGTTCCATTTAATCTTTAATTGTGTGTCAATCTCCAAAGCCACCCTCATTTCCTACACAGGTTTTGACAAGAGCAGAATTGAGTTCAACACTCAATCCCCGGTCTCTATAAACCTGCAGAAGTTGTTCTAAGATGCAGAAAGCTATTAAAATTAATGATAATAAGATAGTCTCCTGCTGATTTACCAATATCTGGCAGGGACAAACCAACATTGCCCGAGACGGTGGTCATGACAACCAATACACTGGCCCTTGCCTAGTTTCTAAGGCTTTGGAACATAATGCTGTTCAGCTGATATAAAATGCGAAGACTGATGTGGCCATTTGTTCTGGTTGTCAACAAATCTTTTCTTCAAATACATCACTACAGCTGACTCATGCTACTATATAGTTCACCCTATGTTACATGTCTTCAAAAGGCCTGAGTTGTAAAAAGCAGCACATGTAAGAGCTCAGCAAAGGCTTCAGAAAGAATTGCAAGTGCTGTGCATATAAGATGTGTATTGTAGCACAGAATAAATTAAAGCTTTGGTTCTTCACAAGTTCTGAAAATAAGAGAGACATAAAAGTGCCATGACTCATTGGTAATTCTCAAGGCAAAACATCTCAAAACTTCTTCACTGCATGGTTACCGGGAACAGTGTCCATACTAGTGCTTTTTAGATATCTGTCTTTAAATTGTGCTGAATTAAACAGTGATTTCCAATATTTACTACATACAGATTCAGATAAAGATTATTTCTGATCCATCTAGGTTGGGAAGTGATATGTCAGTGGTGTTTCCTTTGATATATTTCAGAATTGTGATGTTTGGATCCACTTCTGTTTGAGGCTGAACATGTTTTTTTCACTCATTTTAGTCCTTTGCTCAGAGAAGAGTCATAGAATGAATAATCAGAAGGGTCAGAAGGAATGCTTACCCACCATAAGAAAATCCTTCTTATTCTGCTCTTGATAAGAAGTTAATCCAACATGAATGTCACAAGCTTTTCCCCATGATTTCAGCTGGTATTGTATTATCTGCTGCATAAGGGAAGACTTCTTTCCTGACCATATATAAGTTCACAGTAACAAAAGCTAGATGTCACTAAAATAAACTACCACGTAATTTTTAATGCCATGTGGTCACTTTTTTATACATCGAGAACTTTCAGAGTATTTAGGAGGTGAAAATGTAAGCATGCACTGATGAAGATGAAATCAGAATACAGTGAATTAAATATGTTTTCTTTATACCCTGATGCATGTCCTAGAATGAAAAAAATATCTAATTAGCAATTATTTCTTCCAGAAATCTCACCAATTAAGACAAATATTGGATACTGAGTGGCCAATAATCAACTCCAGGAAGCATGACAGAGAACAAGTTTGGCTGTTACTTCCTTAGATTTCTCTTTCCAATAACCCTTTCTACAAAAGCACTGCATAACAACATTGAAAAACATTTCCAAACAGCTTGCTGACTCTTTAAGGAAAAGTTCCTGGAGGACAGTTCCATTAAGATTTATTTACTATAATGAATAATTGGGTTTTTTCCTCTCACAAACACATTGGGATTACATGCAGAATCCTTTCAGACTTCTCTCACCTACTACTTTTCTCAGTAATGCAGTAGCACATGCTCACTTTTCTTCTTACAGTAGTTGTAGTGACCCTAACATCCTAGAAATGCTTCTTAATTTTAACATAGTTTTCTAGGTTTGCCTTACAGCATTTAGAGACAAGTCTGTGCCATGATGTTACTGAAACTACTCTGGACTACAGTGCTAATGCAACTATCTGCAATTGCTGGAAAATCAAATGTTCCAATCCAGATCTCTAGTCAATATATGTAAATATGCAAAGCTAAAGACCAAATAATGAATGCGAGTAACATAAAACAGGGATACTATGACATTATAATTAAGTGGAACACTGATTTCAAAACTAGTAAATATCTCTTAGTGAAACTCCCTTAACTCCTAAAGCAGATAAGGAGAGGACTGTAAATGTATTTGTCTCCACAATTCAGTTTTGAGTTTTTCATTGTGTCTTCTTCCATACATCCTTCTTGACAGTCCTGTCACTGCTGCAAAATCTTGGTAGAAGGACAGATGAAATCCAAACCGACCTACTAAAGCTTTCACGTCCTGTATTTCAGCATCCCATTCTCTATACTGTTCAAATCTTCTCCGGTCTTTACCCCTTTAGCTGCAGTCTGAATGTTATCAATCTTCCTCCAGATTATTTAAGATGATCTTGTATTAATTGCATTTACATAGACAAATATCCAGTAACATTTTTCATGCACATACTTGCCACTAGAGTTACAGTATATTAATTGTACTATTATTAATAGAGCAGCACTTGAATATTTTTCTTGCAGAAGTCTGAGATACTGTTTCACATGAATCAGGAATGTTAGATTTCATGTACACACTAAATCCATGGGAATGGCACATGGATGCCTCATCTATCTGTCCATCATCCCACACGGTTTTTGTAATAAATCTGAACCTCCATCTGCATTATCAGACAGAACAAAATATTCCTCCATTTATGGTTATAAAGTTCCCTCATCTTCTAAACAGCGTTTATGTTTTCACCCTGAGCAGGCAAGGTGGCATGGTTCAAGGTATATATAATGTAGGGCTTTCTATCAAATGAAAGAGAACTACATTTTTATCTGATTAATGTTTACCTGTTCAAAAGTAAAGGTCCTGGAACTGGCTGTAAAAATACATGTTAAGGAATAGTTATTGATTCTGGATCTATATTCAAAGGATGCATGTTTTTTGAAATACCTCCTGCCACACATTTGGCAGTGATATTTCTGTAAAGTGTTGTTTCAACACATTAATTGGAAGAACTACAATGTTTAGAACAGATTAAGTGGCCCTCCAGCAGCTTCAACATGGTCATACGGCCTTTCTGCCATATCTGTCTGGGATATGCCCTAAATCTAACATGGTGTCACCATCTCCATTATATTCAGGTCACAGACAAATGTAACTTCCTGACATGACCACTAAACATCTGGGGGTAGATCCTCACCTCCATTCAAACAATGGGAAGAAGCTGACTTACTTAGAGTCACATTTGCATTCCTTAAACCTGAGATTGGTTGGAAGATGGGTTAGCCTCAGGCATATATCACACTGGAGCCATGTTTAGTTTAACATATTGAGCTGGTAGCTGCATCAGTTTTACAGTTTTACACTCACTGCAGGAAGAAATGAAAACTCAATTATATGCTCCAGTCTTTTAATCCAGGACAGAGAGGACAGAAGCACTGTGATGGCATTTTTCCAGCCACACTATGTTTTTGGAGCTACTATCCAAGTCCTCTCAATAACTCCTTTAATTACACATTACTAACAGACATTGTAACATAGGCAATAGGAAACATTTGGATAGATGACAGACTTCACATCCAGTATCTCATGAACTATCAGGACTACTCACAGATGTACCAAATCTTTGCCAATCTGAAAATCCTTCTGCTTTCTGGACTCAGTAGATCCTAAGGAAATAAACATGAGATGCTGGCACTTACATATATGAAGAAAAATGACATATTTTAGATTGTCAAAATGTATTAGTGGATAAAGTTTCTCTCTCCTTTTTGTGTCTGGTGTGATGGATTAAAATGATAAGGGAGTCTAACAGAGGTTTAGGATAAAGAGCATATGCTGAGTATTTTGAAATAGCTTTAAAAACTTCTCTGTAGCAGCTGTTTTCTAATTATGGAAAATCCATTATAAAATGATGGTGCAGAGAAGGGCTTGTTGGTGTCTTCCCGTGAAAACTTATATAATCCCCAAGCTCTCAGCAGCATCAGACAATTTTTGTAATTTTGGACTTTTGCATCATTAGAATTTCTTGCAACAATCAATGATTCTCAAGTACTGCCATGCTACAGACTGCTTACCACCCGACCACTCGAGCCCTCTCTCAGAAGTAGCAGTTGCTGGAAGGATGGATTTCTAAAACTCAGGTTAGTCAGATACACTACAATTACTTTACCACTCTCTGCAATCTGTTCCTCTAGGCTACTGGCTGTTGTGCCTTTTGGACTTTTATTCCATAATTACTGAAGTACCTTCTGGTCCTCAGGGACTTCTCCATCTTTTTAACTTTATGAAGTTAGTCTCACTTAAGTGGTCTACAAAACAAGCACAAGTGTAAATGTCTGCAGGACTGGGATATTTAAATGTCGCCTCCTCTCAGTAGGAAATGTCACCCTACATAATGCAATGTAATACAACAGCCTCTTAGTCAGAATCAGGTCTCTGGAAACTACCACAGGGAAAAATATATTCATCCAGGAGGCAATGAAGCAGATAGTTTCACTGAAGTATAACTGTGTAATATGTTCTAAATTCCAATTATTTTGCAAAAGTAAAAATACATCTAGGAAACTCTTCATTGTAGAGTGAGACAGTACAGTGAATTCTGTACCAACCCAGACTGCACTACCACCATTGCTGATGAGCTTGGCTTTGGCCACTCTGGATTTGTCTTGGAGCCAGCTAAAACTGGCTAATCTGACATGGGGGCAGCTTCTGGTGTCTTCTCACAAAAGCCACCCCTGCATCCTCCCTGCTACCAAAGGCCTTGCCACATAAGCCCAATAACAACTGCACCCATCCTGGGCCATTGATGCAAAATCCATTCTCTTTTAGCAAAGTGCTCAATCCTTAACACTGTGTCTCAGTGAAATTTAATTATTTTGTTCAGAAGTAACTGATGATTGCATTAATTATTTTTCATGTAACAGATACCAATCCATTGGTATCTGTAAACCCTGTATAAAGACAATTGGAAAGTTTTATCAGAATGTTTTCTGTTACACTATGTGGTATGTAGACTGCCACTGAGTGATTAACATTACATGTGTGACTATGAACAGTTGTCAGATGCTCAGTAGTGAAAGGATGTAAGTAAAATATACATTACTTCTATATTTCAGTTAACAGAAGTAATAAAGGAATAGGACAAGTAGGCATTTATGTGAAACATTATTCTGCAAAGCACGACCCTGGCACATTAAATAATATCAAGTCCATGATGTTATGCTCAGCTTACTCACAGTATTACAATCCCAGTGTAAGATATTAAATACTACAAGAAAAATATTGGAATGGAACTGTGGGTGAACTTATTTCAAATTCCAGTTGTTGAAGTCCCTGTCAGTTACATAGCAATAGGAGGTGCTTCAAGGTATTGGTATAATCTTTTACAAGTAGATTTCCTTAAAAAACCACTCGGTTAAAAGAAGAACTTCATCATCTTTGATACTTTTTTTCCTCAGATCTTGTTATAAAAAATAATAAATGCAAAACTAAAACAACAGAAGTTTAAATAATTCTTTCTTATTTCCTTACCCCTTCACTGTATTTAAACCTCAGTGGTATGTTAAGATCTGGTAAGGTATGAAATTTTGCTTGCTAAAATCTGAAGCAGCCTTCATGACACCTTTTCTTGTTTCTCTGATGTTGAGAAAAATTAGCAATTGCTGAATTAAGGTGATATTTCATATACATTGGCAACAAGTATCCCTCTGATTATTATTTTTTTTCAATTCATCTTTTTTCATGGGTTTTCTTGACAGTCTTTCATTCCTACAATTGAGATGGAAAGTAAGCCATTTAGAAAATTTTTCATAGGTAGAAGATAGAACATGAAAACTTTTCAGGAAATATAGCATAGTTGTGATCTATTGTCCACTCACATTTTTCATAGAATGAGCCAAACCTGTGTAAGACAGGTGCTAGTCTTGTTTCTGAAATAAAGAATTCCTCATGCCAAGAAATACCAGTTCTTTAGGAGGTGGTCCAGATTGATCACACTGTGCCCTATACACAAAAATTATTACAGGTGACATTAATTTTAGAGCATGCTGTGGCACATATGAAGGTTACTGGAATAGATACAGAGAGAGATTGTAGTACCCCAAATTGCCTTCCATCAGTATTGCTGCTTTTCTCAAAGCTGTCACGTCTTCAGAACCCACAAGACAGAGAAAGAGAAATAGAGGGTATGCAGAGTTTATAGTGGAGGACAAAAGATGACATAATGGTTAGACACAAGAGCCTTTAGAGAAGTCTGAACAATTTATATAGACTCATACAGAGATCACAACAAGAGTCTTTGTATATTAGGATTTTTTACAGAGGCAGTTCTCCGAGTTTTTTGTATTACTACTCTAGAAAACAAAAAGACTTTGTAAAGAGTTCACCCATAGGTTTGTATTCAGAAAAGATCACTCCAAAATATAATAATTCATGCAGATACACGTGACACTTGCACCAGGCAGGTCAAGCAGCTGTATTTTTGTATTCAAACCAAAGAAAGCATCTGTAATTAATTGTCACTGACTTTTCAGAACAAGGGCTTGTTAGCACTGCCATTTGACCATCTGTCTATTAGTCTTGGTATCAAGTTTAAATAAACAAAACAAAATAACATAATCAACAACAAAGTAAGAAGGCAGCTTGCCTGGATGTCAAACCTTTATGCAGTGAACTACAATACTTATATTAATCAGCTTGAATGACATCATACTTTGGAGCTGGAGCTGATCATGAGCTGGGGTTTTTTTCATTCCTTCTGGAGAAATTACATCCTGTTTTTCAAACATAAATTATTTTGTTAGCTACAGGAATAATATTGAAATCTGACACATTACTTTTAGCTAACATAGTCTTAAGTCTGTTCAAAGACAGAATATGAATTATCAACTATGTGAGAGGTTGGCCTTATCCTGTACCACAGTCACCTTACTGCCCTGCATCTGACACTGTTGGGGCACAAGATGCACCATGGGGAGCAGGAGGAGAAACCTCATCAATCTCAGCAATTCTAATCCAGTTGTATAACACTGTTTCCTAAATACTCCAACAGCAATGTGATTAACATACCCTACATGCAGGACAAGTTATGGTCCTTGTCACTCTCATCTTCTGCCAGATAACTGCTTTCCAGTTCCAGACCAAAAAGACATTTTTATATCTCAGAATCAGGACATACAGGGACTATGTAGACCTGCCATGCCTTCGGCTCTTATGGAAGTAATGAACTTGGTTTGCTTTGCCTCAGCTTTTTATTACTCTAACTTGAATTCTCTCCCCTGCCTGGAAGTGTTTCATTCTTCATTCATTCTTCATACTTCATTCTCAATTACCGTGAACCCTTGGAGATCCTGTACAGTCTTCTGCTTACAATTGTGCATATTACACTAATCAGCCACCTCAGGCTGACAGAATTAGGCTTAATTAGTTGAAACATTTATTTCTAAACCTCATCTCCAAAGAGATTTTATTTTGGATTGTAAAACTAGCATAGTAGTAGCCGTATGTGTCAAATCCATCTGCAACACTACATCAGCCAAAGCAGAGTCCTGACTCTTTCATTTCAGTAAGGTTTTACTTGTAGATGAATCTCTGAAGGTGAGGAGAAATTGCTGCATTCTCAAGTGACAGCCCAGTTCACCTTTTAAGTGTTGGTCCCCAATGTTCATTTCATTTTGTGCCAAAGGTTATCTGCAGAAAATCTACTTGCATCTTGCTATCCAAGTTCTTGATGAGCCTGGCTGGAACAGCATTCTCAACTGCTTTTAGAGGAAAAATCAAGCCAACAATTCACAATTGCTTTGTTTTTACTCTGAAGTAAGGAAGAGTGTTTCTCATTAAGTCACTCTAGGACTGAAGCAACCTGAGAAAATACAATGAAAAGATGCATGCTCTACTAACTCACTAGTAAATCCCTAAAATTGAAGTGTTGAAGAGCTGTATTCAATTCAGCAATAGTCTTATTCTATAGCCCAAATAGTGGAGAAAATAATTAATATGCTGAGAAAAAGAAAGCAATTAGTTGCTTTCTTATGGCTGGTCAGTCCCTGCTGCTCATGCTTTCTAGGTAGATTTTTGAATCCTGTTCCTTTTATCATCCTGGTACAGTTGTCACGTATCAGCAACATGAGGACGTTGTTTCCTCACAGAGCCCATGATGTATCTTTTTCTCATAGAGTGCTGATTTTCTGGGGTTTTTTTTAGTCACTTTTTCAGTGGCTGGCTGTATACCTGCGATGAGGAAGCCCACAGCTTCTGTAGTTCAATAACTGTATATATGACAAGCATCTTCTTGTGCCTCCCAAGACCATTTTGACTCCTCACCCAAAGCCATTCACTCATTTCATTTCCTTATTATCACCTGAGCTGAAATCATTTTGAAAATTTCTTTGCCCATTCAGCTGCTCAGTCTGCTTTTTGTAACATCACCTCTCTTTAAGGGAGAATATGAATGGAAAAATAAAAATATCATTATATTTATGTCTGCAAAACTTAGAGATCTGGCATTTTTCACCACTATTCATTACATTCATCTCAGATATGAATCCCCTTTCAGTCTTCCCAGGATAGACTCACTATTTCCTTCTAACAAAGACCTCTACTTTACTTTTGATAAGTCTGACTTGCTCTGTGGCTACTTTGAATGGGTTTCAAAGATTTGCAGCCCTTTAAACCATGAGCTGTAGCCTGTGCAGAACTTTGTCCTGCTGGGCTATAGAGGTTCCCTTGACAGTCACATTTCCTGGATGTTTTGAATACCTGTTTCTAATCCTGTCTTTTAAACCCAGCTGTGTTTCACAAGTCTCACCAGGGAAATTTTCTCCTTGTGGGATCTTCTCAGGTGATAATTAAGATAATTGTCAGCAATTCAAATTCCCTCATTAATTGAAAGTGCAAACATTTCATTAAAAAAAAATAAATCAGAATTTTAAACCAAACGTTCTAGTGACAAAACATTTTCTAAAAAAAACTCTAAGCACCTGAAGCTTAGATAGAAATCTGGTGCTAACAAAACACTCTTTTAAGTCAAATGTTATAAATTTATACCAATCCTGTCTCTCCATTTTTTCTACAAGAGCTTATTTCAAAGGTCACATTCTCCCTCTCTGAGGCCTATTAATAGTCCATACTTCACCCACCTGTGAGCTCATTTCTCCAGGCTCTTATCCCTTGCTGTGCTCACCTCTATCACTTCTCACTGCCACAGTTCCCTGATTTTAATGAGCTCCTGACTGTCTTGGAAGCAGCTTGGCTTAAGGAGAACCACTAAATCTTTTTACATGTCACTCAGGAACTAGGTGGGGCTATTGTGTGTGAATTCATTTGTTTGTTTTTGCACGGGGCTCTATAATGCCTCTTCTTGCACTATGTTTGTCCCTGCCTTATCTTCTCTTAAATTCAGGAACATATGGACCTTGGAGATCTCCTGCTACCACATATGAATGCCACAGTCTCTGAGGTTATACAGAGCAAAGCACATTGCATGTTCAGTAGCCTAGTTAATGAGCATGCTGTTTAGGAGGTAGCAGGAAAGATGCTACAGATGCCAGGTGACACAAAAAGATCAGTGACAGGTCAGGAGGAAGCAAAAGAAGTAGGTTAAAACACGGATGCCTTGTGGCTTGAGGAAGAATCATGATAGTAAATGTTTACTGCTGACCTGGAAGAGCAGGTGAATAAAGAGGTGGAAGGCATACAGAGAATGCAAAGTTATTTGGGTTAATTGACTCTAGACAAATCTAATGGGGAAAATGAAGAATATCAGAAGGATTTAAGACAGCTAAGAAAATGGATAATGATAGCAAAAGAATCTCAGTGAAGACAAATGCAAATAATGTACAGAGGAGAAAAATGTGAACTAATCATATGTAGAGATGGGTTATGACTTCAAGCAATCAAGGAAGATACTTTCAGGTAACTCATTTGTATGCAGCAGTAAGTACATGTACACATATAAAAGGATGTATTTAGAAAAAAAAAATTATTGCAATATTCTAAAAACTGCTATAAGAACAAGAATACCTTGATGATGTGTTTCATTTGTGTCTAAAGGTTGCAGCCATAATCTGGAAAGTACCAAAACCAAAACAATAAAACAATCATAAGGTAGAAAAGGTAAAGGGAATAAGTGGGTGTTGCAAGAGGAAAAAGGCTGGATGTTTTGGGGCAGATACTGTTATCAACCTCACCACATAACACAAAGATGAATTGGAAGACACGGACTGATGACTGAACAGGAGGATGCTGAAATTCAGTAGTGGTGAAATAAGGAGTCAGTGACAGCAGCAGATTTCATTACGTTGGAAAACAAGACACTGGGGTTTAGGTTCACAACGTTGGTATATATAGGCACAGTCTGCCTATCTGTTATAGACACATGGTTAAACACCATTCTGCTGGAGACAAAAGTTTGAAACTTGCTAATTTGTATTGCAACTGTTTTCTGGTGATTCTTGTCTTCACTTTTCTCCTTCCCTTGACTAAATGTGGAATTTAAGCCTAATTGGAGAATGAAAGGAATTGTCAATCTTAATTTTGTCTTACTTGGGTGATGCTATGTCTTCTTATAGTCATATGAGTGATTTTTTCCCTATGGAAATTGAGTCAAACATTATTTTGCCAACCCTTGTGAGAACCTAGGGGCTCTTTTGGTTTTTTGCTTTGTGGTTTTTTTTGTTTGTTTGTTTGTTTGTTTTGTGGGGTTTTTTTGTTTCTGTTGGTTTTGGGTTTTGTTTTTTTAAAAAAAGTCTTTCAGTGAGTAATCATTGTTTTCAGGTATTTTAGTTAGAAAGGTGTTTTTACGTATCTGGTCTCCCTTGCATTGTTCTGTAGAAAGTTCCTTCAAGGGCAATTACCTACCTTATAAGATATAGTACCTAACAGTTCACCTACATATGGGGATGTAAATCAATCCTATCAGAGTCATATCAGCTTTTGAGTTATGGGTTGGCCCGCCTGTACCTTAACACCTGTTTGTTTCCTTCCGTACAATGAAAGGAACAAAAAGGGGAAAAGGAAAATTTCAAAACCTTTTTTGTAATGTCTATTGTGGAGTCTTTCTTGTACAATGTATATTTATTCTGGGCCCAGTTAGTGCTTGTGATTGTCCTTTGCTTGAAAATATTCAGATTTCCAGCACTATTTGATCTATCTTTATGCAGTAGAAACCTTACCATAAATTCCAGGTAGCCTGACTACCTAGGTAGTATTTTATGCCGAGTAGCCGCCTTCTCTAATGAAATTTTGCAGAGCTTGAAGAATACATCTATTCTACATTTGGACTCTGAAGTACATGCCCTAGATACATAAAAATATGATTAGAAACCCAAACACATGAAGGACAGGACATAGCCATGCTTATATCAACTATTCAATGTTTACATAATAAAAAAGTCACTCCTTAGTATCTGTGAAACATTTAGATTCAGTGATGAAAAGCCTCTGAGCGTACTAATTCTCTCTTCACAGCAGTATGCAGTAAATACCCAGAGGATCATAAATTAAGTGACTAAACATGAAACAAATATCAAGTATTATTTCATTAAGTAACAACCGCGCACTGAATAAGGCTGGAAAAAATAGTGCAGGATAATGTAATTTAAGACTGTCACAGTTGGAGATGGTCAAGAGTCAGACTTTAAAATAACTGAAAATAACTGCTCCTTTTTAAAATATTTGAAATTTCAAAATTCCAATGAATGAAAAGATCCAAGAAGAAAGAAAAACATTTAATGTTAAAACTTTAAAGATATTTGGAAATATATTGATCCCAAGAGAGATCCCACGGTGACCCCTGGAAACATCAGCACTGGGAGACAGAACTGTTAGAATCTTGTTTACATAGCAGAGGTGCTCCTACACCCTCCCACTGAAACTAAGGGGTTTGGGGGTGAGGGCTCAGGGATCCTTGAAGAAGTGACACGGGACCCTGAGTCTGACATTGAGAAATGAGAAAATGACAGACCTGAGAAGACCTGGGCCTGTGGGCACAGAGACATGATGTGCAGCTGGCCGGTCAGATTTTTCAGATGTTTAGTCCCAGGCTCTTTTCTGAGTGCAGTTTGACTTAATTTCACTCAGTCTGACAGGACTCTCCAAACCATTTCAGTTTTGGAGGAACGGCAGTTTCTGACACTACCTTGTTAATTATATCCTGGAAAATATCCAACCCTCTGTAATCATATTGCATGTGCACCTAGGGATTGTTGTACAGACACCCCCAAAGGCATTTCCTAAATTCTGAACACTTAATCTTGATGCTCTTTTACAGCAAGTTTAGATATTTTGGTGTGTGTTTACATGTTTGTGTGTGTTTCTAGTTTCTTTAAGAAAAAACCCCAAAGCCCACAAACCCAAAAAATGAGAAAAAAAAAATGTACAACATACACAGACCATAGGAGAATTTGTGGAATTACAGGTGCCTTTACAGGCTCTGGGAGACCATGTTCTTTAGTGACCACAGACGACTCCCAGCCTGTTTCCAGCAGAGAGCTCTTCTGCTCTCCTTTCGACCTGTTCCTGTACAGCCATATTCCCCCTTTCCCCTCCTGAGCCATCGTTCAGTAATGGTGTCTTTCTCCATCTGGTCCCAGTCTGCACCCCCTGAGCGGTTCAGCTCAGCTCAGCTTCTCCTCCCTGCAACACTACCTTCCCCTCTGCACATATCCATGCTCTTGTCACTCCTTTCCCTGTTGTTACTGGACCCCCCAGTTGCCAGCTGCTTGCCCAGGCAGGTAACTGACTTCTATACAACTGTAAAAAGCAATAACTAATAAATAGTTACTTAGTGAGTTAATGTCCTGACTGAAATGCAAGCAGAGATCTAGCTCCCTCTTTGGAAGGACTCTATATTTCTCTGGTAGTAATTTATCTGTTCTTACATTAAAGCCTTCTCATAAATCATCACTTAAAAATACAGCAGATCACTGAAACAGCAGTAAGTTTTAGCCTCAAGCTAATGAGCTGGTCATACGAGCTGCTGATCCAACCTTTCGAGATAAACAAGACATGAAAGAGTGAGTGTTGGATAGCCAGAACGTGGAAATGAACATTTTGCTACTACCAATACCGTTACAGGATTTTTAATTAGCACACACACTGCATCCCAGAGTTTGGTGTTTATTCAGAAAGGGTTGTCTCCAGCAGCGGAGCTTTACCTTCCACCTCACTGGGGTATTATTTGTGTAGCAGAGACCCAGAGGACACTGAGTGCCAGCCACCGGCTCCTTGGGAACAGCAGTTTTCTTTGGACTTCTTCCAGTCACATCACAAACCCAGCTATTCTTCACTCACACTACGTGCTGAGATTGCAGCTTAGAGGTGAATCATTAGTGTTGAAGCAACTTTATCAACCTGAAGTTTTGTGAGCCTGGAGGAAGATCCAGATGAATATCTGGATAAAGCTAATGGCAGGATCCCCTCCACAACATGCATGTATTCAGAAAATCTTGAGGAGACTATTATTTGTACCCTTGCTATCTCTGTCTGCATGGCTGCAGAGTGTGGCTGAAGCTACAATAATAACTCCTGTAGGCAAGGATTTATACTTTCTCATTATTGTAAATAGCGCTCTTTCCTCCACCACTTTGTGAATCCAAGATTGCAAACCAAGGTTTTCTGAACAAGAACATACAGTTGCTTGGGATGGAGGGACTTTTTTCTTTTTTTAATAGACTCCAGCATTTAAGGCAGACCCTAATAATTTAAAAAAAAAAAAACATTTTTTTATGTTTTTAGCTAAAATTGATGGGAGTTTTTATTTTTAACCATAACGGCAAGTTTCTTCGTGTTGCTCAAAATATGATTAAAAGATATTTTCTTATTGAATTTCATCAGTTTCTTAACTTATATTTGGTTACTTTTGCAATGCTTTATTCTCATGTCTATTCAGGTCAAAATGCCATGTAGCACACCCAAGTTTCATTCACACTGACATATTAAACTTCAATACAAGCTGTTGTAATCAGGTAATGACTTCAACTGAAGGACAAAATTTAAGAATCTCTGAGGCACAACAGCTCCTGCAATGGTTAGATTCAATTTGACAACAACTAATACCTTTCAGAGCAAGGCCAATTATATGGTCATTAATGACCTTTAGCATGTTACAGAACTGGAGCATAGCAGTGGTGCCCATCCATGATCCTGGGAAAGCTGAAGAACACCAGGATTAGGAATAAAAAAAATTGGCTTGTGCAGACAGTAAATATTATCAGAAAAAAATTGCCAAAACTCAGAAACTAGACTCTCGAAGGCTATCCAGGCAAGCAGCCTTTTGTCCTATTTAAGAGGCTATTTAATATTCAAAGCATTTGTGTGAAACCAAACATATTACTTTGTGCTCCTTTATTTACCCACAACATTATTGGTTCTATGAACTGATCACCTGGGGGTGAGAGTTGACCTACTGACTTAGCTAAATCTCATAGAGATATAATTAGACACAAATTGTAGCATTCTACCAACCAATAAATATAAATGAAAAACTAATTACTCAGTATCTAATTTCATTTGCTTACACCTAGTTTTAGTATGCAGAATTTTTCAACATCAGACCCAGAGAGCAATAAGCAGCTGAGATTGATAGCCATTATACCAGTGAGACCAGGAGCATCCTGGTTGGAGGTAAAACAGAAATAATTTTCTGTTCAGTAATTGTACTTTTTCAGCTGGGCTTCTTCTAACTAACGAAACTCTGAAATTAACAGCATATTGTTCAGAAACTACTCGCTCTCCCAGTGATAAGACCTGATTATACCAAAGAATGGTATGCAGAGAGGCCTTTGCTGATACTTATTGCTATAACAACCAAGGTCAGGCAAATTTTTTACTTGCCCCATTGGAGGGTCGGAAGCGGAAAAATGCAGAAGGGTCCCACCTGCAGGGAGGAGTAGACAGGACAGGTGACTCAAAACTGACCAACAGGGTGTTCTATCTCATCCGCATCATACTCAGTATAAAAGCTGAGGGATCAAAAGGTCAACCCTCTTTCTTCAATGGCCGACATCCGAGGAGGACCCTGTCTGTTCGTCTGCCTTTGATCCCGATCCGAGCGTTCCTGACTCCAGATCCAGAATCCGGCTCCTGTCCATCACCGAGTCCAGCCTGGGACTTTCCCCTGTGCCTGCTGGTGACGTGATGGTCACCCTGGGAGCTTGATACGGTTTTGTATATACTGTATACGTTCTTTTTTTTTATTTTCCTTTTTTTTTTCTTTCTTTTCCTTATTATTATTATTATTATTTCATTATTTATTTATATTTTTTTATTCAAGTAGTTTAGTTTTTTCTAAACTCAGAAGTTTTTTTTTTCCCTTTCCCTTTTTTCTCTCCTCTCTTTTCCTTAGGGGAGGGAGGGGAGGGAGAGGTCATCTGTCGTTCTGGTTGGTCAATTCGGTCAAAACCATGACAAGGAGTGAGATGTGATCTGTAGCCGACAGTGACAGACACCTCCACATCAGACCTCTTATATCTAAATAGCTTCAGGAAGTATTTGTCCCTATGGTTACAATACTAATTTAAATGTTGAGTTTTGAAATGTAGATGAAATTAATCTGAGTTCCAGACTGCTCACAAGAGCAGTGACAAATGAGGACAGGTTTAAGGAAGGGCTATCTGTGACATTGTCTAACACTGTCAGGTGGCTGCTTGAGAAGACTTCTACTGCCTGTGTCCAGGGTAGAGCCCTGGTTCAATTTTAACAGTACAGCCATCAGTGGTTTTTCTGTGCTATCAGTGTTTTTTTCCAGTGTTATCAACAGGGTTTCCTCTAATATACATACCAATTTTCTCTGTTAATGAAAATCTAATATTTCTTCTAGCTTGTAATGAAGATATTTATTCAGTTGCTTGGCAAGCACTGGTATAAAAAAAACCCACCTTTATTTGTAGGCTTTGGAACCATGTTTTCCAAATGTCCAGCTGTCCTGTAGTCTCTTGAACTGTTTAAAAAATCATCATGTTAGACAGGGTATGTGGGAAAAATTGGATTTCTCTGCCTGGATATTACATGTAGAAGATAATACATTTTCTCCTTGTGTTAGTTTTCATTCCAAGACATTTTGAGGTCTTTATCAGAGATGTTTATTTCCATTTTTCTTATATTAGTCTCAGCTTATTTTATGGTTAGTGTCTTGCTCTAACACTGATTAATGAAAAATGTAGATTCTCTAAAATAATAAGCAACTAAAAAATATAAATCATGTTGATTTCAGAATATCAAAGAGAAAGTATACTGTAGCTGTCATTGAATTTGCAGGAGTAATCCTCTGATGTGCTTACTGGTTAAACTTTTGTTAAATTCATTGGGGACTGTTAAAACTAAACATCTAGCTGGAGCTACTGAGCAGCTATATCTCTTTGCAGACTAAATGAAATACAGATGATTGGTGATGTTTCAGAGTTAGAAACAGTATAACACAGTTGTGAAAAAAGTTTGAATATCCTTCAGTTTGCCTGGTCTTGAGCCCCTAATAATGCTTCTGAATTGGTGCCATATTTTGTTGTTGTTATTTCATTTTTATAATTATATTTTAAGAATTTTATGTTTACTTTCTTTTATAATGCGGGTAGGTCTTGTTCTCCAATGAAACATGCTGCCCAATGAAATGACTGATACCTAATCTGGTACCAGTCTGATACTCATACCAGAGCCATTTTGGAAGCCATTCTGGCACTGCTTCCATTTCAATGCAGAACACACAGAGCTCATCACTGGACTCAACTTATTTTTCATTTTATCTTTCATTTCAGCACAAATTCTCTCCCAGGTGATGAAAATAACATACAATAGTAATAAGAATCTGATCAATATCTCAGTGCAATACCTCAAAGGTCTCATCCTACAGAGGAAAAGTCTCAAAATGAAATATCCTAATAAAAAACTTTTTAATCCCTCAAAAAATAACAAGTACAAAACCCTGACAAAAGCACTTTTTGGTGGAAACACTGAAACTGAGAGCAGGTATTCTGAACATCAGTTAATAACTTTTCTTCAGATATGTCATTATATTTTCCCTAGAAATTGCCCAGTTCCTTTGGATCATTTCCAGTCCTTTTTGACCTACAAGTTGAGCAGCACAAAGCAAGTTTTATAAAACAGTAGTGGAGGAAATATTTGCTGATATTGGCTGGTTGAATGCCACAAAGAGGCAGACAGAAAAACTCTTTGAAATGAAGTCTTCAGAACTGCTTTGCAATTTTTTATGCATACGTTGTCAGTTTCCAAGATTGCGTGAACAATGGGACAAGGTCCAGGAGATGCATATAAATAACAATTTACAAAGATATTCTAATTAGAAGCACTCACCTAGTAACGTTGAATGTGTCTAATGATTTGAGATCAGAGCAGGGCAGAGGAAGTTGGCAAAAGCAGGGACGGATGCAACCACGAATTAAAGAAGAGAGCTGAAAAGCCAAATAGCTACTGCCTGGGAAAGGGAGGAAGAGCTATTATTCTCTGTGGTCCTATAAGAAACCCAAGCCTTGAATTTGCAAAAACAAACATAAGTGCCCTCTGAGGAGGGCAACCTCCTAGTAAAGGATGAAAAGCCCAATATTGACATCTAGAGTCAGTTAAAACTAAAGGTTTGTTACAGTGAATGAGATGAGGAAATAAATGAGTAATATTGAACTTTTCAGTTGGGTACCAGTGACCATGTAAGAGCATACAATGGCACAGAGCCCAGTTACTGTCTCTGTCCTGGACTTGACCAGTCTTGGTCAAGACATTTTTATTCAGATTGTTCAGATTGGATACTAGGAAAAAGTTTTACACTGAAAGGTTTATCAAGCATTGGAATGGGCTGCCCAGGGAGGTGCTTGAGCCACCATCCCTGGAGGTATTCAAAAGATGGGTTGATATAGTGCTTAGAGATATGGTTTAGTAATGTGGGGTTTTGTTTTGTTTTTGTCAGAGTTAGGTTGATATTTGGACTAGATGGTCTTAAAGGTCCCTTCCAAGCTAGACAATTCTATGATTCTATGATTCCCTTTATGGCAACAGTGCACATATAGTACTTACTCAAATTAAGGCACCCATGACTGTTACAGGAATATTGCTGTTTGGTGTGGATAGGTTTTGGACTAAATAATATTTTGAAAAATTTGGCTTAAAGTGAGATGTAGCTGATCATTGTCTATACCAAGGCAAAGGGAAGGAGCTATAGCTAGAGTACCGCTAATGGAAATCACAAAGGAAAAATCACTCAGGTAGAGTAAACAGTGCTGCTCACCTTCTGTTTATGAGGACAAAGTTCCAGGCAATAGATTACAACAGCAAATGTCACTGCTGAAGACTATCAGAAAGCTAGATGAATCTGCATTTCCTTGTTTGTGCTTATTGCATCACCTGAATTTAAATTCCAAAGGAAGATCTTAAGGAAAAGTTACAGATACCTCTTCCAGAAATGTACACTCAGCCACTGTCCTTGTAGATTGGCTGGTTTGGTTAGTATTTGAAATCTCTTCCACACCTGTTTTCTAAACACTCTGATTTTGGGGTTTTTTTGATGGTGTGTAAATGCTGACCCAAACCTATTGAAGTCCTTAATAAAGAGAAAAATGCATTGGCAGCCACCAGGATATGACAATGTGATGCTTCCTGCTCCAGAATAGCTAAAAGGAGTCTCTCTTACAAACAACACCACAGAGTGACACCCAGTCCATGCAACTGCACGGGGAATTAAAGGAAGTCTTCATGAGGTGAACATAAGCACATTGAATGTAAAACAAGAGCGAGGATCAAGTCTCAAAGGAATGTCACTATAAATGAGTCCTGATGGAACTGATCCTGATGGAACTGATGGCTCTGAAAATCTCCAGTCAGAGAGAGCAGTGAATTACAAAATAACTAACCTATCATGCCAAGAAGTTCAAGACTCTGCAGAACAGACCAATAACCTCTGTAGTCATTTTCATTTTGAAAAACATAATAAAAGCATGTACTTAGTTGTCACAGATATTTATATTGGGTGGTAAGAGAGAGCACACATGACAAACACTTCTGCTGCTCAAGGCTTGTCTGTGCACAATAAATGACAATTTATTTATTTTTTCAGTGCAAAAGTATACATGGACTTCCTATTACAAAATCTAAATGTTCCTACTGAACTTCTTATTCCAGTTAATGAAATAACCCCAGATTTATATAATCCATTTGTAGGAAATGTTTACCTTATACATTTCTCTGATCATTTAAGAATCACTTCATAGCAGAATTTTAGCAAAATAGCAGCTCATTACTTGCAAATATGTTACCAAATACGTGGTGGTACAAACACTCTGTTCAGACTGAGTGACTTGCTTTAAAAACATCATTTAGAAATGTCATTTGACTGGTTTTGGTCAGAAGAAACACAAGAAGTGAATGTAAAAAAAACCAACACAACAGTGCAGAACTGCTGGATCTCAGTGGCAGAATGACCTGTACAAGGAATCTGGGTGAGAAATTACACACAGTCAGATAGGAAACTGGTGAAATGTGCTGTCAGGAGGGTGGTAGAATGGAATAAGTAACATACCTGGAAGGAAGTAAGAAGATATGGTAATGAATATGAAAATTCAGAAGAAAAAAAAAACATAAAAACTGATGCATAAAATACATTAATAAAAAGAAAGATCTATGGGAAATAGAAAAAAAAAAAAACCCAACACTTTCTCTGTTGGAAATTTCTTTCCTGTTATATTAGGACTAAAGAACCTTGCCACACGTATGAGTAACAGAAACTCTTAACAGCGCCCTCTTAAATTCATTGTTAACATAGCAAGGTGTATTAAAACAAAACTGATAGTCTGAACAACATTCTTTATATAATCGTTAGCCATTCAAACTAGCAGGATGAATGATGCCACATTACTACTCACATAACCCCATTAGCAAACTCCAGGATGCTTAGAGGAAAGCCACCAGGAATAACTTGTGATTAGCTGATAAGATTTAACTGGCTGTCACATGGAATTTGTCTTCTAATTACAAATATAAAACACATTTATAGAAATAATAGCGTGTTACAGACAATTCACACATATACACAAAAGAGTGGGGTGTATTTGCTAAACAAACCCTTGCTATCCAGCTGTAGAAGTGATGGATCTGCAAGTCTGGGCTTCTTTATTCCAGGCTGGAAGAAAAGAGACAAGATGTTAAGGAAGCAGGAGGAAGTTTTCCTGTTTCACATGCTGACAGCCATCGGTATCAGATGTCAGTCCATCAACCTAATTTTTACTGTGCTAATATATTTTTAATTACTCCTGCAAGAATTTCATGGCCTATCAGTTATATGTCTTCCAATGTGCCAAAACTTGAATGTGGGTTAAAACCTAGCATTGGGAATGCAAGAAAAATATGAGAACAAGAATTACAGAAAGCTTATCTCACTTTCTGTGATTTTTAGATGCTTTGACTTTTCCTGTCCATGCCAAAGGACGAGAGACAAACAGGAGGTGAAGGTAGAAGTTCACAGGTTTCCATTCTGCAGAGTCCCTGAGAGAAAATATGAATGCTGTCCTCCAGATTGGCAGATCTAGGATTCACACCTTCAAAGCTGGTGTCTTTTTAATGGATTTGAATTCCACTGGATGTAAAGAAACGTCTACTTCTGTTCTGGCCAAATGACCCCCTAGTACCTCTGAGCTACTATGGTTTCTGCAGAGCTGTCTTCCTTGTATTGGGCCCTACCCGCTGGAGGAAAGGACTATCTACAGCAAATCCAGGCAACACAGAGTCCATCCTGCGATTTTCAGAAGGACTGCTGGTGTGCCATACTGCTTCATGGAGGAAAGAATATGAAGGCATTTATTTCGTTTCTTCATGGATCCTCCAATTCAACAGTCTCTGGTTGAATAGAATGAAGTGGGAAGAGGAGAGAAGGAAACCCAACAGACCATTTGGTGCTCTTTGATGATGATACAGAACAACGCAGAGCTAGAGCTAGGAATGAGTCTTTATGACCAAGGTAAATTAATGAACATGGGAGGAGAAAGCTAAAGCAAGAGGCAGGGAAGCCTCTTTGTTTTTCTCTTAGCGCTGCCAGCCAAACTGATAAACAACAACAGGTTGAAACCAGAATGTTCCAGGGAGTATTGCATTTCACTCCCATCCTCTTACAGGGCCTCCAAGACTTTGAATCAAACAAGTAATCATTTCCCCTGTGTTTTCAGATTCTGAGCCACCAGAACTGCAGAGACAGGCATTTAGTTAAAGGTGGTGCTCCACATCCTTGGAACCACACTTATTTCAGCTGCAAATTGAGGACAGAATCATATGTTGATTCATTAAGCTCTTTTCCTTGCAGAATTTGAGCTGCATCGGTTCTATGGAAGCTCACATACACTCTACACCAGCTGTTCAGCGGGGTCCTCTCAAAATTCCCCACTACGTACTCCACAAATATATATATACACACAGACACACAGAGCATTTTCCTGCCAACCCCTCACCTGTGCCCTGGGAATCTGTAGTGGCTTTAAAGAAGCTTTGCAGCAGCTTCGCTACAGCAGCTGACTGAACTGACAACATTACAGACAGAGCGCAAACACGAGAGCTTGTCAGTACTGGTATTTAGTGCAAAGCCTCGGTATCGAGGATATGATACTTCCTAGAGCCTCTGCAGCTGTCAGCCTTCAAACATGAAAATGCAGATTTGAGTTTGAAGACATAAGCGCCCAGCCAGGAAAATGTTATTCCATTACATAATAAAATCTATACTTGCTATATTTAGAAAAGTCAATGATTGTGATGCATGGAGCAAAACGATTTCTAAGTCGCAGTTAACACATACACTAACTCAGATTTTGATTTTAAAACATAAGTACCCAACTGGAAGATTATATTATTCATATGCATAATAAAATGGCATCTAAGTTTAGGATAGTTGATGGCATTGAGACATGGAATGCGAGCGAGCTCCCTTGGAGAGAAGGCCTTTTTCTGTGCATCTGAACATGTGCTTTGATCACATATAAACTCATGAATAGTGGGTTTTCTTTTGGGTTCATTCTGAACATTTTCTCATTTTCCTTTATCTTTATCATCTTAGAGAGTGAATCCCATGTCCACGTGTCCTGGCTTTTTCTGTTCCTTGAGTGCATTCTTAGCAAGTGTATTATTAAGTTAAAAAGGTTTAACTTTGATCCTTTTTCTGAACAAATCACGCTCTGGGCTCAATTTCCTCCCATTTTATGCTTTCTCAAAAGCTTGAGCACTATGAATAAATTTACTACCTCTCCAATGTACCCCTCTAGTATTTATATTATGAAATGTAGCAGCATTGACCAAAGAATAAGCTTTTCTATTTCCTTTCCATCTAGGCCTTTTTCCAGGAAAGAAAAAGTGGAGCAATATGATATATTATCTTTTCTCTGCAATGAGAATTTGCATGGATAATGCTTAAGAATTCTAATGTGAGTTACACATTGTGCAGAATGACGTCACTATTCAAAAATGTGTCTGACAGAGAGAGCCTGTTCAGAAGACTGATCTCTGTTTAATAAAAGCAGAGCAAAATGCAGTGCAAATAGAAAGCTCTTTAGTCGTAGAAATACTTTATAACAAAATGAAATACTTTTTTTGTTTTTAATGCAATACATAAAATATCTAAATAATGTAGAACTTTTTATTATAAGCATTAAGTAAATTCGCTCATGTTTTAAATAGTAATTCTACAGAAACGGGAAAACTGCTTTTTCCTTGAATAACATTACCTGCTTCAGACTCTTTCTACGGTTCTTCATTTGGGAATAATTTGGGGTTGATTTGGTGGTATCCTTCTTCATTTGGAAGATTTTCCCTTAAGCATCATTTCGAATATCAGCTGTCTACTATTTTGTTTATGCAAGCACTTTCTTAGAAGGAATGAAGCAAATAAGAATGAAAAAAAAAAAAAAAAGGTAGATATTACTGTTCAAAGGAAGTAAACATTCCAGAAAAGATTAAAAGAGACAAGAAGCAAAGAGAAAACAATAAAAAGTTAAGCTCTTAGTAAAATCTGAAAGCCAGTCTGAAAAACGGTTAACAAAGATGCACAGCTTACAATAAAAAGCTATAAAATATGCCTAAACAGTTTGAAGAGAACTCAAATCCTCCTATTTCAGGGATGGCCTTATTTATAACAAAGAGGAGAAGCTAAGTAGAAGTTTTTCCAGAGTATGTATTTCTCAGTGGCTGCTGATGGGATTCTTTCAAATTCCTCTGTGGCACAGAGCAGTGGGAGCCAGTACACAAGACTAGCTGGGCCACCAGCTGTCTTAGCATAATAAAAATACCTGCTTTGTTATGGAGTTGATCTGAAGCAACACAGAGGGAATTAAAATGAAAAATGGAAAATATTTTGTGGGGAAAGGATGGAAATATTTCAAGGGTTATTGCTGAAGGGCATTTTTCCTTCCAAAATCAGAAAGAAAATATTTGTAGGAAATACAAGGCCTTTAATTCCCACTGAGCTCAACGGGACCTGTGACATCGGAGCTGATGCTTTTCTCAAAATGTCAGGATTACTGACATTTCCCACAGAGTTCCCAATTCAACAGAAGCTTTGACTTCACCCAAAGGCAAGACATCACTCTTATGCTTACTAGTACATGAAAATAACTATACCATACAGCTCAACACCCTACCTCAGCTCCCTGGTGGCAATAGTGGACACCAAGAGAGTAATACAGGTACGCAATAAAAATAAAGTAACTCCTCTTCAGAGCATTTTACAATTATCCAGTGATTTATGACTTAGGAAATTCCTGAGTGAAAATATTAACTTTGTAATTGTTCCCACTGTGAGTTTTCTCTCCATGAATTTGCCTAATAACTTTATCCCCAACATCACGTGAAAAGCTGTTCCACAGTTACCCAGCATGAAGCTGTATCATCTACTATTTGTCTGGGACCTGGCACCTACAAGTTTTACACAGTAAATAAAAGTCAATACAGCATTTTCTCAACCTCTTATAGGAGCGGGAAACCACAAGACCATACTCACCATGTGCATCTCACACTGATCAGAAAATTATCCTTCCAAAAGCACCACCTCCCAGACATACTGGCTGGCTATGGCTTGGGAAGTGAAGCAGCTGAAATAAAAGGACTCCACCACCTCTCTGGGTAGCCTGTTCTACCACTCTCACAGTAAAGAAGTTCCTCCTCATGTTTAGGTGGAACTTCTTATACTCAAGTTTGTGCC
>JAOQGH010000001.1:23489225-23505143 GCA_025769975.1 Gallinago jamesoni
GTTATTTCTCCCCAGGTGCAGCACCCTGCACTTGCCCTTGTTAAATTTCATTAGGTTTCTCTCTGCCCATCTCTCCAACCTGTCCAGGTGTCTCTGGGTGTCAGTCTTCTGGGGTGTCAGCCACCCCTCCTGGTTTTGTGTCATCAGCAAAATTGCTGAGGGTACAAGCAGTACACAGCACACCCTTTTTCAAGACCATAGAGGGTCCTCCCCTCCATCAGCCCTCGTTCTGCTTTTGGTCTCTTTCTCTGGGCTAGTGAGTTACACCTTCCTTTTTTAGAATCCTCTGTTATAATTCCTTGTTGCTCAAAGTCACCACACGATCATTGCGTAATTGCTTTTACTCCCTTTTAACAAGGTTATCTCAATCTCATTCCAACATTGGGTGCCCAAAGACAATCACTGTTTTTTCCACACTGAACTTTTTAACCTGCTATTAGTAAGAAAAGTCAACATAGTAAGTAGGTAGACCTCCATTCAGAATGAAGCTTGTAGTTTAACAGTGATATGTAAAGAATCCCAAATGATAACTAAGAGAATTTTCTAGCTGAAGGTTTTGCAAATCATTGTAAGTAGTAAGCATTTAGATTAGATATTTTTGAGTACTCTACTGACCCCATTGTCTCCTGTATTTTAGAAGCTAGAAAAGCTGTCAGAAAAGCAGTGTATAAATGCAGCTCTTACAATTTGCATTTATTTGAGCGATTGCATTATTCTCAGTCCACTTTTAATTCTGTGTTTCTTTCATAACATAGGAAAGCATCCAGAGAGATAATTCTGAAATGCTATGAAGTCTGAAAGGGAATCTGACATGTCTTGAAAATAAAAGAAAAAGAAGCATGCTGCTCTTAGGTTTATGAATGGCCTCCTGATCTGAAGATGTTAAACATCATTAAGAATGTCTGGGCCGAGAGACAGGAGGACTGAGATGACTCATTCAATAGCCTGGTGGAACACAAGCTCATCTGAAACAAAGAAATAGAACAAGATTAGATAGCATCAAAGGGAGAAAAATAAGGTAGTTTTATTGGGGATATCTGCTAAAACCTATCATATGTTTAACTTAACAACCTCTTTGAAACCATGATATAAATGCCAGGACTGTGGAAATTTCATGGAAATATTTATCCCAAAAGCCAGTGATAAATACCCATGTCACTCTAGCTCTTTCTTTGTCCTGCACTCATTACCACATGCCATTTAAGTGCTTTTCTGTAATGTGTTTACTAGGGGATGCTCACTTGCCAAATGTAGTTCATTCCCTCTCTCCTACCCTCAAGGACTATCACCTTCAGGCAGAGCTTTCTTCTAAGTTTATGTGCTCTTACATGTAACTATTTGCAGCCAGCAGTCTTGGGAATTAATTCAATACAAATACAGCTAGAAGTCTTTCTCTTTTCGTGTACATCCCATCATAGAAGTAGTGTGCACTTTTCACAGGAAAGATCCAGCAGAAATAGGACTATCTGGAGTCCATGGGACATCAGATTGCTTTCAGGACAAACCTACTGCTTGTTGCCTAAACACAACATAAATACATGGATGGATTTTTGCACCCTTCCTAAAGGGTCTGCACTTTTAGGCAGAGGAAATAATGTTCTTCTACAAGGGTATCAACATAGCAGCTTTTGAGATTAAGGCTTGGTAGATTGAAATGGAATAATTAAACTGTCTGGTCTTCATAGCAGAGTTTCAGCACTGAATCTTGGGAAAGCAAAAACTGTGCTTGGAATGAAATATGCACATCTTGAAAACCTCCACTATTACTCTCTGTGGTGTGGTCAAAGGGAAAAGTAGAACTGAAAGAGCTTCTAGAACTCAAATTATATCCAAGGTAAACTGAATGACAACCACCGTAGTTATTGTTAGAAAATATTTGGGTTATTTGTGTCCATGGTTTTGAAGCTAACAATAACCCAACATTGAATGCTAATCAGTGACCTCTACCAAGAGCGGAGGATGTATTTCCCTCATTAGCTGGTGGTGAACATGCTAAACAAAATGTACACCTTGACATAAGGGCTCATTTAACTATAACAAGCCAGTGTTAATGACAATACTCTCATCTGCAGTTTGAGAGCTAGCTATTGACCTGCTTTATAAAATATTCCTAATATTCAGATTTAGGGCTTGTCTACAAGATTAAAATGTGGAGAGAAGAAGGCACCGGGAAATAATATTAACTGACATGCCTTATGCAAGCTCTTCACACTGAATAGCACAAAGTAGCTTCATCCAAATAAACAACTGGCTTTTGCTTCGCTGCAGTTCTTAGCTTGTTCATTAGAAGAATTCAAGAGTGATTCAAGATTTGGAGTGGAAGTCTTCATTCCTCTAGGCCTTATGCATTACAAAAATGTTCCACTGTAAAATGGGGCACACAACCTACTTCAAATGGCCTCCGACTCCGGTTATCATTAGAGCAATATTTTCTGATGCTTATTGGGATGGAAAAACTTTGTCACTTATTCAGAAACATGGACAGAGAAGCACTGTCTTGCAATATGAGAGCTTTCCTGGAGCTTAATATGCTACTTAAGTTGTGTTTTATACACACCATACATTTGTTTTGCAATTAATGGCATCATGCAATGTCAGACATGTTTGAAGTTAAAATAATGTTGGTGGTAGTTGAGAGTATTTATAATATAGGGTGGTTCTTTGCTGCAAGCAAGTTTTATTGCTCGGCTTGAACTAACAAAAGTGACTTGTTAGAAGTGACTTTCACTGAATTAAAAAAAGTGGCTTACTGAGATTTCCACTGAAGGAAAAAGAAAATTTGCTAAAATTTCTTTCTTCAGCATACTTTGCACAGGTTTGTTACTGGGGACAAACGCCCTGTTGAAATGAATACTGACTGAAAATGACATGTATTGACAAAGTGAATTCATTTTTTATGCAATTAAAGCCACTCCACTATCTATAAATGTAACTATATTTTCAATTAATCTGTCACAGACAATATGCAACTGCACAGCACAGGACTGGATAGGGCACAGGCAACTAGTGTTAGGGTGGGAAAGAGCAGCCAGCAAAGAAGCCAGCCATGGCAGAATAATCATTTTGAGCACAGAGTTCTGTTGCTTCGATACATGATTTGCAAAAGCTTTGAAGCATGTTTGTAACAATGGCAATACATCTGTAGCTTTTCATGTCCTTTTACAACACAAGATGCTATGAAATCACAGGAACTGAGAAATCCCTCTTAAATAATTTTGGAGCCCTCTACTGCTCTGGTCTTTCTCCCAATTTTTGGAAGCCACCATAGCCCTGCTAAAGTAGCACTGATGTAAATGTTGCGTGGGTGAAAAACACAACGGCCTTACATGTTCTGTTGAGTTTACAAAGACATTTATGCTACCTTACTGTATATAAGCCAACTATGGTGACATTGGTGAACTGTTCTCCAAGAGAAGAGAATGACTGATTAAGCCAACAATTTATAATTTCTTTATGAAAACACAATGAAAAGCAAAGAAGCTACTGATGAAATTTTAAGAGCTTTCTATGTGGTTTATATTGACTCCAAGTGTGTAAACTAATGCTCTAAGTGCTCTGTATCCAGTAGACCAGATGCCTCCACTGAATTACTGGTCCCTTTGATGAGATACCTCTCAGATGTCAGAAACAATCAATGAGGTTTTTTCCAGTCACCTTCTTTTTATACCCAATGTAGAGAAAGAGGCACTTTTGAAGTGCATCATCTGACCTAAGTAGTGCATCTACTTTTCAAGAGGTGAATTTCACCGTAAAATGTCTTTTTCTTTTTCAGTGGAGATAAGGTCTATATAAGACTTTTTTTATAACAAGCTTAGGTTGGATTATATCTTGTTGAGAAGAATCCCAACTTTTTTGTCCAGTGCATAAAAATAAAAACATTAGAAACCATTATACTTCTGCTACTTAACCATGTCCATTTTTCACACTGAGCAAACTCAATTTCCATTCAACATCACCAGTAAAAGTGACAAAAGGATTTTTTTTTTTCCAAAAGTATCAGATAATGCTTTCTTGCCTGTCTCCAAGTCTTCCCAGAGTCAAAGGTTTTCTCACCATCTACATTCATTTGATGGACACCAGAAGTTTCACTGACAAAAAATTCAGTCTTTTCCTTAAATGAGTATTGACTTATTACAAATTCATTCAGCAAAACCAGAATGAACAATGTAGTATAGGAGACCTGGTGCACCAACCTCTGCATAAGAGCAGAGAATAAGCACTCCCAAGATAACCTTCTGTATTGAAGCCAGTTTACTGTGCCTTCTTATGCACATTTTTACTACACAGGGACTCATTTGTTCTATCATCATGTGTGTACTTTAGCAGTGCAAGAGCTTTAAAGTGCCTTGTTTTTAATGATATCAGTAATGCAGAGACTGGATCTACATGGTCTTTTTCTAATTATTGCTTTTCTTTTCCCCATCATATTCCTAGTCGTACAGCAACAATTCTTTAAAGAAGATAGGGATTTTATTATTTAAGGATGATCTATGTGAAACTAAAATCTGAAACGTATGTTACGTGTATTTGACATCCAAATGTTCCTACAGACTTTGAACTTCACCTTTAATCAGTCTAGATAAAGACTTTCAAAATTCAAATCCTCTGAAATAAGCTTTGTGCAAAAGAACAGCACTGTTTACTTTTTTCTACTGCACTTCTACAGTGATCCCACACATCCTTACATTTACATAAAATAAGTCTTTCTTAAAGATTAGAGCAGTTCATTGATTGCCGATTCTGGTGTGCAATGTCTTTTTTTTTTAATTCATTCCAGCACAGAGAACAATTATTTTCACATTTAATTTTTCTAGAAACTGAAAAACACATTTCTGAAGATACATTACCAGTTTGTTTCTTTCTCAAAAATTGTTCTGAAGGGGTTTTGGGCTAATAGTCATTCTCTTGATGATGTAATTAGTCATAGTCAGTAATTTATAAATAATATCATGATTGCCTCACTATGATAATTATTATTATTTGCTTAAGAGGAGCACTGAAATGAGAAATTCTGCAGAGTATTACTATGAAGTGTGCAAGTACCCAAGGCTATATAGAGAGATAAAGACACAAGATACAATACTAATTAGAGGATATGTAGTCCTGAGGCAATGCAGAGCAAATTGCTTAGGTGTGCTGTAGAGAAAGTGTCAATGCTTGTAATAGCATAAAGAAGGCCTTAAAGGAATTTAGGATTTTAGGATAATATACACCCATGCTAACTGATTAAAAGTCAGAGGTAAAAACTGCCTTGTATGTTAGAAAATACAGTGAGTTCAGCCCACAGGTGGGGAAGGCTGGTGATGCTAAGCCTGTAGAAAGCTGTGGCCAAAAGAAAGCATTAACTTTTGAAACTTTTCCAGAGCAGTCCTATTGCTGGCATTTGCTTTTGATGACAGGATGGAAAGCACAAACAGCAGGGCTTCATTAACATGCACACATTGTAATTAAAAAGAAATAAAGTTGAAAAATACAGGGAACATCTCATTCAGAGCAAGAATTTAACAGCAAAGCACTGCAGATCGAGATCCTACTCAATCTACCAGCACTTCCTAAGACAAAAATGGTATTGCACAATTGCCAAGATAAACAACCAGGTATGCAACAGTCTTGACTTTTACTATGAGGTGATATACCTTCTAATACAGTAAATTCAGTTCCTTGTTTTGGGTTCACACTATTACAGCTGAGCAGTGAGGACTGTATACCAAACACGACTAACAATTTCAGAAAGCTCACGCATTCTGCTAGCATACAAAATAAGAGATAGCCTAAAAAGGCTAAGATAGTGTCACCCTCTTAATTAAATATGTATTTCTATTTCCTAGTTTGTCTAGTCAGTTTATAGTGCATCTGCAACGTGATTTTGCATGCAGAGCTAACAGAAAGAATAATCAGGAATTATGAATCTAGTAACAAATCTAGCAGCTATCATCTTCTGCAGACTCCTTCTCATGTGAATCATCACACCAAATCCAAGGAGCCTGCCCTCATAAGGACTGTTCTTACAATTGCTTGGTTTCACTATTTGTTGTAACTGTTATAATTTACACAGCAAATTCGTTACTTGGTGTTTTCTTTAATAGTGTGTGGATTCTCTGTTTCCGCTTTACCATTTATTGAAGGGTTGATTTATTCAGAAGAACAAGAGTCATTGTTACTCAATGCAGGTTTTTAGAAACTAATAACTTCTCTGAAATGGAAACGTTGCATCGGCCTGAGACACGTAGCCATGGAGTATGCTAGTGTGTGAGTTGTCTTTGGTGACTTCAAAGGAATGTGTGAAACTGTAAATTATAAAAATGTGATATCGTAAGATATTTGTTTTGGTATCAGGTCTGAAATTGCAGTAGTCAATTGAAGAGGGCTCTCATATTTGGCAACTGTTTTGTTGGGGTTTATTTAATGCAGTTTTAAATGAGAAAAATACTGGGAAAGAAATGAGGAGCACAGAGAGACAGAGGCAAAGAGCCTTCTCTTGTACTTGAATTAAATGTGACTTGTCAGCATTATAATCATGTATGCACTGCATTGGAGAAGACAGTATTAGGGGGTATTTTCTCATCTCAGAAGAGAAAAAGAAAGACATGAGGTCAGTCTGGATTTACAAAAGGTGAAAAAAGACAGAGAAAATCTGCTGGTAGCTCACAGCACATCAAGAGGAGGAAGAAGTAGCTTTATGCACTCCTCTCTTTTGAAGGCAATTCCATCTAGAAGTTCTACACAGAAGAGGTCTCTGGATTTCCCTTTCTTCCTGTGACATGGCAAAAGTCACATTTCAAAGTACAGGAAAAAAAGCCCTGAAGTTCTCTAATCTCAAAGAAACTGTAGATATTCCCGGGTTTTGCATTAGTTCATGTTTTTTCCCTTTTCTTTCTGTAGCTGCACAGCAAGTCAGTAACGACCATTCCTTATGTTTCAAGTTAGACAGAGACTAATACAGGGCACAGCTCGGCAAAATGCCTCAAGCAGTCAAGCCCACAGCAACCAAAAATGTTGCAAATAGCAGAGAGGGCTGCTTTCATGGGGCTTGCATTTAGTATGCAGTACTTCACAGGAATGTTTCAGAGCTGTGTGTTGTAAATGGGATATGTGTTTTGCACCCCTCCTTTTGATCATCGCTGATGAACAGTCAACCTTCAACTTAACAAGAGAAGGCCTGACATTGGTAAAGAAGTTTAAAAAGTCTTTCAGGTTAGCCAAGAGTTTCCAATTCCCTTTCAAAAGGAACTTTCTCTGGACTCATATATTCTATATATCCCCAAAAGGTTAGGAGATCAATGAGAGGCTTCTCTGCATGTTCAAATACCATTTCCTTGTCCTTCAGACCATTCCATCCATATTTGAATACACAGCATGGCTAGAGGTTAATTGCTGTATCCTATCAGCTAATGATCTTTAAATTCTAAGGTCTTTTTGTGTAAACTAATTGTATATTCTGTGTTTTTCCCACCAGTGTGATATGGTACATTTCAGCATATTCTTTGGTCTAGGAACCCACAGCAAGCAACTTTTTTTTCGGTAGTTTACCTATGACATTTCATCAGTTGAAAAAGCCTCTTTCAGAGCTTTTTTTCCTGAAAGCAATACCACATGGTGTGCCCCATGCACAGAAATCAACATTTAAAAGCCTCTGCTTCATTATTTTGCCTTATTTCCTGTCCTGATTGAGAAGAAGGGCAAAGGGCAGGGAGCCTGACAGTGTGTGATTATGGGCAGACCCCAGACAGCAGCGGTGAGGAAGCTGTTCACAGGATGTTGCTAAAGAATGAATATTTATGATTTCTTATCCTGTAACCTATTTCAAAGCACAAAACCCATAGCACAATAATGTTCAGGGTTTGGCAAAACCCACAAAGCAATAAAAATCACTCATTCTGTGAAGGGGGAGACTTGTATGAAGGTAATTGAAGGGAGATTTTGACCACGTCTTTGATATTGACTCTGACTTAACTCTAAATCTCAGGGCTAAACTATGTCTGCAGCTATCCCTGTTGTAAAGAACTAACAGATCTGGGTGGATGTAGATAAGAACAAATCTACCCCATGATGGGAAGTTTGGAAAGTAGATTTATCTCTTGGGAGGAAAACATATATAAAATCACCTTTATGTTTTCATCAATGCCTTATTTAATTATAGGTAAAGATAGTTTACTTTAGGATAAAACCTTTTAAAAAATTAAGAACACTTTTTATTTGAAATATTTCCATGCTTAGATTACAAGCATGGATTTGTGGCAAAATGTTCCATTTCGTCCCTAGAGTCATCAAAGTGCAGCAGATCAAAATTGGTCATGCTTTTTTTCCAGGCATTATTTATTCTCGGTTCTCAAGAACATCATCTGGAATTATATTCAAGGAGTCCTATTAAGAAACAAATCAAGCGCCTCACATGGGAATTTTGTATCTCAGAGACAAGTGTCTAGAGGAAATGTCCAAAATAGTTTGGATGAGTTGCATGATGGATGGATGGATGACTCTTTTCTGCACCTCTGAAGGAAGTTTCAGTGACTGAGACACAATTTGGTTTTTAACAATGTTCACCCCTGCAGGATTAGAAGTTTCTCAGTATGGGCACAGCTGGGCAGTGGAGCACTGGGTTCAGGCTGAGAAGGCAAAATCCAAATGTCTTTCCACCTGACTTATACCCTCCCATTTTCAAAGGATCTGCAGGCAGTTTTGGTCTCAGCACAGAGTGGAGTGGTGACTGCCATCTTCACAGTCAAGCCAGACATGGAGACACATCATTTGACATAATGACTCTATGGTACAAGGAGGTAATAGGGAAAGCAAATTCCAGTGCCTTCCTCATTCCAGCATCTCCCCCTGGAGCAGGTGGAGAGACCCAGGCATTACACATTAATTATTCCCAGCAGTTCTTTGGCAAGGGGAGATATTGAGAATTTCATGCTCTAGTTGGTAGCCAGCTCCTTCATGAACATACTCATTTACTTGATGCTTACTCAAGGAGATTTTTGTAGATCCTCCTCTGAAACATCAAGCTCTCTCTATTTCTAAATTCAGGACCACAATGCCTATGGCCTTTTTTGGACTCCCTGCTTAAGTGCTTTATGAATTTCTCTTTCCTAGGTATAAAAATTATGGGATTGCTCCTTGTCAGCCCAGTGGTAGCACAGCAGCAAGGGTCAATAAGCCAGTCAGGCTTTGTTCACCTTTGCAGCTCACTCTCTTTAAATTGTTAATCCACTTCAGGTGTCCTAGAGAGTCTTTAATATAAATCTTGCCCTTGGGGTTGGCTACTTTGTGCTTCTGGGTACAATGAATGCAATGAAATTGACTTGAATTCTTGAAATTTAACAGAGGAGACTTGGGGGACGTGCCTCCTCTGAGAACCTGTATATACTCAAGATGACACTGCACATTTGAATCTTGGCAGCCTGGAGTTTTGCCCCCTCCTTCATGCCTGGAGGATATTTTTCACTTGACCTTCATGATGAAGTGACTAGTAAATTTAAAACTGGTAGTAGTTTATTTTCTCCCCTTTTTCAGTTGAATCAGCTTTTATCTCTGCAGTCTTTGTGTGTGTGAGTACGTGTATGTGATTGAAGACTGTGCTTCCAAAACATAGGCAAAATATGGAGCTACACAGGAAAGAGAGCAACACAGCAACATGGCTTATAGAATTACCTTAACCCATCCAAACTGGATTTATGCATTCGGTTCTGGCAGATGGGGCACAATAACATAACCTATCTTCCCAGCCTGCCTGGACACTCCCGAAATGTAAACCCTGATTAAAAAACAAAAACCAATAAAACCCCAACCTATTTTCAGAAATAAAAACAGCTTCCAGATTAGTATTCTTTCTCTTCTTCTTTCTCCTGCCACATTGCATGACACTGCATGCTGTCCTGGCTCTGCTCCTCACCACCCACGAACCAAGAGATTAAATTCATTGGCTTCGGTTTCCCCATGAATCTGTATGAGTTATCAGGCAGCTCCAGCTACCCCTTCTGCATTATTTTTCACTGTAGCTTTGGCTTGCTAGAGCAACAGTAAATCTTTAGTTCATTCCTCTCCACATCCCCTTGTTGCTTGCAGGGTCAGACAGAGGGAACCTCCAGCTCCACCAAACAAGAACTACTCTAAACATGACAAATGCTCAAGGCATGAGCATCCCCACAGACGCTCAGGTGTTATATTGTAGTGGTGACTGGACCAACCAGGATACCAATAAGACAGTGCAGACTTCTGCTTTACTCATCCAGGTAAAAATAAATAGATGGTTCTAACAAAAAGCCTGGTTTATTGATCTGTGCACTTTCCTTGTTAGCAATTAACTGTGAAGTGCCTCAGATTCCTATAAAAAAGTCTGTGAATTCTTTTGCAACTGCAGGAAGGCACACCCCTCCCTACATTTCAAGCACCAGCAATTCCAGAACAACAAGAAGGTTTTTATACAGGTATAAAAAAAGCTCTCAATGAATTATTGGGAATGACATTTCAAACAGTAACCTGCTTATATCTGAACTGAAAATGGCTGAAAAATAGAATGTCTTGCGCTGAAGCCATCCCACCTAAACCAGGACCTCTCAGCTCAGTTACATTTGTGTGCTATGCTGTCCCAAGGTATTAATAAAAATGAAATTTACTCACAGCTATACCTCTCTAAGTCAAATTTCTATGATACCTCCAAATTTCTATGATACCTCCAGTCAAAAAAAAAAAATCTGTGCCAGCTACACCCACCCAAAGAAACAAGAGGAAGGTAATTTTCTAGTTGTGCTGAATACTTATGAAACAACCGTTGCTGAGGGCACACTGGCACCATGTTGGAGTGGCCACACACCTCTACTGCACAAATCTCTGGTAACGTCTGTGTGCACATTTGTAGCAATTCTCTCTATACTGTGTCAATGCTAAACAAATGTGCTACTTGACAGTTTATAAAGCTTCTTGGGAGACGAAAATGTTTCACCAGGTCACTAAATGGAAAGATAGGCATGAAGTCATTCAAGCATGAATGCTGGTCATATAAGACCTTTGCATATATATGCATTCATAAATTTAATCTCTGGCAACAGGAGGAAAGTCCTTGCATATAGGTGCCTTTATTTCTTCCCAGCAGTGGGTATGACCTCCTCTAGAGGTTGCAAGACCTTTCCTTTCAACATGTACTTAAACAGAGAGCAAACACCCCTAGAAGAATATAGCTGTCCTTCAAGGTAGCAGAACTATGGCAAGCAACAAAGCATTCAAGGTCTGAAATACTTCAGTGTAAATAAAAGTGTATCATATAAGATCTAGATTTATACTGTCCTTTATATTGCAATGTCTGGCTCCTAAATCTCCTCCTCCCTTTGACACAGGAAAACTTTTCTAAACAGAACCAGTCAAGAAAGAAAACTGTCTCTGTCTCTGGAGACATTCTTCTTCCTAGCATCTAACAGACAGAGAAAGCAACTGATATTTAAAAAAATGCAGAGTTCAAGGAGAAGAGCAACCTCTTGTAGCTGCCAAGAGCAGTTCCAGAATAACACCCTAAATTTGCAATGCTTTCTATAGAAGCTAGAAATCAAATTTCTGCCTGCCATCTACTTGTTTGGTAACAAAGGTCAAAAGAAAGTCTTACCTGGTGCTGTCCGTATTTTATCTGATTTCTTTCCTGGTGCAGAGAGTATACATCTTGCAAAACGTATATTTTAGCAGGAAGTGATGGTTATACACTTCAAATTGTTTTGGTTTACAAACCTGCATTAAGGTGACATAAGATGGCATGAAGATAAAAGCAACCCAGAGTGTCCACTCTAAATTAGTGAGCTGTGGAGGTTTTGTAAAACCGATGCCTAGCAGTATCTTTGTGCAGCACAGATGTTATAGTATGTAAACTATCTGTGTGTTCACAAACATGGGTGGTAGATACTTTCCCTTTAAAGCAGCATGATCACAGGTGAATATAGCCTTCATTGTGAACTGTATTTGCACATGTTTATAGCATATTAGAAAGACCTCATAGCTAAGCATAACACTGCAGCAGAAGCAGAAGTATCCCACTTTCATGCAATTCTTTTTGGAAGAGTTCTTTGCAAGATCAGATGAAGCTAATCCACATCTCTTCCCCGGTGCCAGCTGGAAGTTGCTGGCTCTACTATGCAAGGGGGTAAAAGACAAACCCAGTCAGAGACCTAAGAGTTAATCATAGCTTACTAAATGAATGATATTTCAGCTGGATAAAGTCTACTCAAATTGCATGGGCACTAATGAGGTTCAACAGCATGTGGTTGAGTTTTAGCCAGTATGGGCAGGGGTCAGCCCTTTGGTAGTAGCAGAGTGAACTTAGATCTACTTAAACTTCTGGTAAATCTTCACCATAAAGAAAATTAATGACAAAACTTCATTTCAAAGGAGACTAATTGGGTGTAAAATCAATGTTTTTAGATGACTAAGATAATGGTTTTTTGTTTTGATTAATCTTTAATTAGATGAGAGACAAATATGGCATCACATATTGTTAGGTCTCCATACCAGGCAATCAGCAATATAAAGTTCAATATTGTTTACATTTGTTTTCTCTCCCCCTCACTCCCAAATGTATTCTGGTCCTCCCACTCATTAAATAGTCATGTACACAATTGTTCTCAGTTTATGAAAATGCAAAGGAAGTTTCTGCATCTATTCTTTACAGAAACACCTAGTAAAATCTTAAGATTTGTCCAACTCACAATTACAAGGTATCCCTCAAAATGGTTATTCATCATCACTCTATTGAACCTCAAGTTGGCATATCACTTCAGTCACTTGAGATGCAGGATGCTCCCACTGCATCAGCCTATTTCAGACATGAAATATCTAGGATGGACCTAAAATTAATCATTTTTTGCTCAGATGCGGAGTCCGGAGTTAGTCAAAGCTCCATATAGCATCCCAAGACCAAATAATGAATTCCACTCAGGCAAAAGTTCCTTGAGTGAGAATTAAATTATTTCATGTTTTGTCTCCTAAGGAATATTTTTTACAAGGACATAAAACAAAGATGGTGAACAGCTTCCTCTGGACCAATGCCATCAGTCTGGCAGAGAATCTCTGGGTGTGCTATAGATATGGATTGGAAATCTGTAATATTAGAGACAGAATTATTACCCAGAATTGTTCCATAGAGGACTTTAGTAGAAACAGCTCAGGAAAACATTTTCCTGGGTGTGATAGTTGTCAGATTTCTTCATTACATGGTCACTGAAACAAGAAAAAGGATGTTGTTTAGACTTGAATTTATCAACTCAGAAGCTGTTGTAGAAAATAGTCTTGTATTGAGAAGTGATGAGTTATTTCTGTTCAAGTAAAACCAAACAATAAAAACACAGGTCTACAGCTAAGACTGTTTTGAATAACCAAGTATTGAAAAGTTAAACTTCACAGTAAAATGGAATGGATGAAGGCACACAGAAAACCTTAAAAATGGGCTTTCTTCATATCAAAGGAGCTAACATGATCAGGAGCCTGTTTTTCCCAATGAATTAAAACCTTGGACAAAGAGCTATCTGATCCACTGGAATATTTAAGAGAAAAGAAGTCTGAGGATAAGAAAGGTACTAAAAACAAGAAAAGAATAGAAAAAAGAGCAGACTTCTATATGTTGGATGTCAAGTCAGGCAAAGTTTGCTGTGGTAATGACCAAAAAATCAAGCTGAATTCAGCTTTCTGAAAGAGAGCAGAGGGAAAACTTGCCCAGCCATATAAATAAATTATTATAGAACAGGGATACAAGAATACTAAAGAAGTAAAGAGTTGGTGTGCTCTAAAGCTGAATATACTCTGGTTAGCTTCCAAGACTGACAATGTGGAAAAACTAATGAAAATCAGATTATGAGAATGCGTATTTAAAACCAGAAATTGTCACAACTGTAATAGCACTGATGGTGAAGAGTTCTGCCTATGTTATAAGCAGACTTTCTCATATTATTTAGCTTCCATAGCATTGCCTGGGGAGCCTTTCATAACAGAACTTAGCTAGTAAAGTGTTTGGGAATACCTGTAAGCTGATATGAAATCTTTTAGAGGACACACTGCCTGATGCCTGCCTCCAGCTAATCCATCAACCCTGTTATTTTCTCATGCAAAATAAACATGTGCTTTACCAGTAGGGTTGATCAATCCTAAGCAAGCATGCCATACAATTTTTAACCTGTCCATTCAAATCATGGTATGTTACCAAAGCTGAGACGACTGGATTAGTGGGCTGCCAAAAAGCGCAGCCTGCCAACAATTGGGCAGCTGAACTCAGCAGCGTGTTTTCAGTTATTTGGCTCAGTGAATATTGTTTTCTTTCTCCTGGCTACTGCTGAGTTGAGACTTGTACAGCTTTGTGTGGAAGACATGCTGCTATGCCCTATTATCACTATCAAAGAATGGCTTTAGAGATGTTCCCTCACCAAATTGTATGGAGAGTAAATTTATTTAAAAAAAAAAAAAGGGGGGGGAGTTTTTTTACAAAGCCTCCTCTAAAGTAAAGTAAAAGTAATGAGGGAAAAATTCCACTTTTTTGAAAGTAGGGAAAATTACCATCACTCTCAAGCTCATCAATGTAGGAAAGAAGAAAATGAGCAGATTTACATGATGCTTTCACAGCCCAGCTCAATTCGTTGTGAAGAGCACTCCATCTTCCTGCCCTGGCTGCCCTGCTAATATTAAAGGAGAGAGGAATAGCAAGGGAGAATAAAACGACAACAATCTAAAAATTGGAATCGCCTATTAATTTAGTAAGTCTATAAAAGCTGTCATCTTTTCTGTCTCCATGGACAGATAGGATTTGGCCTAGGTTCTCATTTCTATGGGTTTTTTTAAAACATCACTTGCATCTAGAGTAGGTTTCCCAAACACTTGTTTTGTCTACATTCATTACTAGGGATGTGGTGCTGTTCTCTGTGTGTTGACATAAATGCATATAAAGTTTGAAGTATCCGTATAGAGCATTCGGCTTTATTGCTTCGGCTTTGCTCAATGTTATCTAGCTACTCTGAAGTACTGGACCTTGGCAGGTTTGCCACAATCGTTTATCACTTAAGTACAGAACAGTACCTTAAACTTGTCTGCTTTCAGCATATTCACATTTATGGCATTTGTAAAATACTATCATTCAACTGAAAAAGGGACTTTATTGCCCAGAACAGACAGAATTTACTTCATACGAAACACAATAATTTTTACAAATCTGTGAGTGTCTGATTTTCTGTCATTTCTCATTTTCTTTTTTTTTTGATGATCAAGACATAACAAGTGTTATTGTTAGGGAATAAAATTAGAAAATTGTGTGCTGGGCAACATACTTCTTAGGTGATATATTAGAAATTGTCAGGTTTTCGCTTCAAAACCGTATGTTACTCTATCTTTTCCTGTCTTTAAAAACTAGCAGCCAGTAGCAGCACCACAGACTGGCTGTTGCTTGTAATATGCAACAAGAAGTCATACGTAGGGTGTTGTATAACCAGACCTTGAAACCTGGCCAAGCTCCCATATGAAAATGGCAATGACTGGTCATATGGTGATGACTGGTGATGGAACACCTCATCCTGAGTGTCATCTCAGAGCATATGGAGGAAAAGAAGGCTATCAGAAGTAGTCAACATGGATTTACCAAGAGGAAGTCATGCCAGACTAACCTGATAGCCTTCTATGATGTCATGACTGGTTGGATAGACGAAAGGAGGGCAGGGCATGTTGTCTACCTTGACTTCAGCAAGGCTTTTGACACTGTCCCCCACAGCATCCTCATAGCTAAGCTTAGGAAGTGTCGGTTAGATGAATGGACAGTGAGGTGGATTGAAAAGTGGCTAAAAGACAGAACCTAGAGGGTTGTGATTAGTGGCACAGAATCCAGTTGGAGGTCTGTAACAAGTGGTGTTCCCCAGGGGTCAGTACTGGGTCCAGTCCTCTTCAATATATTCATCAATGACCTGGACG
>JAOQGH010000001.1:23510486-23670516 GCA_025769975.1 Gallinago jamesoni
CCTCCTCTTCTCCAAATTAAACATGCCCAGTTCCCTCAGCCTCTCCTCATAGGACTTGTTCTCCAGACCCCTCACCATTCTGCAACCATTTTCACAAGTACCCAACTGAATTCAGTGTGACCACTCTTGCTTAAATTCCAAATTTTTGTAATCCTTCACTAAATCAGGATCAAAGGGTCCTGCAAGTCCCTTTGCAGTATTATCTCTCTGTCTTACAATAACACATCTGCATTTTTTGTCTAAGCTGATTTCTGGTAGGTATTTGACATGTTCATTTTTCTTAAGATCATGTAGCATTTGGACCTACCAACCAATTAATTTAATCTGAGTGAGTTTCACTGTTCCCGCTGTAGTTAATGAGGAAGAGTAGCAGTTAAAAACAAAGTCTTCGCTTGGGCACTTTCTCTTGGCTCTGATTATAAAGAGGATCTAGGTGATTTGCTTAGACCTTTAAATAACTAATACTAGTTGAGCTGAATTCCATATGGCATTTAAATGAATTAAGCCTGTCTCTAATCAGTATTAGGGTTTGGAAGTCATTGCTGTTTTTCAGGTTTCATGATCTTGCCATTTTTATACTTCTATATGTTCATGAAAGTATTTTACTATTATCTAACATGGTTGCACTTAAATTAATTATATACTGCACAAAACATTTGGTTATATGGACGCTAACAATTTAAACAATTCCAAATGTCAAAACTTACTCTTTATATCCAGTGGATTACTTCTGCAGTAATGAATGACTAAATGATAGAATGAACTGAAAGATGTTTGATTTTTCTATACTGGGAATTCTCTATTGTCAATTTTACATAATGCACCTGTCAGTTCAGTTTTTTACAAAATAAACAAATAAAATCTGTTGAAAGATAAAAATAGATCAAAGGTCACTGTGGCTTAGGAATCTCGGTGACATCTAGTCATCTTAGCTTCATCTCACTTTGATAAGCAGGACACTGCAAAGACCTATTAAAAGTCTTACAGAGCTTTGAAGTATTACAGAAGTCAGACCTGGCTTGAACCACAATCACTAAGATTCATTTCTTGTCAGTACTATTTTCCCTTTTCAAGGAATAAGTACTTAAAAACCTACCCACAGCAAAAGTTGCAGTTACTGAGGTTCATTTCTTGTGAGCAGCAGAACAGAAAAAAAATTATAAAGAATTGAGATAAATGTGCAGAAAACTATTCCGTGGATGCTGATCTTTCTGTATTAATGGACAATTTCCTTGAGGATATTACATATACTATGCCAGAATACAGTTTTTCATTTGTACTTTTACCGGCTGTAACTTCACAGTTCTTCCAGTTTCATCTCACTCTCTTCATCTTAACTCTTCCAATGGAGCTTATCGGAGGGCAAGAAAGGAGGAAAAAGAAAAGACACCTCAGGAAGAAAACAGCCTGCAAGAAAGTGGAGGAACATGATGTGAAAATATGATTCAAACTGTCACCATGATTAATATTTTTGGCCTTCCTCTCATCTTCTACTGATCAAGACTCTTTTGCCTGTGGTCTTGGAGCCAGTCATATCACTTACTCTTCTATTTTACCTCAAGTATTTTAGCCTTTTGCTCCTTTTTTTCTGAAGTTCTGCCTTGCTCTTTTTCACTCTTACACTCTCTACTTTTCTCTTTTCTTCATCTATAGGCCATCTCGGTGAGTTTGTTTTTCGGCACCATTCACCTGAGAGAGAAAGGTGGCTTGGGTTAGGCACTTGCTATAACCAAAGGCTCTCTGCTCAGCCTGGTGATCCTTGCCTTATGCACAAAAGCCACACCATCCTCTCCAGGCCCCATTTCTGCAGAAACCTGAGTTGGTGTACTTTCATCAACCAAAATACACTCAAGACTAAACACAAAGCTGAACAGAGGTTTTGGGGGTTTAAATCTAATTTCCCTGATTTTTATCCAATTATTCTAGTTCTACTTTGGTAAATAAGGAAGGTGATAGAGAAAAAAAGATTCCAGTCAAGTGGAAGTGTTTTACAGATCTGGTCTAAATATACAACCCAAATCAGGTTTCAACAACAAAAGCAAAGTTCAGACCTGCTCTGAGAACAGCACAAGAAGATAGAATAGCTTGACTGAAGGAATTTTTCCTAATGCAAATTTTTAATTTTGTTCTGTTGTAATATTTTTATTAGAATGATATATCAGAGCTTGGACATCAAGGAATCATAGCTGATCATTGCATTCCAAATAAGAGAGTAGAGAAATGACACCTTAATGATATACTTTTTTAATTTATTACTTTTCATTATCTTAAGTTATTTCAATATTTAAAGCATGAAACTCACCAAATTGCCAGTCTATACTCCCTTTTTAAATCTATCAGCTGTTGTACCCTTGTGTAATTTCTGATCAAGCATGCTAAAAATGTAGATGATCAAACAATTTAATCTACTTGCATCCATAATTAGAAAATTAGGAATTAATATCCTAAAAATATTCAACCTATATCTAGATGGAAACATTAATCAGAATTCAGTATTATTACCAATCACTATAATATTTATAGTGGACTAGGAAAAAAAATGGAACAACATAAGAAACAACAACGTAAAGGACAGAAATGATAATAAAAATAAACTTCTCTTGGTGCTATGTGCTTCATGCAATCAATTTTTGTTTCGTCTCTAGGGGATTTTCTTCTTGACAAATCTGAACTCTAGCAAGTACTAAGGTTATGTTCTACAGCTGAATCAGATTATAGCCTTACTACTATACCCCAAATCCAGTGATTTGTTGTTGACTCATAAAAAAGAACGGTTGTCTAACATCATACTTCTTTCTGTTATCTTCCAGCCAGCAAATGTCTTAATACACACATAGACTTTTTAATCATACCATTTTGTTAATATAGTGCAGTAAGTATTCTTTAATAGATGTGGGTGACTTTTCTTCACTGAAAAGAGCAGAAGAGATATTTGAGTTACCAAGCAGCTTGTACCTTTGGATTCTAGAAGACGCACTTTCAATTTCCTTCAGGTAAAGAGTTCAATTTCATCTTACTCATTGGAAACAATGCTCCAACCAATAGCTGAGTAAATCAGTAGCTGGGTAAAACCAGTTTACCAGTAGCTGAGCAAAATACTAATGTGCCTTCAGTAATGATAAAACTAGCTTTCTCTCTATTGCTTATGTGAGAAGTGCTTATAAGCAAAGCATGGAGTGGTGGCGGTGGGGAGTTGACTGAATAGAGTGTTTCGCCCAACATGAATTAATGGATTACTGTAATTTTTTACTATTTTGGCAAAGAAAAAAGAACTTCTTATTTCCATTCAATTAGAATTGAAGTCTTCACTTTCTCTTCTCCATTTAAAAGCAAAACAATCACATAGATAAGTATTATTGAATGGGCCTTTAATACAATAGGATTTTAAAAAGTTACAGAGTGATCAAAAGCACTGATCAGGCATAGGTTCAGTGGAGTCCAGTACAAGCATATTTGGGGGAAGGCAGTCTGTGAGAATTCGAAGAAGCCGCATGTGCCGTAAAACTGAGGTGAGATGTTGTGGAATTATGTGAATTCCCCACTTAGTCTGAGCAAAGGCAGAAATAGCATGGGATTTGAAGAAGGAGCAGTTAACAAAAAGAGTGCAGATGTAAGGAAGAACTGAGACTAAGAGATAAGTGTTTTCAATGGACTGATTACTTTATTACAGAAGTTAATTTCTGTTAGAATAACCTGGTCACCCATTTTAGTATTTTCAGTGTGTGTGAAGACAAAGTCTTATTACATGATCTTATAGCACTAACTATGACAAATGGCTGCTTTCTTCATGTTATGCATTGCTATTTTCTTACTTAAGACAAAAAACAGCTTCTTTAATTTGTTAAAATATACACTGTCATTTATTTTATCACCCATTCCAAACTGTAAGAACCTCTGAAGTATCTGAAGCATCACTGTCTAATCAGGTACCCCATATGTCATACCTGCCTATTGACTCTCACAGTACTCCCAAGTGAAATTTTTAGAAAGAAGTAGTCCTCTGCTGAGATATTGGCATGAGACAGATCATCACACAGATGACCAGTGCTGGAAAATAATTCTCAGTTTTCTCAGTTCGTCTTTACCCTCTGAATGCAATTCCTCTTCCTAAGCCTCTTCTGTTTTCCTTTCATTCTTCAGCTTTATCTGACACAAGTATGATTATGTATATTTATGTACGTATTTAAAGCTCAGTGAAGACATGGGACCCTCTCCTCCAGCTGAAATGGGCATTGGATCAGGATTCACATGGGTCAGCATAAAAGCACCATACTTGTATGCAAACTCCTACCTCACGATCTGCCAACAGAAGTGAAGAATAGCACTTATGCTGTAAAGCTCTCCCAGCAAAGGAGATTAAATACTTCTGTTTATTGTTAATGAGGAGGGTACATCTAATCCATCATAAATACCACGGAGCAGACATCCTTACAACACTCTTAGTTGGCAATCTTTCCCCTCTATTTCAAAGATTTCTTGAATGACCCTATAACAAAGAGGAGCTGGAAAATCCCTGAACTTCTTAACGCTGCTGGAAAGGCTCTGGAGCTGACTGGTGGCCTGACCACAGTGTCTGCATGTAAAACTGGCCATCCTGCCATAGGCTGACTCCTATAGGAACCACACCTGTTAAGCCATAATCATTTCTATTCTTTCTTGTTTTCAAGTTGCTCCTTATTCTCCAGACAATTGCAGGCTTTTGTTCCTGGGAGTGCATATTACCCCCTGTCAGGTATAAAATTGGTCAGAACTGCTGCCCTGAAAGAATGAGCAGTCTAAACAAATAAAAAGGAGGTACAGTGCCTGTCCAGCAATCACCCACAAGGCTGGTGACAGGATTAGGTTTCCCAACCCTGCACCACTGCCTGGTACGTTATACTATTCTACTTTTCGTCATTAGTGCTCCCAAATCCTCATCTGTTTAAAAGGAAATGCTGTTCATGTAACAAATGCAGGCTGTGCAGCCTTTAGTGTCTTTACATACACTTCCCTCTAGTGTTAAAAAGGAGCAGCTCAGCATGCTTCCTGGAGCAATTAGCTTGCCTTTGATTGTTACACTTCGTGCGAACCTTAAATTTCTCTTTGCAGTGAAATAACATCAAAATAAATAGTGCCTTAAGTATCACAGGGAAAAAAAAAAAAAAAAGATCCTATCATTTACTGTCTTTCCAGAGATATTGCAAGTCATGAGAAGAATCACAAAGTCAAGGTAAAAAAATTAGAGCCATAACATATTCATTAAATTCTGTCAGGCATTTGTGCACTACAGCTGTGCGTTAATACTGGACCTGACTTTCAATCATCACCCAAGACAGAAGTATTCCTAAGGTAGAATATGTTTGTGTCTGAATATCAAGAAAGGTTTTACTGACAAATAATGCCCTTCAGCATTATTAGCAACCTTGGCAAGCCAAATTTAGATGACACATTTTGCAAGTCTCTTATTCTGGCCATGGTCAAAGAGGTCACTGAGTTTGTTAAACCATATGCTAGTTTGAAATTTGAAATACTCTAGGATAGAAGTACTACTAGGATAAAAGTAGTAATAGATACTAGTGATAGATAGAAGTGAGAAATTCTTGCTAACCAAAGACTGAACTTTTAAAGAAATTTGAATACTGTGAATAGAGCACTTGAGCTAAAAGACATTCTGTCAGAAAACAGATAAATCTTTTAGTGGGTTAGGAAAATTCATTCAACAACAAGACCAAAACTTTCTCAATATAGAAAAAAAAAAATCTTTGTGCCTGAACCCGTGGGTATATGGTTTGGCTGGTCACTTCCTGAAGCCATTTCGACTGGGAACGTATCTCAATTAGCTAACATGACAAAAGTATCACCTTAGCTGCTCTAAACACTATCCTTATGTAGCTTGTTCTGTCTTTTATGTTCCCTGCATGGATGAACTTGTTGCAGCTTTAAGACTTCGGGTAGTCACATCCATACCGTCTATTTGGTTCACAGTTCAAATTGGGCAATGAAACGTACAGGATCAGGTCCTAAGATTAGATGGTCTACCTCATGTGAAAAACTGAAATAGTCAACAACTAAATCTGAATCATCTGAAGAAAGCCTGGGCAACATTTCTTGGAGTAATAACTTGTTTAAAAAAAAATAATCAGAGAAACTGAAGCTAGTAGGATTGAATCAGTGAATAGTGTTAGCCATAAAAATGAGGGAAAGGAAATGAAATATTTCTTCTCAAAAATTCCTGAGTTAATCATGTTGACATCAGCATGCATCGTGATTTGATTTGTTGTTTGGTGGTGTGGGTGTTTTTTTTTTAATAAAAATTAAAAAAAAAAAAATGCCAAAACTGAAACCTTCTTGTCTTCCTGTCACTTTTCTGGGTTTTTCTTTTGACCAGAATCTCAAAATGCAATCCAAGGCTGTATCCAAACAACTCCTCCTGCTTATAACTGTATTCCTCTTATGTGGCCCTCTAGACTTCATCAGTAATTCATGCCTCCAAATAGATAACTCTGCAGTTGGAAGTATAAAATACAAAATTCTGCAATTACAGAAAGCTGCTTAGATAAAGAAGCTAGCAAGACTAAGCAGATATATTTATATTTTTATGCATATTTATACATGAAAGTGGGAAGAAACTCATAGAGTAAGGTGGTATCAGATGGAGGAAAATTGAGATGTTCCCTTCTCAGCCACTTTTAGGAATGCTGCCTAAAAATGTTGCTGTCATTTCATAGTTCTCTCTCCTTATGCAACTTGTGTGGCGTTTTACTCCTTGAGTAATTATCCTCAGAGGGGCATCACTTATAGTAAAACACTCAGTAGTACAATTTAAATCTTAGTGACCCACTGCTCATACACATTGTCTGCCAAGAAAAATCCCGTTGGTAATTCTTCTGCAGAGCTGAAGTCTCAAATTTTAAGAAGTTTAGGGGTTAAGCGAAAACACTTTGGGTGGGGTTCATCCATCCTCACTGAAGTCCTCTAGCAGTTACATGTCTGAGCCTTGCTAATCACCCTTGGCTCTGTGTAGTCAATAGAGTGAAAGAGCTTTCAGCAGGTGATTCGTCTGTCCTGGCTTCCTTATGAGGGCTGAGTAAAAAGACCTTCTGGGGGGTTAATATTTCTCTCCACTGAATGTAAAAGGACCCAAGAGTAACAAGCTCAGATATACAAGTCTAACTGTTAGATGACTACTTGAGGGCAGATGAATCCTCCCATTAACTCAGCAACGGCAGTGACTGTTTTAGCCACATGAGAGACTACTTGGAAAGGTAGTATCTCTGACAAGGTGGTTTTTAATGATGAGGGTTAGCTCCTGGAGAAAACTTGCTGTTTCTTACAGGTAGGTTTTGGGTGAAGGGACTAAACTATTGGGTATTTTATCAATATCTAAAAAACAGTTTGAATAGAAACAAAGATAGCAAAGATCTTTCCCCAATACTCTATTTGTGATGTGAGTTAGAAAACTTGTAACATATATTTTCTTTCCAGTTCATCCAAACTGAGGAGCAGAGAGCATTGCCCTGTTAATACAATTACTATTCAGATTGATTGCAGATCTTCTTTTCCAGTTAACCATAAAAGCTTTGGTCTTCGCTGCAATGACCTGACTTTTACATGATGTACTCTGAATTTATAATTTGTGAACTGCTGCACATAACTGCGATCATCAAAACTCCAAGACACATTTGATGCATCTCAGAAAAGCTGATTTTTAAAACATTTTTATTTTTTTAATTGCATTCAGGAGAGGTTCAGAGAAGTTAGATGTCAGTCTGTTTTTATCAAACTTGTTCAGATGATGTCTGCTGCTGCTTAAGACATCAGTATGCTAAAAGTAAGGATGCTTCTGGGTAACAGGGTACAAAAGTAGGTCAATATGCAATGACATCCTCTCAGTGACACTTTTATGACTTAAAGCAATAGAGCATCCCAGGCTACTTGTGTTTTGAATTCTAATATTGAATTTTCAAGTCAAGATATGAAATTAATATATGATCCTTCAGTATCAGAAGTGGTAAGTTATCTTCATTTAAATCTGTCAATGGAAATTTCAATTCTAGTTAATATCTTTCCTAAAAGTTCAAAGGTAGTGGAATCATCGAATTGCCTTACTCCTCCTTTATTCTTAAGGGAAGTCCTTGCACCTTTGCATTGTACTGAATGGTTCTGTCTCTACAACAAGAGATTTGAAAATGAGAAGTTTAACTATCTCTGCAAAAATTATCAGAAGTACATTTGTTGGGCAATTAATGAGTAAGTTAATATTCATTAACTCATATGGATGTTGGAAAAGGAAATATAATGTTCCCAGTTGTTGAATCTGTTCCTAAAGCCTTGCAATAGCTTCAGTAATACAAATGCTTAAAAGCTGGGGCCAATGGAGAACCAAATGGCTAAATTACTTATTAAAGAATGCTCAGTTTTATTTCACTTTTAATTTTCTATTTGCTAAAAATTTGCAATGCCATCTCTTCTCAGCACTTATGGTTTATTTGGAAGCATTACTAAGGGACTAGATTCTGAATTCGTTAACTGAAATTAATCATTTAAATTATATATTATGCTACCCAAGCCTGTTGGTATTGTTCTTGTTTTCTGCCTGTGACCAAACTGTTTTTCATGTTGGGTAATGAATAATGAATGACAGGCACAAGTCCAATATTTTAATCACTAGCAGAAAAATAACACTTAAATGTTTGAGGGATTCATAGACATTTGCATACAATAGACTCTACTCACAGTGACATTTATGCACAATGGACCATATGTCCTCACAAAATGCCACAAACTTAGGGCAGCACCAGGTATTACAGGAAAACTGCAGTCTCAGCTCTTCTCAGGGAAAACATGTTTCTTGACATTTCTAAGGAGTATTACTCTGCTTGGCCACTTCACCAACCTTTGGATCTTTTTGGACTATGAACGAAAACATCAGTCGTGGAATATGATTCTTCTTCCTTTGAAACTCTCATTTGTAAGAGATTTTCATGCAGAGTAGGAGAAAACTAAGACCTCAAGAAAGAGCTGTTGTCATTTCCATGGTTATCTTTTACATTGCATCTGGGTCATTCAACGAGCATGATCTGTTTTCATTCATTATCTGTAGTACAGTAAGTCCTCCGGGCTTGAAATAGAGCATAATCCCACTGTGTTAAGCATAGCACAGACACAGAAGACAATGGTTTCACTGTAGAGCTTACAATATAAAGAGGAATTTAATTGTAAAAAAACCTCACCAAAGTATGATACAATCAGGCTAGCCAAAATGAAGTAACAAAGACTCTTAGGAGCTTTGGCAGCATAAAGTAACAAATTCATCAACTTTTGGGTCCTTCTGTGACCTACTGAACATCATTAGTTTTGATTTTTATTTCCTACTTTAGAAAAAAAAAGGACAACTCAGAAATTCTGTCATTAACAACCTTAAAATGTGAATGCCTACAAAATTTACTTCAAAAAAAAACCAAAAAAACAAAATCAAACCAAACAGGAGTTAACCATACTGCAGTATATAATATGGTCCTTTTTTAAAAAGGAAAGGTACATCAGCTATGGTTTCAGCTGGAGCACTCTGTTCAGTGTGGGCTGCACCGTTCCTGGGAACCATAAACCACTTAAAGAGTCCAGTGATGAGCAGCCAGGATGAAAAAATGTCTAGAAAACATTTTCAGCAAAAGTTGATTGTTTAATTTGTCACTGATAATTATTTGTACAGTCAAGACACAAGAAACTCATTTGAATTACACATCGGCTAACATACCACTGCCTCATATAATGGCTTCCCCAGACTGAGAAAGTACAACAAAAGGAATGCACAGAAAAGGAAGCAAGGAAGGCAGGAAGGGAGCAAGCTGTTGCTTTCCAGAGGAGAAGAAATAGGCAAAACATTATGTGAAATCCTAGTGGCTCAGCTTGCCTGCCTGAGGAATGCAGTAACAGGCTCTAGAGAAAAGAAGCCAGAATAAACCTTGCTAAAAATTGCACTGAACTGTGATACGACAAGAGGTGAAAGTGGAAAAAGATTGAAAAGCAAAGGCTAAGAGAAAAGCAGTTTTCTTGCATGCTGCCCATTGATGAGAACATACTCTGTTAAACTGACACTGTGAAATCCAAATGTACTTCTCCTGTAGAACTGTGTATGTCTTATGCTGATCAGACAGCAATAACTGATCAACAGTGCAAATGCAGCAAATCAAGTAATTAGGTTGTTAGCAAAGCTGAGTTTCTTTTAAACTGGAAGAAAAGGGTCCATACGATCAGTCAGAACAGTTTAACATTTGAGCAGTGTCATCTGAGGCTGAAAGACTTCTTGCTTGAAGTATTTGCTGTGGGTGCTCTTGGGGGAAGTATTACAGAAAGCAACGTGGGAAGGGAACTTGGGTGGTCACCTAATTTTCCCTCTGTCATGCCCAATAGCAAGGTCCACCCTATCTCATGCCTCAGAGAGATTGGTTTAATCTGTTCTTTAAAACCCTCAATAAACAGTGATTTCACAGCCTCCTTATATGGTCTATTGACTTCTTAACTCTCCTGCCTGTTAGAAGGTTTTGCTCAGTATCTATCCTAAACATTCTTTACTCCAGTTTAAGCTTCTCAGCCATTGCCCTGTCTCCAATGTCCATGAGAAGTTTAATTGCTTCCTCTTCGCAAAAAAACTTTAAATGTTTCCTGAGTTTATCCCTTCTCCATATTAAAAAAATTTATCTCCTTCATTCTATGTTTTCCTGACTTTTCTGATGATTTCCTCTGAAATTTGACCTGCCTTTTCCATGTTTGTCTTGACCTGCAATACCCCACATGGACACAATACTTTAGCTGAGGTGTTATTTACTGCTTACTATAATAAAAGAAATATTAAATGGGATCTACACTACTTCCTACTTATATATCTTGCTAAATTTTTTTTCTTTATTTATTTTTCCTGGAGGCCTGGGATTCTTGATTTCCTATCTTGATTTTGTGCTATTGATTATTCCTGCACATATCTAATATTTTCCTGTTGAACACCTTCCTACTTTTTAAGAATATTTTTTGAATTTGTTGAGATAATTTTGAATTCTAGACCTTTCCTCCAATGTGCCTGTGAAGTTCCCAGACTGAAGTTATCTTCAGATTTAATAGTGAAGTCTCAATTCCTGCATGCAAGACTTTAATGAAAATATTGAATGGGCTCAGGAAAGAGTTCCACAGAACTCTATTCAATATGAAAACTTTCCAGTCTGACAGTTAACTATTGATAGCTGCTCTTGACCTAAATCAGAAAAATCATCAGGATCTGGCCAGTGTAGGAAGAATTATTTAGCAGATGCTGTGAGGAAGACACTAGTCCAAAATTTTAGAGGCATGGGAAGAAAGCTTTAACGAGAAACGTGAGTTGTTATTTTATAATGTTCTGAAATTCTCAATTTACATCTCTAAGGTGTCTTATTTGCATTACAGTTAAAAAATAGCACTCTGAAATACATTGTCTGAAATGCTACTAAACCACCTTATTTTTTAAGTATTTGCACACTGTATATATGATAGAGTATATTTTGATTAACAACCCTTTCTCTGTAGGTGCAGCTCTGCTGAGAACAATAGCCAATGGCCCTCCTGAAACTGTCCTCTCTATCAGACCTATCTCTGGTGCCACGGGGTGCAATTCTTAAAGGCCATTTAGAAGATTGCAACAAGATAGATTATGCACTAGGAACTGCACTTTTGGGAGAGAGTGATCTCTACGTAGCCACAGTCCTTACCTGGCTCTCGAACTCATACAGGAATTTCTCTGCCTTGTTACAGTTTGACAAACTGGAGGACACAAAATAGATGGACACAAAAAAATGGAAGGACACAAAAATGGCAGACATTAAAAAGCTTGTCTGAAAGTCCTTCAGTATCAGTAGAGAACACTCAGCTCCAGAAGGCAGTACTTTCCCCAGAAGGCAGTTCTTTCTTTAAGTCCCAAAATTGAGTGCTCCCAGGTGTCCCTGTCCTCCCCAATCTGACAGTACACTCAGAGTGTCAGAACTTCGAACTTCAAAACTTTTATCAAGATGCACAGAAAAGGGAAAATGTAACTCAGACAACTGAATCTTTTTGAGCATGTATTACTCTTCTTCGAGGGTTTTTTTTTCCCTCTAGGAGAGAGTATGGCCAAACAAAACTGATCAGGAGTCAGAAAATCAAATTACAAGTCCTACTCAGCTATTCCTCCTTATCCTTCACACGGTTTCCCTCACTACCACATCTGACAAACAGATATCCTTCTTTACCCATCTGACACTACTCTTCTAAAATAAGACAGTACTGCTGTCCCCACTACCAGATGGGGACATAGACAACTATCTGAAAACTGGCTTAGGTTGCAATGTTGAAAGTTGCAAGGCTCTTGCAAGGTGCCTGGAGCCCACACAGGAATTTGCTGTTCAGAAGTGCTTGAGCAGTCTGTGGGGTAAGTCCAGCATCTCCAAATAGGGTTAACAAGACACATTATATTGAATAACGTATCTTAGAAGCTGCCTAAGATAGCAATTAGGAAATGTTAAAGAGAAGAATTTATCTAAACAACTCCAACTCTGTCCAACTTACTTTGTCCAGACTCAGAGTACGGACTCTCCCTCCAAACTAAAGTATCTATGACAGAACAGTATTTTGGATCTGGAGTTCTTTCAAGAGATGATCTCCGCCTCCAGATAAGAACAGGCAGACATGGTTTTAATGCTCTTCTCAACCAAAGGATCCCAGTGGCTTGGGATGAGCACCTTCCAGAGCAGGAATTGGGAAATTTAGTAACTGAAATCTGCACTTTTGAGGGTGCACATAGATGTTTTCTGGCTCACATTCTTAAACTAATAGTGAGGATTAAAGAACTTTATATTAGTGTCAGTGACACTGATGTGACTTGGTGTTTCTGGGCATATGTGATTAGCCCAATGCCATACAGCACAACCTAGAAAGGCTTGGAGTGAGTATTGTAAGATGGTCCACAGTTACAACAGTCCACCATCCTGACTAATATTAGTGAATATCAGATAGCTCTTTCTGGGAACATTGCAAGAGCCATCACACACACAGCACCTCACAGTCAGCTGTGTAGCTCCAAGGGTTGCCTACTGCCAGACAGGTTCCCAGTCTGTACAGCACCAAGCTTTCCTCCAGGGCTGGAGACAACTGCAGGAATTTCACAGCCCTTGTTTCATACAATTGCTTTCTGTTAGTGTGTTTTCCTTCCAGTTTGCTTCCAGATGCTTTCCAGTATAAGACTTATTGACTAAATAAAAAAATGTACATACATGAAACATAATGGTGCATAATATCAGTACAGTTCATGTAGCACCAATTAATGTGTACGCAGCCTCTGCAACACATGGTTTAATGTCAGCTGCAGATAGGCACACCTCTGGAAGCTCATATTGTTGATTTATCTCCAGGTAATTCCCCTCCTTAATTACTAATATAAAGTACAGTAAGACATACATGTCCAAATAGATTCTTGGTGGCTAGATGAAGGTTAAAACTCCTGTTGGCTAATTGCCTCAATTTAATACTGTTAGCAGATGCATTTATAGTTTTAAAACCATTTTTATGATGTCTAAGTAATTGCATCAATTTGGCAACCATCTACTTAATTTTAAACAGCTTTAACAGAATGCCTACAGTTGAAAACAATTCTTGTCAATGCTACATAAATTGGCTCATTTTAACTGCTTTTTTTTTTTGTGAAAGGGAGCAATTTGAACAATTACTCTGCATTGAAAACAGCTTTTGTCACTGCTAAATTGAGTCACTTGAATGGTTATTTACATGTGCTATAAAATTATATTTACTGTCAAAGGGCTTTTCTTGCAATTGAATTTTCATTGTAACTCTTAGATTTTGTTTAGAGTGAAATGGTTAATTTATTGCCTTTTATTATGCACTTCTAGTTGTTAACAAAGTGATTAAAACCAGATTTTTTTTAATAAGATGAATCTTCACCCAGCACTACTCAGGTAAAAATCATTACCATTATTCACTTCCAGCAGTAAAAGGACATTTTTTGAAAGGTGGGAGAGTCAATGATTTGAGTTTTCATCATCTTCCATCTCAAAGCCCAGTTTCCCTCAGCACTTTGTAGCAGCTTCTGTTAGACAGCCCTTACGTGCCAGAGTAACTGTAGATGAAGTAATTAAACCCAGACAAGATGCAAAATATCCACTGCTTAGTAGCGACCAGATAGTCCATGAGAGAAGACAGCCCCAGCAATAGCGACATCAGTTGTGTCACTAATATCTTACATTTTCACAGATGAATTCAAGTGGGTGTCAAAAGTGCCTGCTTTGGTGATTAACGTCTTATTTGGCCAGAAAAAAGATGTGACACAGGCTGTTTTCCCTGCTCTGCCCTTTCTGCTTGCTTTGTGGCTCAGTGGAGAGCTCACCAGAGGTGAACAGTTTGTCCTCTGACCGCTTGCAAGCTCCTCTGACAGAAGGAATTGGCTCATGTCAGTCACAGTGGGGCTGGGCACATGGGTTTGCCTGTGTTAGGAATGGACATCCGTCTGATGAGTAGTTATTTTGTCTGACCTTGGGGCTGAAGTGATAATTCACAAAGTGAAAGGTCTTAATAAAGAGAGAGACCTGCCGTAGTTGTCTGACATTTGAAAATACCAACTAGCCTCCACAGTAAAGGGAAACAATCATACTTGGTTCAATGAAGGAGCTGGGGTTTCATGTGGATATCAGCATCCTTGCACCCACTACAATGAGGACTTCTTTACTTGTTCTGGAAGATGACAGGAGGAAAACTTATTGTGCCTTGGGCTAGTGGGTGGAGTTAGTGACCTCTCTAGATCCACTTCAACCTGATTTTCTCTGATAATTCTTCAGATTATTCCACCTCCATCCTCTGTAGTGTACCCTGTATCTTGTAACTTTTCCTAGGTCCTAGGACTGCCTTACCTCCTTTACCCTCAATATGCTGTGAGCCTACCCAGCACGCACATACTCTGACTCCTCTGCTCCTGGTTGACAGTGCCTTGGTTTGTTTCTTCCAAATCTGCACACTATTTCATTGATTTTCTGATCACACACACATTCTTTTCACTCATATTATAGGTGCAGATTGTGGAGGGTATTGCCAAGGTCCTTTGTCCTTGTCTTGAGTCTGCTGTCACAGGGTTTTGCTGCAAATTAAGTACAGATCTCCGTTTGTTTTCTTCAATGCTGTGGTATGAATGATTCTCTTATGCTAATGGCAGAACTGTCACAGGCAGAAGAATCTGTTATGTTTACTCAACAACAACGGTAGCAAATTGCTATTATTTTGGACAGTTTTAAATTTCTTTAATGCCATTATCTCTTTTACTACCAGAATCCCAAATGTTTTTCATATTGGTTCCAAGGACTTCTTTGACTTTTTTTTTTCTGTTTTTTTGCAACTGTGGCAGCAGAAGAGCCAGATGCAATCTCTTCCTTTCAGTTTCAGGAACTGCAGCTTTTTCCTCTGTGCCTGTGCATGCCTGCTTACCGTGGAGGCATTCAGAGATAGGTATGCTTAATTTTAACAAAATAATTATTTATTCTGCACATTTGGACATTTTTCAGTGATTGAGACTTATATAAGGTAGGTTGGGTGGGTTTTTTTTAAATCTCTGTTTACTACCAAATCAGAACTCGGTCTTAAGCTGCATTATACATTTAAAAAGTATTCTCTTCATAGCCACCCAACAAAGCCATCTTACACCAAACAGTGAAGCTAACTGGCATGATAAACCAGTCCATTAATTCCAGAATGTTGTTGGCTGCCTTGGCCACCTGGGCACACTCCTGGCCTTGGCCCATTGATCCCACCTGTTCCCCTGCAGAGCCTTCCTACCCTCAAGGAGACCAACACTCCCACCTAACTTGGTGTTATGTGAAAACTTACTGCGGCATCTAGCACTTGAAATGGAATATGTCAGGCATAATCATATAGCCATAATACTGATTCAAAGCAATTTTTCTTTTACTGCCCCAATCACTTTCAAACAGGGAGGCTAGGAAATTAAAAGAATTCTCCCATCTCTTCCCCTAATGCCCAAATCACCAAGCACAGAGTCTCTGAGGAAATTTTTAAAGGTACTTCTACACTTCCATGAAACATTTTGGCTTAAATGAAACATACTTCGGAGACATTTTATCTAGCAAAAATGTTTTGAACTTCTCTGATTACTTGGTACCCTCATGACTGGTGCTCATTCAAGTGGGGAAGCTTACGTCCCTCTTTCAAATGAGCAATATTATCCCTGAAACTCAAGAAACTCCCCTAGCCACTCTGGTGTTAGTCATCATCTCCTCTGTGTCGTGCTCTCTCTTCCTAACCAAGTACTTAAAGCTACCAACACTGTTGTACCGAAATGTAATAACTTGCATTTATGTTTGGCCCTTTCAGGATGCAGGCAGGGCAAGACACTCAAACAGCTTTGGTAGCATGGGTGGATAACCTGCATCTGTCTGCAGATATTGTGCAGACATCCCTTGTCATCCCCCTGGCCTTCTGTACCGTTAATACCACGAGGATATCTCTGGCTGGCATGTGAAAGATTAACAGATCCAGGCATCACAGGCCATTCCCAGTGCAACATTCATAAAGATCCTCTAAAAGTAGTATGTGCTCCTGCAAGCAAAGACTGAACCATGACATCCCTGAGCAACTGGGAGTGTGCAGGTATCCTTGACACTAGCCACTTTGGAGTGCTTAGTTTCATAGCTTAGCACTATTAGAGTACTGCTTTGTCTTGTATGATTAGACATAATTTGGATGAGACCCTTGAGAGTTTTTTGTGACATGCTGTGGTTATTTAAATATCTTTAAATCCTTAGAGAGGTGGTAGTTTAGTTTTTGCAGCAGGTGCATCAATTTCAATCTCAGCAATTAAGCATGGAGCCCTTGTCAGAATCACGAGGCTGCATTTCAAAAACAGCAGATAGCTGAGAGATGGGAAATGAAAGACTTTGATTATTGAATGGTTTCTCTGTGAGCATTTCCATTTGTAGCATCTATATTTGAAAGCCACTTTAGTCAAACAGGTAATCTAAGAATGTCCTGGAAAATTCAGATAGGGACTGAAAAGCCCAAAGTAACAGGCAAAGTTACAGGAATAGAACTCCTCTCTATGTCCTTGTCATAGCCTCCTTAAATGGTAAATGCTTTTACATCTGCATGAATGGATTTTAATTAAATGTACTCATAAATAGAATACTGAGATGACGCATCTTGTTTCAAATACAATCTGTCAGCAAACAGCATCTGGAAGAGATGGTGCTCTGTCAGCTCAAGCAGATAGAGGAAGCCTGAGCCTGTTCCCCTGTGAAGATGAGGGGAGTGTGCTACCTCTGCCAACTGAAGATGATCCATGTGGTCCCTTATTTCTCCGAGTTACAATGAAGGACTGAAACTCTGATCTTAGAGCCAGGCTGACTGGATTCCAGCAACAAATTTCAGACACCTCATGTTAAGAGCTACTCCAAGAGACTGTCCATCTACTAGCATCCATGAGCTGAGGTAGGAAACTTATCCTCCCTTCATTGTTTGCTAGGAGTGCCTTCATAGCAAAGGAAAGAAGATGCATATATATGCCAACAACAACGTAATGTGGACATCTGTTGTGAGCCTACTTGCATTTTAACATCATGGGCACCTGTTAAAAAACAGGATCATTTTGAATAATAAATTTAAACAAATGAAGGGATGGCACGTAAGAAGGACGGGCTATGTGCCAGTACCATCACTGACTGCCACACTGTGCACACATAGCCACCTGCCATGTATGATGGGGGTGTTTTAAGCCATGCCAAAAGCAACCAATTTTCAATATTTTATTTTTTTTTAAACATTCTTTTATGCAATAATATTTTTTCACTGCTTTAAATCGTCTCCAAGATGTAATGCCAACCACTGGAGGTCATTCACTCAACCTCAAATACTCCCTTGAGATTTTCCCTCAGTTTACATATCTGAGGGAAAGTCAGTTTACCCATTAGCAGGCTCACTTTGGTACCTGGTATAATCTACAGTGCACATTATCACAGCAGGGCTTGCAGACTGAGGCCTCTGAGCTGCATTGTCCTGTAATAATAGCAATCACCACAGCTGCGCAGGTGTGGGAGAAGGGAAGAAAATCATAAACCTGGACCCAGCAAGAATATGGCAGTTTTTCATGTAAGGTGCTAAGCAACGACTAGTGACAAAATGGGTTTTGGAGATTATTTTGGTAATAAAAACAACTGCAGCTTTTGGTAGGTATATTTAATTAGCACTGTGTCACACAGGCAGTAGGTATACATTTTCCAGGAGAGAGCTATTTACTAGGCACACCAACTGTTTCATGTTATACTAAATCTGAGGGGAAGTTGTCTAGACTCAGCACTGCATTCCCCCATTCATTAAGACCAAGCAAGGCCCTTCCTGAAGACTGACTGCCTTGCAGCACTCCTCTTTTCCCAGGACAGTGAGGTTACAGAGCTTACAGTGCTTTCACCTCTTCTTAAAAACAGCTACTCTTTCCTAAATCCTTTTGGACTTTACTCAACTGACCAGTTTCTTGGAATGCCTTTTGTAACAAAAACAAAACAAAACAACAAATAAAATGAATTTTTATAAACTTGAGTACACCGTACATACAGACCTTGGAAAGATTGCCGTATGTTTTTCAGAGCATACACAGGCTAATAAAAGCCAAAGCCAAATACATAGGGAAGGGATGGGAGAGCCCATTCTCTCATCAGTCAGGAGAGAGGTAAAACATAATCTCAGAGCCTGCGATGTATTTTAATGAAGATAATTTCTTAACAATTACAATGTTTGACCCTTAGCCCTTTATTAATCTTTTATTATCCATCTGGAGTGCTAATTACCTGTAACATTTCCTTGAGTCTTAAATACTTCCAGATGATTTATCTCAGTCTCAGAGGACATTCTTAAATAAAAAGCAGAAAAAAAAAAGCAAAACCAGGAACGCTGAGCATTATTACAAGAGTAGGGTTATACATGGTTATGTTGTGTCCGTCCTTGCAGTGTGGCACAGTGCAACTGAGTGTTATAGTAAAATGCAGGAGTATGTGCTGTAACTTCAATATACATTACTGCTTGGGCCCTGCATTGCAGAGCTACTGACCACATGAAACTGCTGAACTCAGCTACAGATTCAGTAGTTGCAGGTATTTATAAAAGCTGTACAATGTTTATAAAATTGGAGCCACAGAATGTGTATTCTTATTCCTAGATATCTAGGCGTATTCTGGGGGAACTAGTATCCTTTTATATCGTTTGTTCATCTGGTGAGCTGCCAATTAGGCTTCTGGTTCTTATTAACAATTGCTAAGTAGCATATGTGAAGTTTCTCATGGAAAAGATTGCAGTGAATACAGCCTGAATAGACCGGTTCCTTTTCACAAATTTTACATTTCACCAAGTAGCCATAGATTTGCAATCATATTGCTGTTATCTTTCATTAAATGCACAGAAAAGATGCAGTTGGACAAAACTGCCTTGGGCATGAAGATTAGCAAAAAGATACAGCCCAGGAGAGCTGGGGGTGTGAAGGGGTTCAGTCTCTCAACTGGAGACATCGGCATAATCAGAGGCACAACAGTTTCTTAATGTATACAAAACTACACAACTTCCATGCAGAGTGTTGTCATTTCCATTCCACAGATTGAGAATTTAGGCACAGTGAACCTTAATTGGACTGCACTCCACCCCAAGCCCAACTGCTTTAAATGCACAACATACAGAAGAAGACAGCTCCGAGCACCTCCAGAGAGCAATTTAGAGACCCTAAATTAGGAGTCTGCATCTCTCAACTTCTCAGTGTACATAAAGGCTCAAATTGCCACCTGTCCCCGCACAGCCAAGCAGGCAGCCAGCTAGCTAGAGCTGGTCAATAGCAAGCACTGAGCACAGGCCCTTAGCCCTTCTCTTACCATACAAAATCACAGAATCATAGAATGGTTTAGGTTGGAAGGGACCTCAAAGATCAGCTAGTTCCAAACCACCTGCCATGCACAGGAGCACCAATCACTAGACCAAGTTCTTCCCATCCAGCCTAGCCTTGAACACTTCCAGGGGCATCCACAGTTTCTCTGGGAAACCTGTTCAAGTGTCTCACCACCTTCATAGTGGAAAATTTCTTCCTGATATATAATCTAAATCTCCCCTCTTCCAGTTTGAAGCCATTGCCCGTCATCCTATCACCGCATGCCCTTGTAAAAAGTCCCCCTCCAGCTTTCTTGTAGGTCCCCTTCAGATACTGGAAGGCCACTATAAGGTCTCCCTGGAGCCTTCTCTTCTCCAGGCTGAACAACCCCAACTCCCTCAGCCTATCTTCATAGGAGAGGTGCTCCAGCCCTCTGATCGTCTTCAAAAATACAGCAGTGCTGCTGCCTCTATTCCTGCATGGCAGCCTACTGTCCAGGGGTGCTTGCCAAGAGCCCTGAATCCAGACTACCCCCAGCATGGAAGAGTCTCTGTTTCCTGGTCTGGGAGTGTACCCACACATCAGATGATGAGGCATTCATGGTGGAAACACTCCTACTGGACAGCTGTATTGCTGGGGAACATAGCTGGAGACTTGGCCTGGGAGAATGGTAGCTTGAGAGAGTCTGTTTTTCACCTAGAGGATTATGCTTTTATTAGAAGATGGCAAAGTTATGTGAAGTCTTGCTCTCTTTGGGTTATTTCTACTTTTGTCCTATAGACGTCAGATGCATAAACTCTCTTACAGGTAGGTATGACTGACCTGCAAGGCTATTCAGGTCATGCAATAGATCCAATGTTTCTGCCTGACTATTGGATAACATGATGCTCCTTGACACATAACATTACTTCATTGATTGTATATTTGTATCTTTGTATGTCTCTGCTACCGTATGGCAAGACCAGTAAGGGCATAATGATCTGATGGCACTACAGAGACATTGGCTTTGCAATCAACAGTAGATGACGTAAAGGCCCTCTCTTGCATGAGTTTAAATTTTACTATATTAGCAGCTACTATAAAACTAATGGGTGGAGATGCTGTTTTTCCTCCTCCAAACATTGTGGTTCTCCTGCTGAAGGGATTACCCTGATAAAAGGACACATAAAGGAAACCAACAATTCGTTCCTTTTTTCCAGACTACTGTAGTGTTGTTTTCTTCCCTTTACCACACAGTACAGCATAATTCATCTCTTTCAGAGTCTATATTGGATTTTTTTTCTTTTCTATGCATTATATTGCCATGGAGAGACTTTGGTTTTAGCAGAGGATGCTCTCTGTTTAACCTGTAGCTATAATGCTCCTCTGGAAGTATTTCCTTCATGCAACAGAGTGTTTGACTATCTTTTAGACGCTCCACTGAAGAGGGAACTGAAAAGAAAGCCACTTTGATAAAGCAAACAGTTACTTATGATCACTGCCATTAAACAGAGAAAAAAAACCAGCTGTGATTACTGCAGAGGAACACAGATGGACAACCAGCCATTGTTGAAAAAGTAAAGATACAGAATAAAACTTCCTGGGCAAATCTTGAATATGAGTTGAAAAGGAATCTAGTGTATTTTTACAGCAAAATCAGTATATTTTAACTTCAGGGTTAACATATAAATTTAAAAGTCTTCAGAACGGCAAGTCTTCAGAGAGCCTGCTGATTTCTTTATTGATATAAAATTATATTGATAACTTAATAACTACTTGATTAATATAATTATACTGGAGAACTTCATTTATCCTTATAGTTCTTTGATGATATTAGTTTATATAATTAATGCCAAACCTGTGAGCTTTGGTGCATAGCTTTTTAAAAAGAGATTTGTCCCCTCTTGTAACATTAACTAAGCGTCACTGACCTCTCAAAGAAGGTAGAAAAGTTAGTTTCTCACTCACAAAACTTTAAATTACCATATTCTGTCTGTTGGTACTTCACTGCTAGCTCATCTGGGCCAAAAATAACGGGGGTATATATTGTATTTTCTGGATTTGAGCTCAATTTATTGGAAACCAAGGAAGACTCAAGTCCTACCTGCTAACCTTAATTACTCTATAAAATATCTTGCTGTAATATTAGATCATATGAATTAATTCTAAGTAGCAGTTTATGTTTCGGTTCAATGCACACAGCCCGATATACAGATTAATGAAAAAGAGGGCATGATGATACTTCAATACAAGTAAAGATTTCAGCAATATTTCTGGCGCTGATAAACCAGCTGATGTTATCTCATTTTATCTCCTAGATATACCCACCAGGAGAATGTTTTTTTTTCCAGTTAATTAGCTGTAGAAAACAGGAAACATATTTTTAATATATATGAAAGACTAACCAAAGATGTTTCCCAAATGGAAGCTTCTCAAATTCTCTGATGCCTCTTAGTTATTGGCAACTTGTTCATTTTCCATTTTAGAACAATTTCACCTCTTCCCACCCACAGCAAAGAATTGATCTCATTTTGACACAGATTATTAAAGATGTTGTGGATGAAATCCTGGCCTTATTGAAGTCAGCAGGCATTTTGCCAGCGATTTAAGCAGAGTCAGGATATTACCTGGCTGTCTACAATGCCTGAAGCTTTATAGTAAAACTAAAGTTGTTCATTTCTCCCATCAGAGATAAATCTGTGCCCCTACTCAACAGTCTAGATCCTTTGATCCATACAGTAGCTTTTGAGATAAAGCTCTTCATGACAGGAGGGAGATGTACAGGTTTTTAAGGGCCCTCCCACAGCACACCATTATTTTGTGGAACTTAACCTTACAAGGTTTTGCTGAACTTAAGGAAATTACTGACTAGTTACAAAGTTGATATGGATATCCATAGTAAATTTAGTTAAATAGGAAAAGTTTGGAAATATCTAAGCTTTCAGGCTCTGGATTACAAAAAATATTGGCAAGGGTTATTTGATCACAGTATAATGCCAGTTTCATTGCATCTTCTTGAGTATCTGAGTAACTGGGAGGATTGTAAGTAAATGGAAAAAGCATTAGAATTTAAATCTGCAACAATTATTCACCCCTATCCTTATTGTTTTTACTTACCCCTTCAAGGTTTAATATTCACTGGTTTATTGCAACAACACATTGGAAACACATAGATATGTGGTTTTTGTACTGGTCTTCTGAAACATGATGACATGGTTGCCATTATTGTTGCCATTATTATTCCTAATAATATATTTTTTACTTATATTCTGATACAAACATAAGTGGATGCAAAAGCTCTTGGCCTGTAGGAGAGACTGCCAAATAGAGGAAGTTGGAAAACAGTTGACTTAAGCAACAAAAGAAAGCCTAAGACAGCTGAGTTCCCTCACTTCTTCGTTCTCTTAAAATAATGATCTCCAGCAGAAGACTTGTAGAAAGAAACACTGAGCCAGGATCTCATGACCAGATAACTTTCAAGACTGTCTGAATATAAGTTAGTATTTCCTCTACCATGTTAACACCTGTGAACCTGGCTCGGGATCCCTATTACGCTAGACATCATATATGCAGATAACAGAGAGCTAACATAATCTTTTGGTATGAGGCTGAATGCCTGCTCGGAACGGTCACCAGGACACATCAATCAGTACTGGAATGGCTGTTCATCCCTGCTAGTATCTCACATGTAATTGCATGGCCATACTGACTGTGATGCATCTCAGAAGTGGCTACTGCACATGAACAGATAAATCACTCCAGTCACTCCATCTGTGCAAGGCAGACAGTTGTTGCTATGCCATATGTTCAAAGAGTGTGACTGGATTTTACTGTGCACGTCATATAACTATTTTGTGCACATATAGGGTACCTGTCTGGGATAATGGAGACCCTCTAGAAGTATTGTGCCCATGGCCTCCAAAATCCTGAATGCAGTAATGACAGCTATTCAGTGAATTTACAGCTCTCCATCTCTCCATGTGTATTAAAAAAAAAAAAAAAAAAAAAAAAAAAAGACACAAAATAGGTGAGATGCTGGGGTAGGAAGCTAAAATTTATAAAACAATGGAATTTAACAGAAAAATGCATCTTTGTCCAACTTGTTACCAACTAACGGATATCAATTTTAGCATGATATAACAGGCTGAGGGAAGGTTGTTAGCTTGAATACACAAGTGATTATAGTCTGCAAAATGGCAGAACAGAAGTACGCAACATTTTTTATTTCTGTTCATCCAAAATGTACTAGAGGTATTCCAAATATGTAATTAACTGCTTTTTCTGAGACAGCATGAGCAGAGACAGGTATCGATCCACCCCAAATCTGTGGGCTCTTTCATCCCACTATGCCTGAAGCACCAGCAGGATCTGCCTGGGATCTGCTCTATAAAGTCTGTTTCACAATCAATTACATCCTACACCAAACTTGTGTGTTGCTGTCACACCGCAAACAAAGTCAGTTCTATTGAAAACTATTCTCTTTGCCTTTCTTTGAGTATTGCATGACCCTAGTCAGTGTTGCAAGAAGGGGCAACTTGTCTTTTATGAAGATATTTACTAAAAGCCTCTATTCTAAGATTATGTATTTAAAACAATTTAATTTAAAGGAATTATGAAGAACCAGCTAAGTCCCTCTTTTCACTGCTTTTTTCCAATTCAGTTAAGAAAGGAATAGACTTTCTGTAGAGTACAAAGAGTTCAACTGTTTCTCTGTTTCTCCCTAATTTTAAACACAGGACTAGGGAGTGTTGGTTCCTGTTCTTTTCACCAGATGCAGCATTTCAGCAAACTTAACTGGTCTGTCTAAATAACAGATGCACTAAGAGACAGCCATGGATGCTCTAAGAGACAGCCAAGCAGAGCTCAAGAAAGCCTACAGAAAAAAAAAAGAAAAGAAAAAAAAAGTAGCCCTATGCCTTATCAGAGATTTGTGTTGTTTTAAATAGATTTATCTTGTTGCAATACCTGAAATTCAGCTCAGCATCTTTCACAAATACAAAGACGATGGCAAATCTCACTATTAGTCTCAGGGAAGAACAGTGAAGGTACATCAACTGGTGGCAAACAGAACAAGTGAATGATTCTGGATAACCAATTTATCTTCTGCCACTCTACCCTCCTAGCTTGCAAATACATAGCTGTAATATCCATCCTCAATGCTGACTGCATTATCAAGAGCAGGATGAAGTTTGCTTTGGCACCTATATATATATTGAAACACCTTAGTTTATTTTTCTCCTGCTGAAAAGAGAACAGGGCACACATTGCATTGCTTACTGGTTTTAGTGTTGCGCATTTATCAGAAGAATTTCTTCAGATTAAGTTTTGAGTTACATTTTTCAAATATTCAGCTTGCAATAGAAAGTAGAAAAGAAAAACAAGCAATAAAACTAGCAGTCCACTGACTTATAAAGCAAAATTCATTTCTCTGTGACTGAAAAATAATATCTATGGAGTTTTCTTTGATCTGCTGTCTCTACATGTAACCCCAGCTAGAGAAAATGAGTAGTAAAAAATATCTTTGGTACATATCCTCTTGTTACCCCAAAGCTATCTATTTCAGCAATATCTAGGCCAGCAATTTAATAAACACAGCAGGACACAAATGTCTCTAGGTGCCAATGAAAAGAAGTGTCTCCAGCAGACAGAAAAGAGTACTTCTTGGCTAAATCAACTTCATGTTATATGTATGTTAAAAGGATCATCACTTGTTGAAACAGAGACTGAGTCAAGTGGACTCATGGGACTGTCAGATAACAACCCCTAAGGTACAAATAACAGCTTACGCTGAGTTGCTGAAGCTTCCAAAACCAGAAGATTCTTTGATTGTAAAAAGCATGTGTAACTTAGGCACATGTTTTGGTTTTGTAATCTGCAGATTCTGAAGTCTTTTTCCTTCAAGTAGACATGCCAAGGACACAGGTAAATGTTATTCCACACATGTAGATTGGTAATATTTCTGTTTCTGGGACAAAAACTGTGGATTTGGTGAGATTACTGAATACGAACTTTTATCTGTGGACTGATTGATAGGTTTGGTTTCTTCTCACCCACTCAGTATTTAACAGAAGTCTTTTCAAAGAGCTTGGACACAAGTCCATGGAAGAGTTTGGAGGTCTTTACTATAGACCATGGCAACATTTACTCAAAATATTTTTCACACTCCTAAATCTCTTGTGAACATGGACAAACTCTTTATATTTATTCAGTAGCACTTCTCATAAGCCTTCTAAAACTTCCAGTAGTGTGATTGCTTGAACATTTTGAAAGCTCTCACAGTTTGTATGCCTCACACCCTGCTATAGGTCAGCCAGCTTCCTCACACTCTGCCAGTCACTAGAAGAGACATCTACTGCTTGGACTCCCGCACCACTGATTTTCAAACTAACCTGTGCAGCTAATATGAAAACATGTCCATCACTCTTAAACGCTCCCCACCTTGGAGCAATGCTCTGGGGAGTCTCGCACTTTCCCAGTCTCGCACTTCAAAAGGTGGTAACACGTGCAGGAAAGGGATGACTTGACATTTGAAAGTGACCTTTGAAAATAGCTTTATCTCATGGGCAGGCTAAGGTGAAAGCAAATAAAAGTGATTATTTGCTGAACACAAAGCAGAAAGCATTATTTGCAAACTACAAAGACACAAATGTGCAGAAATGAAATGAGCACATATTTGTAATAGTTATCCTATATTTGAATAAGGAATTTAGGAAGTTATCTAATTCTGATGTTTTTCACCACAACAGTCCTTCACACTGTACTATGAAAAGCTCAGACTTCAGGCTGAAGCTCATTAATACAGTATATCTTATATTTAAACAAAAAGTGTAGCAAAGATCACACTGTGTATAGATGCGTGTATGTGTGTGTGTGTAACTGCACCATGTATTTTTTACATACATTCTGCTGCAGTAGACTAAGAGCATATAGGACAGTAACCAACCACTTTGGAACAACATCTGGGGTGAGCTGTCCCTGAACCCTATCTTTGAGGGACAAGGGGACAACAGCCTGGTTCTCCTCCCTTGCCCTGCCTTCTGCTTTAATCTTTTCTCAGTTAGACCCTGCTCAATATCATTATCTTTGGAGAAGTCCACCATCCACTTCATCAAATAGGCTGCATGTTGCAAATTGCGTCTCATCCTTGGGAAGTAGCTGATAGTACCGTTTCCGGAAGAAGGAAAAAGCTCTAGGATTAATTGCTCTCCAGTTAAGTGCAGAAAACACATTTTCTGTGACATACTTATCATCTCACAACATTCAAAAAGGCTAACGTGAATGGGAAGCCAGAGACTCTCTTCTAAGAAACCTGACTCTCATTTCAGATGCAGCAGAGAGGAAGGTAGGGAAAGAAGGAAGATGGAAGCAGAGAAAGGTAATTGCATAGTTTCTCAGCAGAGATTTGTGCATGATATGGCGGAACAGAAATGAGGGCTTAACTCACATTTTGCTCAAGTGGATCTCAGTGGATCTCATTCTTTGTAAATGTCACAGCAGAATTGAGTCTTGTGGATAATCTAAAACCAATGTCCTGTTTTCATTAAAAGCAGCGGGAATCTTCCTGCTGATCTCCACAGACTTGAGCTGAAGCCTCATCAGCCCAGCTCTGCCTCACCGTTTCCATCGGGTTTAAGCCTGGCAGACAGAGGCCAGACAAGGAGGCAGTAAAACAATTCACGCGTGGCTCAAGTCACCTTGCAGCCTGGTATATTGACTTAGATTGTCACCCATTTCTGCTGAATGCAGTCCTGAGGATACAATCTGCTGTGGCTGCCACACAGGGCTGCTGCCTGTCTTACCACTGCTGCTTCAAGGAGATCAACTCCAGCAGAGAGGTGGTGTGATGAGATGGGCAAAGGAGCTTCCTCAGATGCAAGAGCTCCACTGACATAAAAAAAAATCAGTCGGGATCTTTAATGAGAGTCCAGGAAGGTGCAGCCCCCTGTGAGCCCTGCATACAGGAGTGGCATAGGAGGACGGGCAGGCAGTGGTAAGTGAAGCAGACAAATGAGCATCATTAGGGAACAGCATAGAAAAAAGAAGCCAGATGAAAGGGGTGAGGAAGCAGTCACATAAATCTTCACCCCCTTTGTGTATCATATTAATTTGCATGGTTGTTATTTTTGTTAGGAGATATTTTTTTTCCTGAGGAGTAATCTGTCAGTTTTCATTAGCCCCTGGACCAGCAAACCTCAGCCAGCAATGATGACCTCCAATTCTCCTCCCTGAAAGGTGTCATTCCTGCACTTCAGGTTTTACACAGCATGTTTCAATGTTTACACTATCTAAGAGAGTAGATTGGCTGCACTTGATGCAAAATAAGGAACACGAGCCTCAAACAGTGTATCTGTGACTCCTGTGGTGTTTCACTGATTTAAAACAGCTCAGCATCAGGCATTGAATTTTATTGCATTAAAAACTAATGGCACAGATTTTACTGTGCCCATTAAAAATCCTCTGTTAAAGGCTTAAAGTACAACAATTACATGTAATTAAACTATCCATTACAAATATCAATACATTTTGTTCTGTACAGTGTGAAAATATCTCTTGCTGTTCCTTCATCTTTCATCTCTTGTTTTAAAGACATTGATGTATTAGTTTACAGCTTCAGTAAACTGAGAAAGCCTGATGCTCAGACTTCTTACATGTGATTTCTGAGTCTCATTTCTCAAATGTACTGCACAGTTATTTCTACAGTCATACCAGATTTAATTAGGAATCAGTTTTCCAATAGTTCAAATACTTCAGTATTATTTTGTTACTGTTTCCCTCTTTTATACTTAGTTCAACATAGACTGAACTACAACTTTGAACTTTTTGGTTTTGTACATGTAAGGCAGTATGATAGACTTGGCTTTGTTCTCAATGAAAACCAATTAATACACACCAGTAAGAAAATTCTTAGAAAAACAAAGTCCTTTTGAATGATAATCCCTCCCCTCAATAAAGCCTTCCATGTTCCCCAGTTCCTTTAAATCCACTTGTAAAATATTTCATGATGATCACATAAACATAAAAGCAAAAAAGCTTTAATGACTTTACTGTAATTTGACTTTAAACAAGTACTCTAAAGGAAGTTTTTAAGCAACAAAATTGCAACTGTGTAGAGGATTTATTGCTCGTGTCTTCAGCAGTATCTTTAAAACGTAAGTAAGTCATAAATGTATTCCATGCTCTTTCTCCATACCTGTATTTCCAAAACAAAATGTTTTCAGAAAGAATGGTTGGTTCTAGCACTACAGATCTTTCTGAGTAGTCTTTATTAAATATTGCTTTATTGAAGCATTAAAGGTACCATTCTACCTCCACTTTCAGGCCATTCAGCTCTGGTTTTTGTGTAAGCGACACAAATGAAGCATGTAATAGTGTTTTGACAAACACATGAAAAATGGCTTTAGGACTTTCTAGTTACAGAAGAAATGAGAATGAGGAGAATTTGAGAAGTTAAAGAAGGTTAAGAACATGTTCAGTGTTTTCATTCTTCCAGTGCACAAAAATACTCATGCCTTGCCTACCTCCAAGCCCGAATGGATATGCTGACCTTAACTTTTTGGAGAGAAAATAGCTTTATTTCCTACATTACCCAACAAATAGACCTAGTATATTAGCAGCTGTATGGATGATATCTAGAATGGGCCATGTGCATTTGCTGATGGTTGCAGGCAAAACACAAAATACTTCTGAGTGTTAGGCACATATTTGAGCATCACTACGTCAATGAGAAAGCATCCCCAAACCCAGAGATTTTATGTTATATCTCTTTCTTTTTCATTTAGTGCATTTACAAAAAACCCCAGCCGCTAAGCCCTAAGGTTGAAACTCGCAATTCATAAGGTTTCAGAAGTTCAACACAGGTTGGGCCATCACTGAGAAAATCTCAGAGTGCAAGGGAGGCTGTGTAGAGTCAAAGAGGTAGGGCCTGAGGTAATAAAAAGGTTAAAAGCCTCACTGCCTGGAATATCTGACTTCCTTACAAGCAAAACTCAAAAAATCAAGCTCTTAAGTCATGGAAATAAAAGACAGCCCTACCGAGTAGTTCATAATAAAAACATATTTTCTTCCATTTCATTTCACGGCAGACTTGCTTTACAGTACCAGTAATTCACCTTTCTCAAAGATGTTGCAGTTTTGTGTCGCAAGTAAAACTTACTTTTTGACCAAGCCATTTCTCCACTCGTCAGGAGGTTCTTCAGGTGGTTTTCTGTATAGCATAAGGGAATAAACTGTCTGATAAACACGCGCATGATAAGACTGTTTTCCTTCACTCTGTACGGAAGCTGAGGTTGTAGAAACATGAAAGAAGCCTTAATATTTAGATTAACACTCAGCCCCAGGATGCTCAAGGCATGTTCCATCTCCTGCATCCCAAGCACCAAGGAAATGAGCACAGCAATGGTTTAGGATCTGAGCTTTGGAGTCCTGAGGAATGGGACTTTGATTCAAGATGGCACATACTGAAGGCTGTCAGATATGGAGTGGTATCACAGGCTCTTAATTAATCTGATCTGGAAGCTGAATTTTGTGGCACAGTGTATAACCAATATTGAAATTTACATGCACCATCTTGATAAGTTCTTTGTGGGACATTTACAGACCTCTATACAGCTTTAGTACAGCAAAAATACTTATAGTTAATCCGCATTAATCTCTACGGAAGGGAGGACATGTTGAGTTCTTTCTTCCTTATGACTGATGACCTATCCTTCTAAAAATCTAATTTTGACCTTATTCAAATAGGTAGGTAGACAACTAGCCATCTGCATGTACAACTACATGTAAAATACATGGATGTACACCTGTACATCAATCAAAGTGGTTGCGTGAGCATTTGGGGTTGTGCGTAGACCACGATCTAGTGTGTGAATTTGGGTTAAAGGCTTAAAAATAAAAGGTGAAATGTAAGTCTTCAAAACCCAGTTTACTTGTCTTTAGGGACTGAAAATAAATGACTCTTTTCTGAGTGGTCTCATTTTAACTATTTTTTGAAGAATACACTCACATACAGTCCAACAGATGTCAAGAAATCATTTTCATTTATAACGGATACACTTTCTGCCACTTGATGCAATAATATATTTATTTCTATGCTATTTTCTGAACTTTGCTTAATGCTTAATACTAATTAAGCTTAAGCTTAATGCTTAACCTAATGCTATCAGCATTAGTGGGGACAGTCTGATTTGAAACATTGAAGCTCTTTTATTCTTGAATCTCTCCAATGTTCTTGGTCCAGTATGGCTGTACTGTGCAGCTTCCAAAGAGACATGCTGTAAACTTGCATTCCTTGTCCTTTAATTGGTAACTTTAAATACCAGCAGTGCAGGTGCCTGCTTTTCCAATGAAAGACAGATTAGGGAAATGTATTGACTTGTTTTCTATTTCAGTGAAAACACTTTCCGTGTAATCTAGATAATAATGAGCAAAGAGTCAGGCAGTGCTGCTTAACAAACCCACTTACTTTAAGTGCACTTCTCTGTAAATACTTTATTCCTGAAAAGGTATACTGCCTACATAGATGTACCATAGTGCTTCAATTTGTGAAACCGGAAGGCAGATGAGCTACCCTCCTTGGGGACCATTTTGCAAAATTAGGTGCAATAGGTGCAATCTCATCCACTCAGTCAAAAAACAAAAGCATTTTCTAAATGCTTACCTGTGAGCCACAGGGATGAGTTGTCTCTAGCAGCAGGGGCTAGGTATTCAGAAAATAGAGAAATCGCTTCCCTCTTCAGCTGAGGGGTGTGGAGCTTTGACTCCATCACAGGACATGCTGGACACTGCAGCACACCCCAGAAAAAGTAGGATCATCCAGAGCAGTTCTCAAATAAGGGCAGAGGTACCCAAAGAAATATTTCATAGAATCATAGAATCATAACATGGTTAGAGTTGGAAGGGACCTTGAAGATCATCGAGTTCCAATCCCACCTCCTACCAGACCAGGTTGCTCAAGGCCCCATCCAGCCTGGCCTTGAACACAGGGATGAGGCATCCACAACTTCCCTGGGAAAACCTGTTCCAGTGTCTCACCACTCTCACAGCAAAGAACTTCTTCCTAGTATCTAATCTAAATCTCCCCTCTTTCAGTTTAAAACCTTTACCCCTTGTCTTATCACTACAGTCCCTCATGAAGAGTCCCTCCCCATCCCTCCTGTAGGCCCCCTTTAGGCATTTGAATCACTGCAAGGCCCAATACCTTGTCCACACTATAGTGGCCTTGCAGAGGCAACTAACACTTTTGAATGTATTTTTATAAATGCAAATTCAAATGCTTATGCTGGCACATTCCCCTCCAGAGGGGCCAAGGCCACAGTCTCCACCCAACAGCAGCACAGCAGAACCTGGATCACTGGATGCCACAGGGCTGCCTGCCCACCTTCTTAGAAGCTGCGCTTCTGCAAAATCTCTCAGACTCAAGCAGTGACCCCAGCCCCTTCCTTCACCAGCCAGAGCATGCTCCCACACCAGCAACAGGCGCCTGCATGGGGAATTACCAAACCGTCAGGAAGGGCCCGGCACCCTGCTCACCCCAGGGGAAACTATACAACAGGGCAATAGCTTTCCTCATCCTGCTCCCCCTCTCCCTCCCAAGGGAAGAGCAGAGACCCACAGATGGCTGCTGCCAGCTGCACATCTACTGCCCTTTTCCCTTTCCAAGCCAGCAGGCCTGCAAGGCTCAGCAAGCGTTGGGTCTTGAAGGGCTGGCTGGCCCCTGTCCTCTTAGGCTGCCACATGGCTGTGTTGGCATCAGCCCGCTTCCCTTTCCTGTTTCAGTGTCTTCTGCAGGAGGAAGAAAGTTGTTCCGACCTGTCCCATGCTCTGGTGGCCCTTTGACGACCATAGCTTCCGAGAACCTGGAATACTGTTTTCTTTTAGTTTACCCATGGTGGTTGGTCTATGCCTCTAGCCTGACTGCATGATGACATGAATCATTTGATTCAGACCGTAATGTAATACCATCTCTTGCTAGGGATAAAATTTGGCCATACCACATTTGATGACACATGATGTTCTCATTCATTGCCCCACCTCAAAACCATCCCTCCCCATAAGGAAGGAGGATGTAAGGACATCTGTCCTCATATCTTTGCTTTCAATATCTTGCCCTGCATCAGTCCACGCTGATGACCTCCGGCTCTAGACCAGGTTTGCAGACACTCCCCATAAGAAAAGGTGCTTGTGTCTTAGGTCTCAAGCACAAAAAATATAATGGAGAGATACCATGGCTCCTGTCTGTGAACCCCAGATTCTTTGAAGGGAAAACAAGACAAATCCACGAGAAGAAGCACTGCATGGTCATACTGTATAGACTGCCACATATTGACCTCAAGGCATGGAGTGGCCTGGAAACCACTGCACAGAAAACTAATAGCCAGAAGCCAGCCCTTCACTCATATCCCACTTCCCTTATGTGCTTTTAAGACATGGTGTTATGGCCCGAACTAGGCAGGGTTTGTTATGCAGGCCTTGCTGGGTCATAGCAAGAGGCAGAAGACCTTGCTGGAGATGGCAGCCAAGGGTACAGTCTGTTCTGTTTCCCAAGCTTTAAAATTTTGGGACTATTCTACATAATCCTTGTAGATGTTCCACCAGCCTGCTCTGAAGTCTCATGACAGCTCTATGTACACCCTGCCCTAAACCACAGAACATTCAATTTAGCATGCTGCTCAGGTGACTGAAGTACCAGCACTTTACAAAATAGCTTATTCAGGAACAAATTATGTATGTGTCACCCCTCTCTGCAATAAATGTACAAAGTTTTATAGCACATTTGACAAAAAAACTCTACTTTGATTTGGTTTTTCTTTATATCATTTAACTAAAATTTTATGTTCGTGATTGCTTTCTACAACATACAATGCAAATGGAAAAGAAATACGGGGAAAATTACATTGCTAGCAGGAAAAAAAAAAATAAATAAAATGTGCTGGAAGTAAAACAGATGGTTGGCACCTGGTGGTTCTGAATAGCCCTGGGTGACAGTTAATCTTGGAGAAGGAAGAAAGGGAAGGGAAACGTGTCTGTATCACTGTTGCCCTTGTGCTATTTTAGGCTCTCGATGTTCTGAGATCTGGGGTTATTAGCTGTGCCTGAACTGAAGGTTAGTCCTAGTTCCTAATCTGTCCGTACCCTCCAGCACTGCTCCTTCCCATAGCCTGGAGGATGCTGTGCATGTAGACCAGATCATCACCATCACACATGCCTAAGGACCAGGATAGCATGGTACCTACCGCCTCCCAAGCAAAGCCAGAGCACAACAGCAGCCTCTGCTGCTCTGTCTTGCAGTCAGTTTCTCAGGAGCACTGAGAATTGGAAAGCAATCGCCGTGTGGTCACTCCCCATACCTCCATGCCCTCCCTGCTTCCGAAACACACCTACTGTGGATCCAGGCAGGCCACTGCACTACATATTCCTGTCTGAGCAAGGTGACAATCCTTGCACAGAGGCAAGGTTGTGACCTCTCCACACAACTTCACTGCAATACCATCTCCAGTGGTCTAGATCTCATAGCACTTTATGGCCACACACCCTCTCAGAAATAGGATTTCAGAGCTGTCAGTCAGCTACAATTAATCTTTCCCACAAAGCTATTGAGTGTGACAGTAAACACTCATCTTGAGCTAAGCCCATTTTGAGAAATCACTTGAAGGCGAATTGTTGAAAAGCAGACAGGCTGTTTCAAATGGGAACAGTGAGGCCAGCGCCTGGACTGATTTGCCTTGGGTCCAGATACAAGGTCACTCAGTAGGAGATGCAAGAAAAAAATATCAGCATATGCTGTATAATGGGATAATTTTAATACAGAAATTGCTCATTCTCATCTCTTATCCACAGAGATTCATTTAGCCAACCTGGAACTTAACCTCCTCCCTCCACAGGATTTCAGTTTGTACTGGTACTTGATGGTATGTATAGCACAGGTAGGAAGTTCACTTCTTTGGTCATCTCCCAGGGATATACTACACTTAAGAAAGCAAGGGAAGGGCAGGTGCCAGCACCACTTTTCTCACCAGTGCTGCTTGGAAAACTGGCTGGTTCCAATCAGCCTACAAACAGGTTGCTTCCACCCAAAAACGAGCCAGCAGCAAAGAAGCAAGAGAGGTCTAGATCAAGGTATGATGGAATAATATTTGATAAGGAGCTCCTATGCCAGAAGCATGACCTTGCATGCTATGATATGAGGTCGAAGGATGAGGCACCACCATCACAAAGCATAACTACAGGAAGGTTACCAAGACCACTGGTAGAGAAGCAGCTCCCTTCTTGTGTTGCATGCACAATGACTGCAATTCCAGTACATTTTGTAATAGCTCTACTACTTCAAAAGACCACAAACAGCAACAGTGTTCAAAATTCATCATCTTAGCCACCTAATGCTGGTTTTCACCAAAATGTCACTAGATGGATTACATGTCAGATTTTGCAAGGTAATTTCCAACATCGTGTTTCAGGAACATCCACTATTTACTTATCTACTGAGCCCTTAGCACCTCAAAAATAGTCACATTCTTTTCACAAAGCTTTAGGAAATTAGCCCCTCTGGCCAGACTTCTGCAGGTAATGCTGCAAACATTTATGAACAAGTGCTATAACCTGACTGTCACGCCTTTAGCAGCATCACTGTGACACTCGAGAAAGATTTCATCAAGTCTGTGCAGTGTTTTAAGCAGCTTATAAAAGCCACTAAGCATAAAGCACCATCAAACAGAACTGACAAAAAAATGTTGCAAGAACTATATAAACAACTTAGAACCTTTTTAATACTATAAAACCATCAGTTGACCTAGCACATCTGTAGACCAGCATCCCAGAACTCCCCCTTCCTAGATCTGCAAGCGTCCTTGAAACACTTGGCCACTGAGCATCTAATTTATCTTCTGTACGTTTTAGGTCTATCAAGTATTTTTTGACATAAACTTTCCATATTTAATAGAATTTCCAAACTCACAGAAGAATTCCCATCAGAGTGCCTCTAAGGGAAGAACTCGGAAGCAGATATCTAAAGTGTTAGCAATGCATCAAAATTCAAAAAGTGAACTGCTGCTTTAATCTGTTTCAAAAGAACTAATCCTACTTCAGAGCCCAGCTACATTAGGCTCAAAAATTCTGCAAGGTTCAGGAATGGCAGGAGTAGTGCAGAAGCACTGTGAAAATTACTTCATTTACAACAAAAAAGCTTAGGAAATCCATGAAATTTTGGGGGTAATAATGTCAGAAGAAATGCACACAGGTTGCACCTGCTCTCTCTCTGTATTTCATTCTCTAAGAGAGAAAAACATCTAGACTCTTTCCTTTCCCAACAGAGAGGTATAGGATTGTCTAGAATTTGTTTTATTTTTCAATTCCCAAAGAATATTTATATGAATCATTTACATTAGTAACTGGATATACTAAATAACCACAGATACACGACTTTGGAAATAAGTTCTCACCAACTGGAGTATTTGAAAGTGTTCTGATTAAAAGCTTTTTTTCAAATAAAATGCTTTTAATTACGGTTTTAATTGATTATCTATACTTAACTACAGGTGTTTGCAGGGAAAATATTCTGTATGAATAATTATATGATATGTTCAAAAAAGCCAGTCATATCTGTTTCCACTGTGCAGTTTATTCAGTTTCAAATTAGAAAAAAAAATTACTGTTTGACAATTCACATGCATAAACTCATAAAGTATTGGTTTCTTTCAGTCTTGTATTAAGGCGTTCAAGAATTTCACCTAGGCAGACAAGTATCTGGATTTTTTTTTTAAAAAAAGAACCAAAATAGAGAGACAAGCTATAACTCAGTTTTAATTCTGTTAACAAATACAACCAAAGGGAGTCCTGGTAGTACGCAGTTGCAATCTTTATCTTCTCAGTTGTCTACAGCTGATAGGAGTCAAAGTGACTGGGAAAGAACTATCTTCAGCAAAAGTTTTCTTCAACAGTGTCTCGATTTGGAGTGCTGAATAAGCCATTGTAATGTTATGTCTGCCAGGACAGATAAAACAAAATGAAAAACTCAACAGCCTGTTTGCAGAGTGTAAAAGGACAAGAGAACACCAACAAGTTAATACAAATAAAACAAACAAACAAACAAACAAGCAAAACAAACCCAGAAACCACAGGCATTTAATTTACACCTAATTAAAAAATCAATACTTAAAACTCCAGGTAGATTCTTTTCTGTTGGTTTTTGTTTGTTTTTAAATTATGTGCATTTTGTGTTCTTGAAATATGATGACTGGCATCAAGTTCTCTAAGCCAGAGATGAACTGTTGGAAAAGCAAAGATTTAAGATGACCGTAAAATGAACTGTAAAATCCAGACTGGAATGAAATGCAGTGTGAGAACAAAGGCAGAAATAGATGACCAGAAGGAAAGAGAAGGGCAAACATCTGACAAAGCATTAAGAAGCCCATTTAGGTAGGTTGTAGGAGTCCAAGGTCTCTGAAAGACATGCAACATTAGACTAAAATTTGATGGCTGAAATTGGTACCCCTCCTGATGCAATCTAATGCAGTGGGCTGAAAACTGCAGCACTTCACAAACTGATTCATGAGCAGATTAGACTTTTTTTTGCCTCAAGGCAGTAACATCTGTCAGGGAGGTAGGAAGGTTGTCAGAGGGCAGCAACAGCTCTAGCCCTCAAATTAAAATTTGTTGCCACATCTGTCCTAAGTTCAAGACAGCACACCATGAATATCCTGGCAGACCAGCGTAGGCAATGAGACTGCAGACAAAAGCATCCCACGGCATCTAAAATGGAGCTAATAACTATATACTAATCTTCCACAGTCTTCCAGGACACAGAAACTGGCAGCTTTACACCTACACCTCCTGATGAGACCAGTGAGCTGGGCTGCCGTTTGCACTGAAAAATGACCATCATCTCATTCAGCTGCACTGACATCAATCAAAAATGCAGAGGAAGAAGACAGCTCCCAGTCTTCTCCTTAACAGCCTAGTAGTTTCATCACTTTAATAAGCTAACTATATTTTCATTATAGTTTTTCATTATAAATTATATTTTCCAGTCCCTAGGTTCTTGCCCAACCTCTTTTCAGTTTCTCAAGGTCTTCCTCAAAATATGGCAACCAGTGCTCCTGTAAAGCCCACACAGTTCCGAACAGACGCGATATACACAGTCTGCTCCCATTTGTTATTTCTTTGAGCAAATACTCAGGAACCAGGTTACCTTTTCTAGGCAAAATGTTACACTGGAAGATACTTGACTGATGCTCAGTTAAGATTTGACTCTTTTTCATCAGGACTCCCACAAGTAAGTGATCTACATGGTTCTGCACTAATGATCATTCTTCTCATTATTTTCCCGTTCACAAATTTTAGCACGCTTTTTTTGCATGCTTTTCTCCTCTAGGCCATCCATATAAATGAACCAGGATCAAAACCTTTTTTCCCCAGGATCCTTTCAGAAATTAGGCTGGTTTTACGGGTTTCTAGTCACAATACCACTTTTGAGATTCTCCTCTGCAGCCTTGCCAATTTTATGAGGATCAAGCACTGCATTTCTAAAATCTCAATGGCCCTCACTGCCCTTCACCCATGCAGATATTCCTGACTATGTTGTCTTCCTCAGTCCTTATATCCGTCAGTCTAATCTTCCCCAGCATAGCAGCACATCCTGTGTATTCCCCCCACTCAGAGACAACTGTTGCACCCCAAGCTGCAGCAAAACTAGGTCTGGCCTCCTTTGAACCAACATACCCAAATGCTGTACACCTTTTCCAGAAGAAGCCCTCACTGCCTAACACATCCCCACACGTATCTGACATCTCCTCCAGCTCCCTGAAGCTCAGGTATCACGATATAGTCTCCTCACCATCTCCACGACCCGGTCCTCTCTGCCAAGGATGGGAATTTCCCCTGCTGCTGCTGGAGAAACTGGCTTTCCTCCTGTTCCTGCTCCCAGCATCTCTCATTCCACTGAGCCCTATAGAGCTGCCCAGCTCCTCTAACGAGTCTGGCTTCCTCAAGGAAAGCAGCTATAAAAATCTACCCAGGCTGCATTCCTCCCATCCAGCACCATGTGTCTTAGCAGCCTGCAGGGGAGAAGGGTGGCATGGAGACAGCATGCCCTCGCGCAACTGCTGCTGCTGGCTCAGCCTTGTGCTTCACCCCTTTCTCCTGCCCTGTGGAAGGACGGGAAGGGGAGAACATGACAGAGGAAAGGGACAGAGAAGCAGAGGAAAGTGAGCAAGAGAGAGAGGAAAGGTCTGTCGTGGTTTGGGCCAGATTGACCACTGAAACAAAAGGACAAGAAGCAAAGGCGAGATGGGAGACAACTTCACTGACTTCAGGAAATGATCCACTGATCTCCAACAGGACAGGGCCATTAGTCCTTCAGCCGGAGGAGCATCACCATACAGCCACATGCATGCAAGGTCTGCTCACAAGTAAAATCATGTATGGAGCAAAACACCAACGTTTATTAAGTATCCCATAAAAATTGGAAGGCCTTCATACACAGTTACTATTTTTCAGAAGTAACACAGTTTTTACGAGGGCTTCAATTACTTTGAGTTTTAAATATGCTTTTCCAAGGTCCCTGTCAAATTAATTTCTTAATTTCTCATGGAACTAAATAATTCTACAAGTGTCTTTTAAATTACACATAATTCTATATTAAAAAATACAATTGCATGCAATATTTGCAACAAAATCTTTCACAGAAAATTGATATTTTCAATTATATACTGGAGTTAGATATTCAAATCCCGTTAACACTTTTAACATCTGAGCCAAAGTAGAAAGTATACCCTCATGATGCTGTAAGAAAAAGAAGCTTACCGATGTTATCCTTCTCTTTACACGAAATGGAATAGCAGCAGATTTCTCTGTCTTGAATAGCTGAAAGGTTTCTGCAGAAAAGGGAATTATAAAACAGTAGTGTTATAACTCCACAAAGACTGACAACAGAACTTTCCATTAAATTGCACGCTTTCTGCTTTCCACTCAGTGTGATATCTTCAGATATCAAATTTTTAAAACATGCTACTGCCCACAAAACCCCCTACTTTTCTAAACTATGAAGATTAAAAGGATATTTTAAAAGGAAGAAACTGCTTCTTAATTTACTTATATTTCTTTCTGGGAATTTCCCTATTCCCATTAGATATTCTCAGCACTTTATTTTTTCATTTATTTATCCTCACACAAGTGACACAGACATGCAGGAAACAGATTACTTTCCTGGAGCAGAAGGAGAGTGGAGGCACCAAGAAGGAAAGATTCCTGAGATCACACAAAATAATGTCTAATTAAGTCTAGTCTAATAAAGACGTCTAATAAAGACGGCAACTGGTGACCTCCCTGGATTTCAGGAGATCTATATATCTAGAACAACAGGCTAATGGGATCCTGGGCTGCATTAAGAAGAGTGTTGCCAGCCATTTGAGGGAGGTGATCCATCCCCTCTTCTTAGCCCTGGTGAGGCCATAGCTGGAGTAATGTGTCCAGTTCTGGGCTCCCTAGTGTGAGAGGGATGTGAAACTACTGGAGAGAGTTCAGTGAAGGGCCACTGAAATGATAAAGAGACTGAAGCATTTCACATATTAGGAAAGGCTGAGAGAGCTGGGACTGTTTAGCCTAGAGAAGAAAAGGTTCAGGTGGGATCTTACTAATTTGTACAAATACCTGAAGGGAGGCTGTAAAGAAGATGTAGGCCAGTGACAAGACAAGAGGCAATGGGCACAAACTGAAACACAAGAGGCCTCCTCTGAACATAAACACTCATTATCTCTGAGGGTGACTCAATACTGGTACAGATTGCCTGGAGAGTTTGCAGAATCTCCATCCTTATGCATACTCAAAAGCTTTCTGGACGTGGTCTATGGTATTCAGCTCTATGTGTTCAGCAGGTGAGTGGGCAAGATGACCTCTAGAGGTACCTTCCAATCTTAGTCATTCTGTGGTTCTGCATTTCCTAAGTCCCAGTTTAACTGCTTAGCCTTTGGACCATGCTTCTATACTGAAACTTCACTTCACTTCACTTTGTTTGCACTTCCTACTCGTTAAAATTATGCGATTTGAGACACAGAATCCTATTCTGCAAAATTATTGCAATAGTGGCTATTTTTACAAAACTGTATGTTTCCTTTACAAATACCTTTATAATGCATCAATTGAAGTTAGTTTCAGTAATCTGTAAGTATATGCTTTGGATACATGCCAAAAATACCTGAATTGCTTAAATTTACAGACAGTAGTTTGAAACAGTTCTTTTCTAATGCCATTCGAACATTAAACCGCCACTACAAAGTAGCTGGAAAAGTGTAAGTGAGCCTATTACTATCTATAGCAGTTGTATCTTCAGTGAGGGGAAAACAGGGTTATCTGAAATAACTTTATACAACCGAAATAATAATCAAGGGATGTTCAAATCTACTGCAGTCGGTTATCAGCCTAGATTGCTATTTCAACTGCCAGCAGAGCTCAAAGAGGAGCATCTGAGAATGTAAAATTGAAGCTGTTATAGCTGGTTATTGCCATAGACTACCAACGACTTTCTCTTACATATCAAAATGGTTATCGAGCATTGGAACAGGCTGCCCAGGGAAGTGATGGAGTCACCACCCCTAGAGGTAGTCAAAAAATGTGTAGATGTGGTGCTTAGGGACATGGTGTAGTGGTGGACTTGGCAGTGCTGGGTTAATAGTTGGACTCAATGATCTAAAAGGTCTTTTCCAATCTAAACAATTCTATGATTCCATGAATTTCACAGTGTTTCAGCTTTTTACGCTAGCCAGATACTTACAATTTCTCAATTAACTGCTTTTCATCCAGTGCACCTGGGAGGTCTCTTTTATTTCCAAGGACTAACACCTGAAAGAAATCATTCATATTCAAGTTAAATCCAGGAGCAATAAAAATTTATTTTTGTCTTTAACCATTTGTTGATATTATTTTGGAACTTGAAGCCAAATATTTAGAACACAAAAGCATACATATTCAAAATGACCCACGACTGTGGGAGCATCATGGAAATCCTGCTCCTAGCCAGTCAGGTGCTGGATGCACACCCTCTGAAAACTGGATCCAATTATTTTTGGGTGCATCAGTATCAGAAGTCTCCTCTGGAAGTGAATCTCTCCATTTTGGATGGCATTATGGGATGGTGTTAGATTGCACTAAGTGGATTCATTTTGCATGCAGCTAAATCTGGAAGAAAGCATACACGAGGTGCACTCAAGCCACCAAAAGATATTCAATCCACAGGACCAGATTAACATTAATCAAGAGTAGGGCCCCAGAAGCAGAGGCTGGGTCCTCAAGACCCATACATGATTCTTTCTAGTTTTGGTCTCCAACTTCTTACTAAACAGCCAGGCTACCAAAACATGGATCACCCAAGCACCAGCCAAATGACTGATTCCTCTCCCTCCCCTTTTGAGCACCCATGGCAGAAATCAGAAGGGCAGCTAGTAGGAGTTAAGGCAGAGAAATGCAGAAAGTTATCAAATAGATGCTGGAACTTTAAAGTTCCTATGCAATACTTAATGCTTCAAGTATAAATTAAGGTCAGATGAATGGGGTGAGCACATTCTAATACAAAGTAAGCAATGGAAGGTTTTTCTAATTATGATTGCATTCTTGTTTTCCAGATGCGTTACAATTCTGAATCAAGATTGTCCATTATTTCCCATGAATCTGGAACACATTAAAACTCATTACTTGCAGCCTCAGATTAATAAAGCTATGTTAAAATCTATAATGCCAAAGCCTGAGTACAATAAATTGAAGAAAGTTCAATACTAGTTACTACCTATGAAATAAAAATAAGTAAAAAAATACATTACTGCACCTTGGTAATTACTTTACTGGTCAGGCTGGGCGATTGGGATGTGATATTATAACATATAAAAGGAAAGGAACTTAATTAAATACTTCTGAAGATATGAGAGACCTATCATTTCAGGAAGAAAAAGTGCAAAGTAAAACAGGATGTGAAGACAGTACAAAGGACAGACAATGTCACTTGCCGTGAATAGCGTGACTATAGATTTCTGTAGGATTTGTTCAATATGTACATAACATAAAAAATGGCAACAGTAATAGAAAACCTTATAAAAAAGATGGAGAGTCACTTGAAAAATTCTCTTTCGAAAACAGACATGTGAGAACTTTATTCTCACGATGACTCCATGTGGGCTGTCTGTCTACTCATCCTCAGATGACTTTGATCACTTGCATTAGCCAAGTGTCCAAATATTTGCTGACAAAAAAGGGGTCAAGCAAGAGCCATCAAATTGTGAGTAACTTCCTTCTGATCTGTATGTGCCATTGTTTTCTTTCTTATCATCAAAGATATGAACTCTTGCTCGGTGATGTCAGCATCAAAGATCAGTGTTAAACTGACTGATTCCTACTAGCTCTAAATTGGCAGATTATGTTTAATTAAATGTTAGTCTCCACCTGCGTAATTCCTCACTAGAATTTCAGTAGGATATACTATCCTGTGACACTTCCTACTGGAGAACAGATGTGTATTTGCATTCTTTCAATACAGTTTAGTTTGAAAACTAAAAAGTCAAGAAAAATTAGAAGTCCTGACACAGAAAAAGTCAAGCTTTTCCACAATATCTGGAAGCAGAGGACATTATTTGATGTTAGTGCTTGCCAACCCTCAGAAAGACAAATCTCACATGCCTTAAGATACTGCCAGAAACATATCTGGATCACCAGTTCGAACACAGCCAACAAGGAGACTGACTGGAAGTAATTACTGTCTGATAATGCCGCACGTGAAAATGAGTATTTTCCAAATCTGTTCTGACCTTTAGACTAGAAAAGATACAAACGCACTGCAGCACTGATAAGATGCTGAGTCCTCTGAAAAAACAGCACAATAATTTTTCTAAGAGTGCTCAATGTATTGAGGCTACATCATATTTAAGCTCTTACTTTCAAGAGTCCAGAGGAACCATGAGGAATTCATGAGGATTTAGACTACACTGTCTACATGCAAGTAAGAATAATAATCAAAATACTTACTGGAATTCCATGCAGTTGTGGCTTATCTATCAAACTGTGCAGCTCATTCTTTGAAGCTTCTACTTTTTCTAAGTCTGCTGCATCCACCATGTAACTGCAATGGGAATAGAGTTATTTATGGTACTGCCCATTGCTTGCAATAAATCATCTGAAATGTGACAAATGTGTTTGCATTGACAGCAGCATTTACAGAGTCCTGAGCTCTATAAGCTTTGTATTTATTAATACAGGAAGATACAGAATTAGATATGGGCTGTGGGGAAAAAGTGGCATGGAACATGCAATTAATGATATGCTTGTGTTGGTAGATATGTAAAATACACTACTGCTATCACGTTGGGTCTTCTTATGTGATGGAGGTGGACAGGAAGAAAAGCATCTCTACAGTAATAATATATATTTTACAATACTTTACCTATGGGCATACACAAGAAAACTTACACAACTGCATTGACTCCTCTGCAATAACGCTCCCACATGCTTCGAAACCTTGGCTGCCCTCCAATGTCCCATACCTGGAAAAGGTAAGAACACCCCAAACCCAAAACTTTTTTGAACCACACAGTACTAACAGAACAGAACAAAAAAAGCTCCTACATGCAGCATGCAGGTTGTATTAACAACAGCTTAATATATGCAGTTTTTAAGTGACTGGTCTTCTCAACCCCTTCTAGTCAATGGAGAGAGACAGGCACATTCACAGGGCAAGTCAGTCTCTGTGACCTTAACAGCTCTGAGTGTCCATTTGGAGAACTCTACCCTTTCCCACTAACTGCAAGAAGTCTTACTCAGATACCAAAGTGGATTCTGCAAATGCACAACCTAAAACTCACAAAGAATAGCATCATTGTATGAAAACAGTTACGAAGTTGCATATTTTATGGAGCTAGGGAGACCTGAGTTAAGAATACATCAAGACTTCAGCAGGATAAAAACAGATATTAAGTAAATAAAGAGGTCGTTGGAGAGCAGATCGAGCCTGTGTAAAGGATGATAGACTCTTTGGAGCCCCAATACCTCCACAGCTCTCCCATTTGTTCATCAAATGTGTTTTAAAGGACACATGGATTATCTGATCAGAACCAGAAAGGAAACAGTAGTGCAGGGTAGGCCTAGAGTGATTAATCAGGGAAATTTAAAGAAAGGAAGCTGAAATTCTGCTTGGGATTTTATAAAGCTCCAATCCTGCAAATACTTATGCATGCTATTAGTGTCCAGCAATCCCACTGAACTCCTTATCATCAAAGGCCAGCACATTATTTTTCTGTACAGGAGTTATTTATTCTGCTTTGCTTGCAAAAATTCAGTATTTTTGGTGGATAACAATAATCTTGTTTCGAAACTGTCTCCAAGATCTAGGATCTTGGAAAGGATCTAAATCATGCAGGCAATGGCTACGTTATGATGTAGCTGTTGCAGCTGCATCCTAAGACAGCTGTGTTACAAGTGACACGTCTATTAAAATAATGATAAACACTGAAAAATAAAAGGAATGGATTTGTTCCTATGTCAAAGACAAGAAGTAATTATTTCTTATTTTAATCAGATTCAGCTATCAAAACAATGGGTACTATACACCAGACCTAAGAGGCATATCCATTACAGCACAGACTAAATATGGAAGTAACATACACAGAAGCAAATTTTCTTAAGAGCTGTTTTCATATTTATATTTTATAAATCCAAGCATATTAAAACTGCTACAGCAACAAAGACTTGCACAAAAGAGCGAGACTTAGTAGAACCTTGGGGTAATAAGGCCTTCTTCAACTAATGTGGCTATATTTTTAATTTCACCGTCCATACATCACATTAATGTATCAATTTATCTATCATTTTCAACACCTTATGTTCATATTTTAGAGAGAAGTATTTCCCAATTCACTATTAAAATAATTCCATGATTGATATCTTACTCTTCCTTCTGGCATAACATTAGTATATCAGCTAAACGTAGATTGCCTTTGAACCTCTGCATAAGTTCAAGAATTTTACACATTAAAGAGAGTTGAGTGAACTTCTGACCATGAGCTGGATATCAATTATTATCTGACTGACATTTGAAGTGCTTTTTCAAAAGTCTTAATAAAATACTTTTATTTTAAAAGCTTGAAAGAGGTGAGTACACAGTTCAGTATTATAGTTAGATGACAAACCTCACACCAATACTAATTATTCCAATAACTCATTGGAACCTTGAAACTATCAGCAACCATCTGGTGCACATCTGTGTGTCTGGAAAAAGAAACCAAATTATTGTCTTGGTAGATCAGAGAAGAAAGAAAGAGAAAGAGGACAGGGAAGGCCAGTAGCAAGATCAGATTTTTGGAGATTGACAGCAATTATTCCTGGTAGTCAGAAAAATCTACAAGATGAAGTAGCCTGGACTAATCACAAAATAAATAATACAAGATAAAGAAATACTGTGTTTGTCCCTGTTTGATGACACACTGTATCTATACTATATTAAATAGCACAGCAGAACAAGTAGTGTTCTCATTAGGAGAGTCACCTTGAAACAACGGAAAGATAAGTCATTTCCAGTCAGTTTCCCTAATAAGGCTTACAGCTATTCGTCAAAGTACAACATGAAGGACAGAAGATAGACTAGTTCTTGGGAAACCAGTTTACATCAATATATTAAGTTATAATTATCTGAAATAGGTAAAGAAAATTAATGCATGAAATAGATAAAAATAAATCCTCACCTCTTTGCTTATGAAACTGAAATGGTGCTAGTAGTAACTTTCTAATACTCTTTATTATATTGAATAGACAATGACAGAGTTAACTACTCTCAAACCATTTCCACTATACTTGACTGAACAGATAGAACTGTGAGAATACAAGAGGCACTCAGGAAGGAAAAGTGTGAGGTCTTGGAGGTATTAAAAAAGTTTTCTTGCATGAGCCTTGCATTTGTACATCACCTATTTTTGTATCCCAGTATATAATACACATTAAAAAGTATATTTTGGGTGTGAACTGGGAGAGGCAGGAGATTCTAGCAGCAGAATATACAGCTAGCTATAAAAAGAAGTTTATTTTGTCTGGGTGTTTTTAAAGAGACTGGACTTCAAATTGTTCCCAGGGCTTTTGTTGGTCCTTCGGGAATAAAATTTTCATAGTATTTACAAGATAATTCTATCCCTAGAAAACCAGCTGATTTTAAGAATCAGAAAATGCCTACAGAATGACCAAACAAAAAAGAGAAAAAGTTTCTTTGATACCCAGTACCATTGTCTCACAGGAGATTAAAATCTCAAGGAGTTGTTTAGGCTCAATCTCAAAGGCATACATTTTATTTCTCATACATCTATATTTTACAAATCACAATTTTATTTGTTCCTGTCTACTCCTCTAGAGTACTAATTCTTATCATGCTTGTACAACCACACTTCCATAAAATAATAAAATGTTTCCATTTGTAAACTAGATTAAACACCGTACTTTGGAATCATCATTTACCACAGGGCTTGTACTTACCTGCTAAATCAAATTCTTCTAAAACAGAAATCTCTCTGGACAAGTCTCTTGTTCAATTTCTTCATGTAGATCTAAGGCTCCTTAAGACTGATATGTTTAAGGAGCAAACTTTTTTTTTTTTTTATACAGAGGGGTATTGTGACAGTTGAGCAAAAATACAATTGGGGTATAGGTTCAAAGGTTTTTCGAAAGCTTTCAGTTACAGGAAGGTTCATTAACATTCTAGTTGTGTTTCTTTTAATTAGCTAACATTGTGGAAAGGCTTGACGGTTAACGAGGAAGTTGCAGGAAAAGATTTTCCAGATGCATTTTCTAGATGTCAGTTTTACATGGCTTTTTTTTCAGACATGTTGGGTAGGATATTACTTGTGAACAGCGATCATCAAATCATATGGGGTTGGAAAGGACCTCTGGAGATCATCTAGTCCAACCCCTCCACCAGAGCGGGTCTACCTAGAGCAGGTTGCAGTGTGTACAATGACACATTTGTATCTCAATGTCAAGACATGGCTTCAGTACCTATGAACTCATGGTAGTCAGCGAAGCCCAGACAGCTATTCAACCCACCAGATGTAACGTCTTCTTTAGGATGACAGAATTACACTCTAGGCTCGGTGGTACCACCTAGAGCTCCTCTGACTCTTATTAAAGGAGCTTAACCCTCATTGCAACTTTTAGCTGGTTATATTCAGGCATCTTAATTTGCAAGCTGAACCCAACACTACAAATATCTGAACTCAGAAACACATCTTTCGGCTTGGCAGTATTCAGAAAATACCAGCCATAAAACCTAACCTGAACAAACAGGTGAGGAAATTCTAAACGCAGAAGAATATTTGGGCAGAGTAAGGGCATCAGCACGTTATACACAAATAAATCCATGTATACTGTGTATACTGAGATGTGACTAAGGAGGTTATGTGTATGCAGCAAACAGCCATAGCACTCACAGCCAACTCAATGTGTAATGGCAGGGAGTAACTGGAAAGCACGGGATTAACTTCCCTCAACTTCAGCCACCTAAAATGTAGGCATCTAATCCAAGTGACTAAATCTCTGCAGCTACTGAATGGATCAGAGGGCACCCACAGCAGGAAATGATTTCATCTGTCTTGCCCACCTTGCCCACCAGCTGAACCATTCCTGCAAAGCGCTCGCTGCTCCCCTCCAAGTTTAGACACTGGCCTGAGGTGGGCTTCCTCCTTTTTACCTGGCTAAGCTCAGGGGACGCAAATCCTAAACAGTCACCTATTCTAGACCGGAATCTTCAACCAGTAATGTTCAGCTTCCCTGTCTAATAAACAGGAAGAATAAAAACAGCTAAATCAAATAACCTTAACTTTTTTAAGAAATTGCCCTGTGGATATAAACTATAGAGCCTTACTTGTATCAGCCAAGTAACCTATTATGGAAGTTCAAATACCTTACAACCTATCATCCTATATTTTGGAAATGTCTTTACAGTTGCTCTTAAAGCTGAAGAAAACATGCTACTTGGTTACATTTTCTGCAGGCAATACCTCCCAGAACACTATGTCTTTGAAATCAGTCTTGGTTCTTTAAAGAACCCTGTTGTCACTCTTCACTGGCAATAAAGTCCAACTTTTAAACATTTTTTGCAACTTGGCATTTTATTTTAGTCATGTCAGACAGAAAAAAAACACTATATGCACACTTCGCAGTTCATAATTACTTAATTTAATCATAGCACTTTCACTGAAGAATGGGAAATGGACTTAGACTTGCAACATAAAATGGCTGAACATCTTCCACTCCTGAAAACAAGTGCAGAAGCATTTCAGTGGAAGGGGTTATTTCCCAATGACCGGGGTATATTTGCCATTTTATCGGAGACACAGGGTACAATATTGGAAGGATCAACAGGTAGATTTTACACAGGACACAAAAGCAAAGTCTGTTCTCAGCAACCGCTTTCTGAACCTGCTGCTGCTTAGCTCCATGTTGTGTTCTAAGGCAGGAGAGTACCAGGGAACCCAGCTTTAGAGCTAAGACTGTAATACTGTAATTATCTCAATCAACACATAACACACCTCTAAATAGAAGGAGCCAATCCATCCTAGCCTCAATATTGTGTCCTCCCCAAAGTAGAAAACCCTGATTCTGCATGACCACATGCAGTCCTCTGTAACCCTTTTTTCATATGATCATGAATCAGTCTCTAGACATCAAAATCCAAGAGATTCTGCTGAAAGTAGACATATACAAGCTATAAACTGAAGGCAGAACTTGCATTTGGAAGACTAAGGGCAAGACACCAGAAGCAAGGACACTGATAGCTCAGAACTGCTGATCAATAACTACTGTAGTGATTATTAATTTTGCTTGTCCTTGAAGAACATATAACCATGAAAGCAAAAATTAGTATTTACTCAATAGCACAGAAAAGCCAGAAGGCTGTGCAACAGTGTGAAGGCTGAGAAAAGATAATCTAATTTTGGTAAATTAGACAAGAAAAAGACATTTTCCCATGATAGATTTAACCCCACAGAGCAGCTCCCTGGCACTCTCCTCATGTGTCCCCCTTGTCCTCTACTTCTCAAGTGTGAGCAATCCCGACTGATTCCCAGCATTTACCAATGAGACAAAGCTGCTGAGGACAGAGCTAATGAGGGACAGCATTTATGGTTCCCAGGTGTCCCAACAGGATGTTGGAATAGAACATATGTTTATATAAACTGCAGATAATTTCAAGATGGGAGTGGATAAAAAGAAAAGATCAGAATCCTAAAGTATCTGGAGCATCTAGAGGGATGGTGTGATATAAAGCTGAAATGTAACACACACAAGTTCAGAATGCTACACTGGGATGAAAGGAACCAAATGCACTAGCACAAAATGGATAATAACCAAGTAGAGGCGAAGGACAAAAAATCTGAATAGTTCACAACCTAAGTTTGTGTTTCAACAGTGTTGCAGAACTTAAGTCAGCATGTACTAGCAGAAACATCTAATGTACAATTTTGGAAGTATGCCCTTCCCTGTCCCCAGTGTCAGAGAGGCTCCTATATTGGTTTTGAGCATCAGTCTATAGAACAGACACAGACTAATTTGAAAAATTCCAGAAGATAAAAGAAAGGGTGCAAAGATATTTTGAAAATATGACCTATAAAAAGGGGTAAGGGGAGCAAAACCATAATGCTTCCCAGGAAATGGCTGCCAGATATAGAAGAGAAGAAAAAAGCAACTCAATTTGTCATGACAGCAACTCATATGAGACATTAGGAAAAAAGCTTTCTAACACTTAGAGTGAAAGAACGTTGTAAAAACAAGGGATGTTGTAGAACCTTCTTCATGGAAGAAGAGATTTTAAGAAACAATTACCTAAGATATTCGGGTAAATACCTGATTCACCTAAGTGAATTCACCTAAGTACAAGTTTTGTTTTGGTTTAGATGACTCCTTAAGATCAACTCTTCATCCCCATTTTTAGGAGTCCTAACAGGTACTCAGCGTGACTGGTGCAACATTCAACACTCCCTGTTCTGACTCAGGACACTGGCTTCTGGCCCCGTGCATTTGTCCCGACCTCTGAAGAGGTTCCTACCTAATGCATCATCCTGTCTCACACTCTACAGGGCACAACTCCCAGCACAGATACAGTCTCCAAGGCTTCTCTTACCAAACTATCTTACCAAACTAGACTGCTTTCATACTTTTCCTTCTTAGTTGATCATTGAGCGATACTGAATATGCTCCATACTTACTCTCTGAGCCACCCTCTAACACTCATTTATCTCCTTTTCACAGAATAACAGACCCACTGAGGGTAGCCAGGGCCTTTGGAGATTGCATAGTCCAACTCATCCTGGTCAAAGCAGGGTCACCTAGAGCAGACAGCTCCAAGAATGTAGACTCCAGAACCTGCCTGTTCAACCTGTTCCAATGTTCAATCACCCTCACAGTAAAAATGCTTTTTCTTATGGTCTAAATGGAATTTCCCTTATTTCAGTTTGTGCCCATTGTCACCTGTCCTAACACTGTAGTCTGGCTGCATCTTCTGGCTACACTGATGAGATCTCCCTGAGCCTTCTCTTCTCTAGGCTAAACAGTCTCCGTTATCTCCACATCTCCTCATATGTGAGATGCTCCAGTCCCTTCATCATCTTCACTGCCCTTTGCTGGACTCTCTTCAGTAGTTCCACACCCTTCCTGTACCAAGGACCCCAGAACTGGACACAGTAGTCCAGGTACGGCCTTAGCAGTGCTGAGTAAAAAGGAGGGAACACCTCCCTTGACCTGCTGTCAAAGCTCTTCCTAATGCAGCCCAGGATGCTGTTGGTCTCTGCTGCAAATGTACACTGCTCGACAATGGTCAACTTGGTGTCCACCAGGACCCCCAGGTCCCTTTCTGATAAGCTGCTTTCCAGCCAGTCAGCCTGCTGTGGTGCCTGGGGTTGATCCTTCTCAGGTGCAGGACTTTGTACTTTCCTTTCTTTACCTTCAGAAGGGTCCTGTCAGTCTGTTTCTCCAGATTGTTGAGATCCCTCTGGATGGCAGCATAACCCTCTGCTGCAACAGCCACTGCTCCCAGTTTTGTATTATCAGCAAATTGTCAAGGGTGCACTCCGTCCCATCATCCAAGTCACTAATGAAGATGCTAAACAATCCCTGGTGTATATCATTAGCAACTGGACTTCCTGCTGTGGATCACAGCCCTTTTGAATCCTGCAGTACGGCTTTTCCTTACACACAACCATCATAAATCACTGGGACATCTCACAAGAGTTCTTTTTTATAGAAATAATCACTTTTGACTTGAAATCAGCCTGGATACAGTGTGGCCTTTTCAGAGTTAACCAAGCCATACAGAATAGCCAGCACTTGCTGAAACACTGCTGGAGCTATACAGGCAGTACACGCAGAGGTTTGTACCACTGCATGACAAGTGAGATGATGATTTCACAGGTAAGATGTTTTTTAATTACCACTGAATAGCAGGATGAAGCATTACAAATCAGGAGGATTCTGTTTCTCTGAGGATGTTTGGAGACTTGGAAACTCTACTATCCAGAGGAGGGAGGAGTGCTGCAACGAAGGAAGCTGAGGAGGAACCCACAAAGCCGCGATGCTCCTCCTCCTCCTCTCTCTGCCACATCAGAGCAAACAGCAAGAAGCTCGGCTTTCCCCTCCCTCCCGGGACCGGCGGGCACTGGCCCGGGCGGCAGCTCCCGTGGAAGGACGCTGGCCTCTAGTGGCGAGAGCCGGGGTGCCGCCGTCCCACCTCCCCAGCTCCCGGCCCCTGAGCAGCTGCTCGCTGCTCCCTCCGGACTGCCGTATCCAGGGGGTGCAGAAACTGCCCGGGGCTGCTTTTTTAAGAAAACGAAGCTCAATAGCAAGGAAAATGAAGCTGCTGCATGGCCTGCGTCTATGCGTGTTCTGGTGTTGCTCTATTTCTTTTTTTATATCTAAGAACACCACTGCGAGAATCAAAGGTTGATCAGTTGCAGCTCCACAATCGTTTAAAATAACAGTTCGCAATGTGTGTCTTCTGAGACTCTTGAAATTCGGTTTGGTAATAGATATTTTTTAGCTACTGTCTAGCTTAGTGAACATTAAATCTCACCAAAGCAGAAAGACTACTAATACTGAGATGATCCAAAACCAGAGAAATTCCATTAAATCAGATCACTCAGCAAACAAAACTTGCTTGGAATTAAAACCCCAAATTAATTAAGCCATTGATTATTTTTTTTGTCAGAAAAAAGTGATATAGCCATCAGTTTTGTTATGAACTACGTCAAAATACTTTTAACAAATCCTTAAATGTAATCCATTAGGTATTTTGATGTTGAAAATCGTCCTGTAATTAAATATCTCAACCACAACCTCAAAATCCATACAGCTTCCTGCTTAGATTTCAAATACTGCCTGGTAAAATCTTCTTTGCGGCTTCTTTTCTTGAAAAGTAATAGGTGACAGATTTTACTAAATATTTTGACAAGCCAAAAGTTGACAATTCATGGTTAAAGCTGACAGCTTTGTTTCTGATCATTCTCAACTTCGATTAAAGAGCACATGAAATTGGCATTTTCCTGCAAAATATTTTGGCTTGCATAAATCAGTGTTTTTCTTTCAGTGTGGCTCACACAGGCATACCAGTGACCATACGTTTAAACAACAGGATTAGACACTAAATATGAGAATAAATCTACTAGCTTCTGGAAATAACTGTCAAAATCAGAAGAAAGTAAAGATGACCATGGTCTCCTTAGTTCTTGTTGCCTTCTGGAATTGCATGGAATCTAGAGATAGAACTCTAGTAAAGACACTAGGCAGTGATGAGGCACTAGCATAGTACTTTCTTCTTAGTGGCCTATCCCAAAATACAGCAAAAAACAGATGAAGGATTAGTATCACCTCTTTGTTGGTGCTGCGACGTACTTTGCCTGAGGTGATCAGTCTTACACTTCCTGAATGCCATTTTTCCACTTGATGACTTTTTGACCTAGATAGTTTCTCAGCTTCACTCTTACAGTGTTTACTTGATTCTGTTTTGCAATATTCCCTTGCTACCTTTGAAAAAGGTCAGGTGAAAGATCGATCTGCTTACCGTGAAGATCATTCCTGCCATGTTTGAAGGACCTCACAGGTTTAGTAAAATAACACTTTTTTTTTTTTTGTCCAGGAATGTTAATAGCTGACAATTGAGTATCATAGTATTTCTATGAGAAATGTAACCTTCTTTGTTGGGATAAAGAGGTTAAAGAAACTTTCACTCTGAATCCTCATTGACTAGGCTGCAAATAGCTCTTCAAAGGATTCTAGAAAGAGGCATCCCCCTCACCATCCTTTTGTCATCAACTTACCAGCAAATGGTATCATTCTTCTCACAGTAAAATAATTTTGGAAACTTTATCTAGCCATTAGGCTGTAAGATTTTAACAGCTTACCTATATACAGGATTTAGTGATGTACAAGTACTTCATCTTGACAGGATTTAAGGAAATAAGCATCTATACATACACCCTACACCTCTTACTTTCACAGTACACTGTTGTAGCAGAGACCATGGGAACTGGTTAAGATAAATTATTTTCCTGTGCAGACTGGCTTCCAAACCAAGTATTGCTTTTGAAAGCAATAAACATATTAATAATGTTAGCATTATCCCCCTATTCTTAATGTCTCAATTATAACAACTATATATAACATGACTTGGGAGATCAAAGTGTAAAACAAGGCACAGTTCCACAGAACCTCCTCCCCCTCCTCCCTTTCAGAACCTGACCTTGCAGTATCTTTTGTGCAGACAATCCAGTACCAACTTATTAGTCATTTCCTTCACCTACTTGAACTATCCTGGCTTAGAAAATACTTTATTTTGAAGATTCTATCTATTTGTAAATGATTTCTCTCTGTCTAGTTGAATGAACCATCAACAGCTTTGTCATGTTCTTCCACGACTGACAATTCCATAGCGGCATCAGCATAGCACTCCAACTACCCTTATGCTTTCTCTATATAAACTCTAAATTATAGCCTTATTCTTCCTATGCAAAAGACAGAAAACAAGGGAACCGAAAGGGAATTCCTATTCCTGCTGATTATTTATGAACCAGGTGGAATGTAGTATCTTTTTTATTAACTGTAGCATCGATGGACTACTTTGATCAGTTGTAAACCAAGGCAGATGTGATGAAAAGTGTATGGAACTGACATTTAGGAATAACTAAAATAGAATCCTCTCCTGGATGAATTAGGAAGCATTGCTAAAGCTCAAGTGGAAGGTACTGTTTCGGTACAAATGTGCTCTTCTGAAAGGGAGTGGAAGGCAGGAGGACAAAGAACGCATGCATGCCTGAAAGAACATCAAGAGAAAAACACCTCTTTGAGTAAATGAAACCTTAAAACAGTTTGACTACTTAAACTGAAACAAACAGTTTTTGCTTGTGAGTCTGCATTTGATGTTTCGTATGACAGTGCTAATCACAATTTTCTTACTGGTCACATTCTTCTACACATCTGCCATTGATATATAAGAGGTCAAGAAAGCATGGGATGGCCTTAGGATGCATTTGCACTTGTAAGGCATTACCTCTGATGTTCTTGTTGCAAATACACTATTTGATCTGCTGTCATAGCTAGTGTACATGTTAGTCTGTGTACAATAAAGAGACTATTGGAGGAGAAAATCAACATAATTAACATACCAATCAGACTGTTCTTCTGATAACAATGCCCAGCGACTTCTCCATAAATTCTCTTCCATAACTAATACGAATCATGAATTAATTATAAGAACTAGAAAACACCATCCAAAGTACGCAAATCCTAACAATATAACATTAAACATTCTTTTTTTTTTAAATACTGTTATTGATCCATCTGAATCCACAAGCAGATGTGGACATTGAACAAACTATGTGTGCAGACTGAACATGTAATTCTGGCAGCCCTCTAGCAACAGGCAGTGTTAGTTGTGCGTAAACATTTGCAGCTACCAGAGTGGAAGGATGAAGGAAAACTTTGTTCTTCTCACCAAATGGAGAGACTGCTTTCTTCCTCTCCAGAATCTGTGCTGGTGTTCTGCAACCGTCTAGTACCTGCAACAATCCATCCAGGTTGTCCCCAAAATGCATCATTTTGCCTGTGTCTGTATCCTGCTTTCCCACACTGTGGAGACTCCAGCAATCATGCAGCTGCTTGGGGAGCACATTACTTAGGTAATAGGACTGGGGAGAAACTAGCATGGGGGTGGGGTTGGTTTGGTTTGGTTGGTGGTTGAGTTTTTTTAGCGGTTGCTTTCATCTGGATCAGTTGGCTGATCTGACTACCACTTTGCCATGGGATCACCGGTGCTGATGGAAAAGGGGTGCGAGGGTGCAGGGCCAGTCTTTAAGTAGAATGTAAAACCTCATACCATGATCTACTTCAGTTGATTGTAAAAGCTGATCTTTAATTTGCCACCTTCACTAGGCTGGCCTGATGCCCTTTTAGTTTTCCCAGAAGGTAAGTCTAGTTTGACCCTACCATGAGGAACGTCATACTGAGGTTTAGAAGTGCTGCGAATGGAAGAAAAGCCAGTATATTAAAAGGTTACTTTGTAACCTAAAAAGTTACACAACTTTTTTTAGGAGGGGCTGGTTTTATTTCCCTTTACAAGAAAAGATTCTGGTTGGAAAGCAGAATTAGGACTCCAAACAAATATTCAGAAGTTCTGATTTTGATGAAAAAGTCACTCTTTTGGGAGAAGATATTGGGAGAAGAATATACCAAACTACTGTTAGGCTGAAGTTCTTTCTATAGCGGAGTTCAGCTCTTTGCTAAACAATATATGGATGATTGTCGAGACACATTCAACAGAGGAACCCAAGACTAAAATTTCTTTTTTTTTTTTTCTCATTTGCTGACAAATTCACTCCTGGATTAAGCCAGGACATTTGTTGCTTCCTCTTTAAGGGACAGGAGCAGGTATTTTGAGGAATGACTTGTTTGGGGATCGGCCTTTCTGTGTTCATGCAAAGGGATGAGACATAAAGAAACCAGGCAGTGGAAGAAGGGAACATGTTTGATGAGGAGAAGCTAACAGGCATGAGGAGAGTTGGAGGGTAACTCCAACCTTCCTTTACCCGTTCACTGTTTAGAGAGAATGGGAAGACAGTTAACAACTACTTATATGCACATTACAGGTCATTTCAGAAAATCCTCCCTAGGTTTAAGAGTCACAGCAAACTGGAGGAAAAGAATACCTTTAGAACTGATGGCAAAAGGACAGAAAAAGGGAAAAAAGGAAAACGTCAAGGTAAAGCCAAAACTATATTCTCTTCACCTAACTTTAGACAGAAGTTACTAATTTGATCTAGACTCATCAGCCACAAGAGAGAGTGCCTTAATGCTACTGGAATATACTCTATCTTGATGCCTACGGCATGAATCACAACCAAACCAGCATCATCTATATTTCTCTATAGGCTAAGAAGTGGTTCCCTGACAACTTTCTTCCATTAGACATATATACTAACGTTATGCAAGGTAAACTGCAGTCTTTGCTGAGATGAGTAAGTTAGAGGAGAGGGAGCACCTCCAGGAGTCAACTCAGCTCCCTTAGTACCTCAGAATTTTATGACCTTTCTAACCCACAAGAGTGTAACAAAACTTCTGCCTGGCATGGATATAATGTAATCAGAAGAACGTAACAGAGGAATGTACGACTACATGCTTTTAAAAAGTTTTTTTTGAGCTAGAAAAATAAATAAATGATCCTACCACCTGAAAAGATATTTCCTACACTTTCACGTTCTAAGTTGAAATCACTTTGTCTATTAGCAACTCACTCTGTATTAATTCAAACATGCACACCTACCTTTATGGTAACATTTCCTTTTGTTATTTTTCTCATATTGAAGCCCACTGTAGGAATCATATCTTCTGTGAACTGCCCTGACTAGAATAGGAAAAAAAATATTTATTATCAAATAACTGATACACAGCAGATAAGTTTCTCATTTGCAATTTAAAATTCTTACTTTACAACACTGTAAAATATCACATTAATTTTCTGCAAGAGCACTGGCTAGAACTTCAATTAATGCATAGTCATGCCAAGGAAGACTGTTCATTTCAGCCCCTTTAAATGATCTTTTATTCTCCTCAGGGACAAAGATCACCCCAGAAACCACGAGACTTCAGATAATTTATCTGATCCTTCAGGAAACCAGAAAGCAGCACAGTGACAATATAGAATCATAGAATGGTTTGACCTTTAAAGGTCATCTAGTCCAACCCCCAATATGATAAAATGTGATAAAACTGATTATACCAGGATTTTTTTCAGTAGTTACTCACTACTGTTACCAACGGTTTAACTCCAAATTTAATAAACGGTGAAGGCGTACCCATGTAGAGAGTACTACATGCAGACCCTTTCCTTCTGAGTAGGTGGCACCAGAGTAGTCCCACTGTGGAAGCTAAGAGAACGCCATTAACACAGAAAAATACAAGGTACTAACTCAGCACACCATAAACCCAAAACATAAAATCAAAGTGCTGCCTCCTCCCCCAGTTCAAAGGAATATTTTTATAAGACAGATGCTTGTCATCATGCCACCTTATACACCTCTACCCACTCCAGAAGACGGCTTTTGAGGAGAGAGGTGAAACGCAGATCCATGTATTTCGTTATTAATTCTTACTTTTCAAAATGTATCATTAATAAGATATAGTGTATCCTAGGCATGGTGCATTAAGATATGCAGTTGGTTACTTAACAGTTATGTCTACATGAAGGTCCAGGTGCTTCCTGCAACATATACAACAGTCCTGGGTTACCACCCATCCAAAAAGGACAGCAGGACCTTCTGGACTTGACATTGCCTCTCCATATATCATTCTGCTCATAATCCCTTTACCGACTTCATCATCCCATCTACCCTAGGGTTTTTTGGGTTTGGTTTTTTTTTTTTTGGAAGAAAATAAGGGTATGTGGACAAGGAGGGAAGCAGGAGTGCTCCAACAGGTCTTTCCCATCCGACAAATGTATGATCAGAGCTTCAGGGTGCACCAGCATAGCTACATGCCTCGCAGTGTGCACACTGCCTCCAGCTACCCTTAGTGCTATTGCTGCTCTCTGTATGCTTTCTGCACCTTTTCTCTTTGCTATTCATGGCAGAGTGAGAATACACTATGCCTCCAGTTTGTGTTCACAAACTAAGATTAATCATTTTTAATCTGGGACTTTAAAAGCTATATAGACTTTGACAGTTACTGGATCCTCTCACAAGATTTTGAGGTTTGAAATCAGATCCAGAATTAGATTCAGGCAAGAAACAACTTCCTTTAATTACCTGTTCAACCGTACCTATGGGAAGCTTCTTGCTAGAGTCTGTACTATAGACATCTTCCCCATCTTTTGTTTCTGAAAGTCTCTTTTTCTTCCCCTTTCCTTGCTTCAGTGACTTGTCAACAGCAGAAGGAAAAAATGGTGAAGATAAATGCACCTGCAGCCTCACGCAGATACACGTACCCAGCAGTGACAAAAGTTTTTAATTGGGTGGAGTAAGACAAAGCCAATCAGTAACCATCTCCTGTGGCAGGCAGTGGCCTAATTTGTTAGAATATATAATACACTTATTTGTGGAGGACAGACATATAAACACATATGAATGCGTAAATCCTGAGGATGTGCCATCATTACTCAAGCACAGGAATGACTGGAAAAAAGGCTAACTGACTCAGGAGGCTATTGCTTAAACAAACTCATAGAAAGTCAGAATTCCATTTTTGTCAGCAAAAGTAATACATTGTAATGGAACACAAAAAAACAAACAAACCCATCATAACTGTTCTGGTATTTGGGATAGAGTGCAAAGAGTAAGTGTCTGGTCTTTAGCCTTTTCTTCTAAAAATTTTCCATTCTGCTTGAACGGAAACAGCTACAAAGAAAGTATTCTGTTTACAGTTCTTTATTTTCCCACACAATGAAGAAAAGAAAGTATTATGTTGACTCTTTTGTCAGCATTAGTCCAAAAAATCTTGATTACTGTGCTTTGTTTCAAGTGCTATAAGCACCATAAAGTAAAAAATCTGTTCTATTTTACTTGCTAAGGAAGTTCTACATGACAAATTACCAGTTTTTGGTGAATCTTCAAAATGTGCCAATAAGTTTATTGTTGTATCTCAGTAAAAAAAGAGATTACATCCTGACACAGATTAAAACAACCGGTGCTAAGAAGTTTGCAATGTCCTCTCTAAATGTTGCTGATTATTGAACTGATAATGAATACTACCATAACCTCTTATGATAATGACCACGGGCCAGCCTCTCTACTCCATTACATCAGTGCACATCCATAGTAAAAGGCAGTGACGTTATCCAAGGTTTCCACTGGTAACAGAGGTCTTCAGGGAGGAGACTGTCTCAGAGTGTTTATCCAGTGTTAGCCTGATAGGATCTCTGAATACTACTGCAAAGTGGAAAAAATAGTAATTTCCTACCATATGTTTTTATGATCCGTTGCTGTCTGCATTTTAAACAGCCACTATTTTGTGATGGTTATTTTCATCTCGTCACACTATAGCCACATACATACAAACACGCATAGAGCTCCCAATCTATTTGCCATCCCCATATAAACTGTATTCAAGAGTAAGCTATTATCTATTGCCTTACTCCCAAATTCTTCAGCCCCCCTTCTTCAGTGATTACCACGGTGCATCATCTCCAGACTCAAAGATTCAAAAGCTACAAAACCTGCAATGTGTGACACTCCTCAAGTCAGAAAACACGTATGCCTTGTAGAACATTCTTAAACAATACATTTGCTGGCAAAATCAGACCTGCAGTGCTCTGGTATTCAAGATATTAGCACGATAGAGACAAACACATATGATGCCATTCCACAGGTGGTGTAGCATGAATAGATAAAGTTATATGCTACTGTTAATGAGGCCTCTGAACTGTTGTGTTCTCCTTTGCTCTGTTTATGAAACCAATCCAAGAAGTAAAATAATTTGTTGGGCCTCTTCCCCCTTCCTCACCAAAGCCTACCCTTGGGAGATGAAGACTTCCAATGGGCACGAGAAGTGCTGAGGCCCACGTTACCAAGCCCACCTGAGTGTCTAATAAACTAACTAAAATACCAATTTCAAATCTTTTCTGTTTATTGACTGCTGATGTCCCCCAAGACCTAACTTTCATTGTGCACTTTCCCTACCCCATTCCTTTTTCTCCCGCTCTCTGTCTCTACTTCTTCACTCACACTAATTCACAACCTCCTACTTTTCCCTTAACCCATAATTGTATTTGAGAGCAAATAAAGAATACCATATACTCATGTCATCACTGCTTCAATCCCTTTGACTTTAGGCCCTAGGCCTCCTAGTCTGGTTTCGACTTGTGTTCCAGTAACTTTTCAGGATGAGGACTGAAGAATACCTGGAAACCTTTATTTGGTCGCAGGTGAGCTGCAATACATCTCACAACAGTCATCATCTTTCAGAATAAAGGTATGCACTAAGCTTCATGACAAGTAGTAACCATATTTAACGTGCATATTTGTTTCCATCTTCTGACGGAAAGAAAATCTTCGGGATGGACCCGAATGCAGCAGGGCGGAGAGCACAGCAAACAAAGATGAGGGCTGTACTCAGCATGGCGACAGAATGGAGAGCATCACGGCAGGTGTCAGCGTTAGCGAGGAACAGGGCTGCAAGGCCATCACCACGGTGGGAACAGAAGGCAAAAATCAGACTTAAATGCTGGGAAAGAGCCGTCAAGGGATTGTGGGAGGCTTTAACAGCGATGCAACCGATGGGAGGGGAGAATTAATTGACAGAGGAGTAGTGGCCTTTGGAGGATGCACAATATATTCCCATTTGTTCTGGGATACACTGGCCGGGAGAAGCCCACCCTGAATCACGGGCAAGAGCCCCATGCCCAGCGATCTGCTTTGAGACGGGTGCGCTTTGCAGTCGGGCACAGGAGACATTTTCTTTCTCCCTCTTAAAAGCAGTCTCACACCCATCCGAGCCTGCTGTGCCATTCTCCAGCTCGCTAAAGATGCGAGCGCTGCCTCAGCCCCGCCGCCCCCCACTCCCTTTCTCCCTCCCCTCATGACAGGGGGCGGCTTCCCCGCAGGCCCCGGCGGCAAAGCCCGCACTTGTTGCCGGGGGAAGGGACGCGGAGCGGCCGGCTCGGGGCGGGCGGCCCCCCCCAGCCCCGCCGGGCCGCCGTCTCGCCGCCTGCGGCCGCCCCCGTCCTCCCGCCGGCCGCCGCCCTCGGCGCCCCCCGCCCTGCCCCCCGCGGCAGCGTACCGCCAGCACGGTGAGCAGCGTGGTCTTGCCCGAGTACTGCAGCCCCACCAGGGTGAGCTCCATCTCCTCCTTCCAGAACAGCGAGCGCAGCCACTCCAGCAGCCGCGCCACCAGCCCCAGCATCCCGGCCAGCGCCCCCGACCTGCGGCAGGCGCCCAGCCCCAGCGGCACCGCCTCGCTGCTGGGCATGGGAGCGCGGGGCCAGACCGGGCGAAGGGAGGGGAAGGGAGGGAAGGGGAGGGGAAGCGAGGCGGCGGCCGGGCGCGGGATGGGGCCGGGGGTCGGCGGCAGCGGCGGCGAGGCTGGGCGGGGAGGCGAGCGCCAGGCTGGGCCCTCACGTGATGGCGCCGCCGCCCTTCTCCCGCTGCCACTTGCTGCAGACAGGGGAGGGGTTTGGGGTGGTTCGGAGCGGCGGGGGCACCGGGCGAGCGAGCGTGAGTCAGGGCCGGGCGCTGGCCGGGGGCGGGCGGGGAGGCGTCCGTCGTGTGAGGTGACGGAGCCGCGTCCGCTGCGGGGGGTCGGCTCCCGTACGAAATGGCGGGCGGGGCCGGGCCCGGGGCGAGGCCGGGCGGGGCCGGGCCCGGGGCCTGGGGCGGTCCTGAGGAGGCACTGCAAGGCCATGGGGCTGCCTGGTGGCCCTGGGCACCGTGATGGATCCGGTGAGGTGGCCGGCTGGTCGCTGGCGGGAGTGTCATTCAGCCACGGCCTGAATGTCCTAACAAGGGATGGCCTAGGGCCTCATTATCAGCACTGGCTCATGGTGGGCTTGGTCTCCTTGGCAGGATCGATTTGGTAGGACCTTCACCTCTAGTGGTGGCAGTTTTCACACCCCTAGGACCTCCACACTTCCCATGAAACTCCTCTTGAATTGACTGTTCTTCATTGTGTAGGGACAGACTTTCAGATCCAGGGCTTACTGCAGTTTTATTTGTGTTCTTCTCTGATGGCTTTTGGAGGGTCTCCCTTAGCATGCGTCATTGCCTCAACAAGAGACACTTGTGAGGGTGGTTTTGTACAGTGGGCAACGATGGGACATGCCCGTTCAACAGGAATCTTCTGCCTGCACTGGATAAGCGACATTTAGCAACCAGTCTTGCCACACAGTGTTAGAGAAGTTTATTTCCCCATAAATAAAGAGCTTACACTCAGCCTGGATCCATCTGCCGGTCTGTGAAGTTGTCACTGGAATTATATAATATAATATCAAAATATATCAAAATATAATATATGAAAAAGTCTTGGAGGGTTTGTCCAAGTTCAAAGATCTGTTATATTGTTTGAAAGTCTGTTATATCTTTTGCAAGCTCAGAGGACATTTATTCTTGTAGCTAAAAGCCTGGGCTGGGTCACAGAAGGCCATAATTCATTATCCCATGCGACTGTAGACAAGCTGCTTAAACTTTCTGGGAAACATTTGACCACTACTGAAATCTTTTCTGTCTTGTCTATTGAGATTTACACACTTCAGGACTAGTTTAGCAGTGTTATGGGGCCGTGTAGCATATTGAGTCTTCCAAGTGTTTAAGTGATAGTAAAGCAGCTTACTCCGTTGCAGAGACTTATTTGTGCTATAAAAATTTGTAACAATGGGTCTTATGTTTCGGATGATGATGGTGGTAATGCTAGAAATACATAGTCAGCAAAATCTGATCTGTACCAACACTGCGTATCCAGGTATTTCCGTATTTGGGTAGAGACAAGATGTTTGGGACCCCCCCCCCCTCTAGTTCAGAGTACTGCCACAGAGATCCAATCACATTATCTGTAGTTTAAAAATGGATTTTAGTGACAGCTGAAGATCTTAATGAGAAGTAATCTTCAGCTGAATGAAATCTCCAGGGAGAAGAGCATGAGAAGAGATGATGTCTCACTCCTGTATTTTCAGGTTTGTCCTGATATGCCAGATGTTTGGGGGAAAAAACCCTGTAGAATAAGCTGCACATCTTTTCTGCCAATGAGGCACTGCATTAGTGAGAGACCAGACATCTTTTCTCTTTGTAGGCCAGAGTCAAGCAGCTGCTTTGCTAAAGAGAATGGAAAGACTGTATTGAACTTCCAAGTGAAAGCATTGCGATTATACCCACCAGTGTCTTTGTACATTGTCCGTGCCCTCTGCTGGCTGGAGGATCACAAACTCCTTAGTATGTATCTTAATTTTTCTCACATGTCAGTGAAGGAAGGAGCGAAAAGGGATTTCTGCAAGGATTGTCACACTGACAGAGTAGGGAGGATTAAGGTTTTTAACTCAAGAACTCTGCATTTTTGATGCTTATGTTTGGTATATGCAGCATGAAAACTGAAACAACGCATAGGATTTACAGACAGTCTAAGTTCGTGTATTATTAGTCCCAGCAGTAGGGTACTTCGTGCTTTCTTGTGACATTAACAGTATTATCGTTACAGGACTGCAGGGAGCCCTTAGCCTCCCTTTGAAAGGAGGGTTGTTAGGTCCCTTCCTCAGGAAATCACCATTTGACACTGGCAAGCGATCATCTTGTCTCGACCTGCTGGGTAGCCTGAGGGAGCAGTGTGCTCCACAAGGAGACTGCCAACAACTGGCATATCTTCTCTAGAATCTTGAAGATCTGTTGAATAAGTACATTTTTCTGAGATGAAAACAAAAACAGAGAAGGGTGACAGCATGTTGTCTGATGTCTGTATATATACACAGCTGAACACCATGCTCTGGAATTGCGTGCGCAGAAACAATGTTGGCTCGATATATAAAGTAGTGATTCACATAAATTTTCATACTGTCTGTTTATGTCTGATTACTAATCAATAAATACTTTATCAGTTATAAACTAAGGGATATACAAGTATACACTGAAAAATGTCACGTAATTACTACTAGCCAAGGAGACCTAAGATCAATACACCATGATGGTGGTAACACATTAGTGAACATAATGAAATCCAGAGTTATTCCCTTAAGGATGCTAATATTGATAGTTGCCCTTTACCTCCCTGCCCTTTACTTTCTCATATCTAACAAGGGGACAACAAATGCAGGACGATTTTGCAGTCCTGAAAACTACTGACAGTAAAGAGAAAAGTAGCTGTGAAAGGTTCAGAACGCCTACAACAAAAGAACTGTTCTCTAAAAACCCAGATCCTTGAGTGGTGTACACAAAAACTTAGGATTGATCTCAAATACTGTGTGTTTACATGACTATCATCATTAAGAAAATACCATGATGCTGGGTTAAATTTCAGTGGAGTCTTTCCAGAGAAATAGACAGGAGGGTCTAGGATTGCCACGCATCAGGAAGCATTTAAAAGTCTTAAGGGATGAAGTTGGACCAGTAAGCTTTTTGAATCTGTTCCCAGCCATCTATACAATGGTTTTCAATAGGACAGGCAAAAACCTGCCAAGAAAGAACAACAGGAAATAAATTTCTTTAAGAAAAGATGAAATTATTGTTTAGTAAAGCAGTTTGGTTTTTTTAAGACATGCAATAAGCATTGCTTTTTATAAATGTTAGTCTTTGAAATTAAACTTGTGACCCTGTCTTGAAATCTCAGACCCCAGTTTTGGAGGCTGTTTTGCTTTGGCAGAATGGGTGTCTGCCAGTGTGAAGGGACCTGCACACTGGGAAAACCTTTCAAGTAAGTTCTAAGTATGTATGCTTGAAGGCTGGAATTTGTTACCTTCTTAAAAAGGTCATCGATGTTCCATAATTGAATATGTTTTAAAATTATGTAACTGTCTTTGCTTTTTGTTGTTTGTATTGAAAAGTGGTGGAGAGGTACATGTACAAATCTAATCTGTGCCTGGGAGCTGCCTAGTGCGTATTGCACAGGGCTGAAATCTTCCACGCGATTCTTTGCTGATATACAACAGGGTGTCCCAGTGTGATGCAGGGATTAAAGCAAATTTTGCTGGACTCCTTGGGATGCCAGTCACATCCTAGGTTGTCTACAAAGTAGTCTTATTGGGTCTGTCTCTCAAAATCTCTCTCCATGTTGTTATTTTTAATACAGACAAGCAAGAAACTGTAAGGCGGGGACTAGACTGTGATTTCAGTTCTGTTCAGATTCTGTAAGTGGTAATAGCCATCTCTCTTAAAAGTGTGAATATCTTTGTGTGTCTCAGAATAAGCAGCACAATAAACCATGTCCAGATTCTTCAGATAGAGGTGTAGAATTTCAAATAAAATTATACCAAAATTTCTAGACATTGAAGGAGAGAACTGAAGTTAGTTAAATGACTTTCATTTAGACCCCTTCATAAAACCCATTCAAGTGTTTCCCAGTTCTTAAGTATTGCCAGCCTGAATTCTGCCTAAAAGGGAGAAGTACAAAATAATGAATGGCAATCAAAGCGAAAGGAATGTTCCTCTAGTATTTAATCTTTTGAAAAACAGAAGAACATAAGAAACTGAAACTATAAGGCTACAGAGACAACTAGTGATTACAAGAAATGCAGTGAATGGAAGGTGAATATTTTTTTTTTGGGGGGGGGGGGTCTGCTTTAGGGGAATGCATGTTTGGCTTTGAACAGGAGATAGTCTCCAGCAATACAAGGCATAGCTCCCCTTTTCCTTCTCTTCTCCTTCCTTACTTTCTGACTCCATGGTGACTCTTTAACACAGAATATAGGCAAGACAAATACAATACAGAACAAAACAATATATTTGGAAAATAGTGTAATTTTACACAGCATGTAGCTGGCTTGAATCTCCCTGTGACAAGCTTGTAGGATTTAAAACATGAATTGCAGATACATGTAGGTAACATAAATATCCCAAATGATATTTATGGATGGAGCTTAGGAAAACATATTTCTGTGGACGGTTTATTGCAATAGTCTGCTTTCTTCTCACCTTCCTTTTCTGGTCCTGGCTGTTCTCAATCAAAAAGACGTGGGATCAGATGGATAGGTCTAATCTAACATAGCAGTTACTGTGTTCCTTTATCTTTACAGTGGGCCTCAGGGAAAGATTGTATTAAATATCAGATAGATAAAAAACTGTTGAATGGGAAGAAACTGGTCTGTCCACCTTCCCTATTGCTTCACTCTTTCAATTCTGCAGTTCACTTCCTCTGCATCCACTGGGAGGTCCTGGGTGCTCCATCTCAACTCTTCTGGGATTTTAACTTTTCACTCCTCTTCTGATGATTTCACTCTTTTCTTGTCAGAGATGCTCTGCTTTCTGTTACCTGGCTGTTACTCAAAAACATTTATGGCAAGACTTGTAAGCAAGCTCTCATCACAAATCCAGTGTCTTTCAGAGAACTGGATACAAACAAGCCTAACCTCAGGAAACTTTACCTATTTGTGATTTAAAAAAAGCAGCGCAGTGTTTGAGCACAGTTTTATGTGTGAACATAAAATTTTAACCATGTTAAAGCGTTCTGCTGAAAAAAATAAAGCTTCCCACATAAGTCATACAAAATACAGTAAGACATTACCAGTGACATTTCCAGTTTTTAGAAATTCTTTGATTGTTATCAAAAGTCCAATGGGAAAGGGAAGGACCTGAGGTACAGGAATTATTCAGAAGACATACCATGGCTTTTGTTTACTCAAGACCAAGTAACTCATAAATCAAAGTTGCAGTGAAGAAACTATATTTTTACAGAGGTGATCAAAACCAGCTGGCTTCCTTTGTGCTCAACAGTCCATCACATGCATATTTTTTATTGATTATTCTACTTGGAACATTGATGGCGGAGATACCTTTGGCTTGTGGACTCAACACCATAACTGCGATGAGAAAATTGTCACTTCCTCTTGATAACTTGTTGTCCAAAAGCCATAAAACATTATTTCTCCATGTTAAACCTAAAGCCTTTACCTATTTTCTGCACGTCTATTATGGCTGACAACCTGTAAATTCAAAGACAGAGGATATAATACGTGTTTTCTGCTAAATTTAGACATTAACTTTCATAAAGAAAGGGCTACTATATTGAAATCCCAGGTATTTCTATTAGAGAGGCAGGTTGTATCTATAGGAGATGGTGATTTATGCAGATCATGCCTAGCTTTAGGGAATCTTTTTTAATCTATCCATGCCAGCAGCTGCTCTTCACCCAGCAAAAGTCCAGCTGTCTATTAAGCATCTGACATAATAATCTGGAAAGGATATTTTATCAAATGAGCTGCAGTTAATTGCTTCTAAATGCTTAAACTGACTATACATAAATCACAACTGGAGTCCTGATATGAAACCAGGAATGGTTTTCTTCTGAGATATCTCTGCTACTTTAATGTTGCTTTTGGCAGTGAAATAATACTAGGCAGATAGTCTTAGTTCCGTCAGCAGACTGGATCAAAAAGGGAGTCCTAAGACTGGGGATCACAGGCACTGGGAAGTGAAGGAAGGGGCGTCACTGCATCTTGCAGCCTCCCACTGCTGTATGTTCCTAAGGAACACACTGGTTTCCATTGAAGAGACTGCCCGGGAAATAGGCATAGACCAAGTCTCGCACTCACAGGCTTTTGTCCAAATGGCACCAACAGGGCTGGCTGGACAGAAAATCTAGGACGGGTGACTAGTGCCCATAAGGAGTGCAGCAGCAGATCAGATGAGTTGTGAGTGTTGGCCTGGCAAAATGACTGAAAGCCAAGGAAGGAACCTCTAAAATAAGAGGAAAAGCTTGGGAGAAGAGAGGGAGAAGAAAGAAAGAAAGAAAGAAAGAAGCATAAACCACTACAGCTCAAATTTAAATAATGAAGCTGTAATAGCTGAAGTCTACATTAAAGTTAAAACCCTTTGAAGAGTTATGAATATATTTAATTAAAAAAAAACCCATAGTGTCCCTGTAGATATTGTGAAAAGTGGAGAAACATTACAGTAATCAATTTTGCGCTGCAAAGTCCCACAGTTCTCAAAATTTGGCACAGATTTATGCCAAATTTTAAGAGCTAATCTTCCTATGGAATGAATTTAATTCCTGCATAGGGCATCAAACCTGTTGACTGCTGAGACTCAATGAAATCCAGGCTGAGATGTATTTAACTGGCTTAACTTGGAGTATACAACACGACATTATCAGTGATACTTGTGGGGTTTTTTTAAATATAACTGTTAAAAATGTAAACTGTAAAAAAATATTCCTTATTCTGGATTAGCCTTCCATATGGTCAAATCAGTGTATACATACGAGTATATCTTTGGCACAAATAATAGTTTATAGAACTAAACTGAAGAAATACTTTCAAGCTGAAGTGTCACCTATGGAATAGAAAAGGTTACCTGATACAGATAAGACCTCAGAGTTGCTTTTTCAGGAATGATTTTTCTGTGTAAATAAAACCTTTAGGAAAGAATATTCTCACTTTTGTGGGTCATTTATATTAAGCTTCTCAAAATTAGAATTAAACAAAACAGATTAAACATCCTTATCTTACAGGATGAAGAACTACTGAAAGTACGAGTGTCATTTGCTTCTAAATCATTTCCAGCAGCAGCTGTGACAGTGTTATATTCTGTAGATGTTATATTGAGTATATTATTTCTAAAGGTAGATTGAAAATCTTCTGTTTCAAGATGTGTAGATAATGTCACCTTACTCTGAGAGGTAAATGGAAATACAGTTCTGTTAGACAGGATCTTTTCTTCAGAGGCTTCTGTATCAGAAAGTGAGTTTGAGGATACATGAATGCAAATATCTTCTGAAATGCAAGCATGGAGGTAATGGATGTCATTTATATCAACTCTAGGTTCACAACTTTGCCCTGCATAACAGTGGCAATCAAATTTTTCAATGAACATTTGCAGATCCTGAAATGTTGGTTGCCCTCGCAGAGTGTATTTTCCATCCTTTGTCATTTGAATGACAATGTTCTTAGGGTTCAAGTGAAGATAGTCACTGTAATTCCATTTTTTCCGTGCACAAGCACCAGCATCTTGGCATAACACGTGGCTACAGATTCTGGCTGCCATCGTGACATTGATGAGGTATGGAGTCAAAGTCCTCCTCAGGTAGTTGTCCAGAGTCCTACAGGTATTCTGTGGAAAGAGCATCATATCTGCAGTGTTTAGTATGGAAACCATTAAAATGCTGTCATTCTGATTACAGTACCATAGTGGATATCAATGAATGTTTCTCCTGAGGTTTTGGTAATAGGTATAACTGGTTGTTATATGGAAACAAGTTTATCTGAGAAGTTGCTTTATAGCTCAAGGATCACAGCAAGTTTATGTTGGGTGGTTGCTGGAGGTGTTATGGAAAGCACTTATATAAAAAAAGCAGATGACTAAGCTTTCATTTTATCTGTATGTTTCATGTAGCATTTTGAATCAGATGCATTGAAAGAAGTTACATGAAGGATTGAAGTTCCTTTTTATGTATCTTAAACAGCTTGAAAAGATATCTTGAAAAAAAAATCTCACCTCTTCAGCCCAAACAAATAATTTTTCTATCAATCAAATCATCTCTGTAAGGCTCTTCAGTTTTCCCCTGACCCGAATAGCTAGGCTGCAGGAGTAGGGAGCTTCATTTTTGAATGGAAGTATTTGGGGAAGATGGTCAAATGGAAAGCATGCTAAAAGAATTGATCATTTTAATTGATCATGTTGGCATATATTCTGTGTATGCTTGGCACAGGTTAATAACCAGAGACTTTGCAAACTCTTCCTTTGTTTCTGACACTATGTCTCCTTAGGCATTTACCTAATACCACACATGGATACAACTAATATTTACACCAGTGGAGATCGCTTCGGTGAATCTGAGGTATATGTAGGTTTTTTGTTTTTCTTTTAGGTATATATAAAAAACCTTCCCGAAAATTTTGATTTATGCAGTTCTTGAAGAAATGAGGCTCACAGTAATATTTCATTACTGAAAGGCTATTGACTCTGGCAGATTAAAGAAAAAGGTGCAGTTAGTCCACAAATATATAGTCTGACTGGGCTGTGGAAAATTCTGTATGTGGCTGTGGAAAATTTGTTTGTGGCCATGGAAAATTCTGTTTGCTCATACAAATCTCAAAATTCAGGCAATGAAAGTTGTAGGTCCCCTATGTTCTGGTAGTGGGCAAAAAAGCTTCAGGTGCAACTGATATGCTTTCTCGAAGGCAGGCACATACAAAGAGAAGTCAAAGTGGGATGATTTGAGGAATTGGACCCTTCCAGAGCTGCTGAGGTTTATTTGGCCATGCTTTCTGTGACAGGAGGCCCAGTAGTGCTGAAGAGTTTCAATTCTTTGTTCTTAAAGGACTTCAGAAGAATCTTCCCGTGCAGTAGTTTATTATTTCTGCTTGCTGGGTATGAATGAGCTAGTTCAAAAGATTTATTTGAACATCCTTATAAGAATGTTTCTCAAACTGCATATTTGGCCTTCCTAAAACAAATTAGATTTTTTTTTCCTCTTCTGACTCAGATCTTTCTTACAGTGAAATTAATCAAAGTACTACTTTCAGTAGTACAGAACACACAGAACAGGCAAGAGCTGAAATTTCACAGACTGACTCCTCCTAGTGCTTTAAATGTTATTGCTAAGTGCACCACTTTAAAAAGCAGAAGGGTCTTTTAAAAATTGTTCTGGGCAAGCACAAGTAATTTTTTTCTGTACCTCATGACCAGAATGCAATGAAGATATAGGAATTCTTTCCTTAAATTAACTAAACAAGTGCTAACTTGCCTACAGTTATCATGGTGGCTTGCCTAGTTACTCAGGGCCAACACCAATGTTTTAAAATATTGAAGTCTTATTCTGTGTAGTCAACAACAATATTCTTAAGCCTCAAATGTGCTTGTTTTTTAACTAGAAAAGACTGCTGGAAATATGGAGACATCATTTTAAAAGTAGAAGATATGATGTAAGTAATCATAGTGCTTTATATCCTTTTCACTTTATTACTCTTTAAAAATGTTATATATATATATGAATATATATAATAATTAATCTGGCATACCTTATTTTGTGTTAAATTCATATCACCCCAGATCACAATTCCAGAAACACCCAGTGCAGCAGATTCTCCAATGGTGTTTACCAGGTCATCCTGAGAGGAAATGTGCAAAGCATTATGCAAATGTAAGTAAGCTATAACATAAGGGCAAAAGGTATAATGCATATATTAAATTACATAGCCAAAATAACTACTTTGAAGACAGCAAGCAATTACACACGATGCAAACATTCTGCTCTCAATTACAGTATTTTATTCTGGGACTGGGTTGCACAGGTGATGCCAGAAAATGTTGCCAACTATATTCAATTTATATGTGTCATCTGGTTAGGAAAACAAGGCTGTAAAACTGACCCAGTGGTTGGGCATATGACATACACTCTTCCAACCATTTTATTTTGCTGCACTGCCTCCTGGCTGCTCAGAGTTGGTAGTAACTGGTTTCAGTAATGCTGCCTGAAGCAGAGGATGGAAAGAAAGCACAGCTTTTCTTTTTTTTGCCTTTTTTTAACTTAATTTCAGTTAGCAGTAAGTGCTAAAGTGGAAAAGCAGCAAGAGAAAGAGCTTTCACCAGCAGGAATCTGTTTTCTCCAGAGAATGGCTCTGGCTTTTTACAGAGATTTATTTGGGATTTTTTTTTTGTCTGGTTCTCCTTTTAGGGTGAGGTGTTGGCCCAGCCCTAACAAAATCTTAAACCCCATCAGAGATGGAAGAGGACTATGGGTAGAAAGACAACAAGGAAAAAACAACATACTGTGGAGCACAACACATGAAAAGGAAGAATGTCAGGATGATAGGATTTCAATTATTAACTAGGAGCCCAGCAGGGACCCTGGCAGCACCCCTTGCTTCCTGAAGGTATCTACAGAGCTGCAGGGCAATGCCTGGTGGTGCTCTATCCAGGATATGAGAGGACACCAGACACAGCATAGTCATCAGGATCACAACCTCTAACTTCCCCTTCTTCATGGCTTGGATGACCAGGAAGAGATTTCCCAGGTTTGTGGTATCTCTGATAAAGAGTTTATATAAAAATGTGAAAGGAAGAATGTAGCCAGAACTGAAATAAGATGATTAGACCTTAACTGGAGCCTAACCTTGACTAACCCATGAGATGCTGAAATACCATTTGAAAAGCTATTCGAGTACAGGTAAGGACAGAATTTTCTCACTAGCTTTTAAGCCCTTTTTTAAGGAAAATAAAGACTCCTTTTTATTGTTTTTTTCTTATGACCTCAAAAGCAGACATTAGGCTAACCCAGTTTCACTAATTTGATTTGGAAGAGGCTACTCAAATTTCTTTCTTGACTTAATGTACTAGATATGCTTTCTAGCTTTGTAATATTTTGCTACATGTGAGAACTACTCAGAATAAAATACTATTTAATAAATATAATGAAGAAGGTTTCAAAATAAGCCTCCTAGTGTTTGATCATATTTCTTTGATGAACTGATTTAATTTTTAACCAAAATCTACACACTTTTTTTTTCTGATATGAATTAGCATATTTGCTAAACAAGTGCCACCTGCTAATTTCTTTCCGCTTAAATTTGAAATATTTGAGGTCTAGCTCCACTCACCTGGGAGAGATATTCCTCATAGACATCTGTGAATACTGGACGCGTATATACAAAAACTGGAAGAGGACGAGTAGAATTAGAGACATGTGAAATTCTAATGGCTTCTCGAACTCTGTTGCGAACAAAGAGTTGGGCATTTCTGGAAGATCTTAAGGCTGTCTCTAGATAGACAGATGGATAAAGTGCTGTGCTTTCTTCCCACAACCAATTAAGCTCATTATTTCTTTCTATTTCAATATCTAAACAGGTTCCCGTATAATTATGTGGGTTTTGTTTGTAATCATAGTTATAACAGTCTGGATAAAGGTAATATCCCCACAGACGATTTGGCTTCAATTCTATGCCCAGTTTTAAAGATTCCAACATTATTGATTTTGCTGCAGCTTCGAATTCCATTTTAGCTATATTCCTGGCTTCAGCTTCTGATAGACTGAGGTCTCTCTGCTGAACCAGTTCAATAGATTCCTGTCTATAAATGTCTTTTGATCCCCAGTTCCTTATCCACACAGGCCTCCAGTTTTCCCAGTCAATGACAGCCAATCCAAACTGTTCATCTGAAGGAATATAGAACTGGATGTCCTCTTTGGCTTTTTTCAAATGATTCTCCAGCAGTGACAGTTGGGGGAGACCTCCATTGAACGCCTCTCCTGTGATTTCATTTTTATAAGGATAGTAGCCAAGCCTGTCGGGATAGAAGAGAGTGATGTTTTGCCCAGTGGATGTCTTCAGGGTGCTTCCAACGAGAGAAAAAAAGTCCATGTCCAGCTGCACTCCAGTCCTTTCAATACAAAGTTCTGTAGGAGCATTCCAGATAGAAAGGAAAGGTGAATTAGAAACAAGTGGACGTGCTCTTATGTTCGGAGATGAGCAACAAGAAACTAGAAGACTGGCGAACACCATACCAGATGCTATAGGATACGTACAGGTAACACAGATACCAAAACTTTGTCTTAGGGTTTCCATTGTACCATATGCAGTGACATTAGGTGCTTCTGATCAGGCAAAATTTAAATACTTTCTGTGTGTTCAGAAGGTTGGTAGTCTGTCAAAAGCCGTACCATACAATATATTTCTTCAGATGAGTACTTATTAAGCAATATTCCTTAGGTGTAAAATAGGATTGTCCTTTATAAGAGGCTTTCTGTCATTTCAGACTGCAGGAGACCTTTTAACAACTTCTGAGACCTAATACAGAGAAAGAAACAAATTTAGATGAAGTAAGAGATGATAAGTATCTCATTTCTAACCATGAAAGAAATACTATTTGTGATTCTGAATACATCTTTGAATAAAATTCTGCTTTGAAGGAAAAGCACAATGTACAATCACAGAGGAAATAATTTTTCTCTGTATAAAATTGTATTATATATAAAGTAGACATAAAACTGTCAATGGAGTGATATCCAGCGAGTCATGGATCAGAATGAGTTTGCTCGGTAGTCGTCCTGATTGTGCCAGTGACTGGTGACTGTAAAAGTGAGCAGTCTCACACCGTCTTCTCTTAATCAACAGTAATCTATATGTGATGTTTCTCACCTATCTCAAAATAAAGTTCTAGGTCTTAATTCACTGATTTTTCAGTGCACTTAAGGGAAGATGCAAAATAACACAAAACTGGAACCTGAAATGTTCCAGTTCATGCAAGAAAACAATCCACATACACTCATTTAACTCAGTGAGGTATCTGAAATATTATAGGTATTCTATCTTCTGTCCAGAGCTCTTTTAAACCGGCTCAAAAGCTGTGTATCATCTTAATGTATGGCCATCTATATGGCCTTGAGGCCATTTGAGAGCTACAGATTAAGTGACCCCAAGTCCAAGTCTGCCCAGGAGTATAATTCATTAGGAAAGCTGAGATTGTCCAAACACCCAACAATGAGCCCTCACACTTTTATTCAATAACATAATGGTAGTGGTGGTAGGCATGGTGCGGTCAACAACTTTTACATAGAAGCCCAGTAGCTAAAGCATTACTCTGTGCAGGAACTCACCTGAATCTACTTTCCTCCTTATTTTGAAATGGTTTAAACCTGGATCTGTCCCTTTCCATAGAGACCTCGTGAGGAGGCCATAGAATTTCTAAGGAGAATATAAGAGTGTGTGCAAAAATATAGGAGTCCCCAGGAAGTGGGCCACAAGGTGGCTGGAAATGTAAAATCTCTGAGAACAGATACAAAAAAGCAAACAAGATTTTGATTTGCATTTACTAAATTCAGGTAGGAATGGAGACCACAAATCTCTGGTCCCTACATCTTGAATTGTTTCTCTACCTCTGTTTGTCATTTCTGTGACTACTTAGTGTAAAATTTATAAGCTGTATGGGCACAGAATCTTAGATTCATATGGTGCATACGGACAACACGTTGTGGTTATTATCCATTTGTATTTTTTTATTATGCCTCTGGCTGCATGATTTTCTTTAATTTATTTCAATAAAAAGGCAGAACGTCTCCAACCATCAAATTGTTGCATACCCCGAAAGGTTTGACAGTGTAATGAGAGGCTGATGGAGACTTGAACCTTCCTAAATCCCTAAATCCAGCCTCAGGCCAGGTTCACAACAGAGATTGTTGTTGTAGTAGTACAGTGAGATTCCCTCTGGGTGCACTGAGTTTGGTCATGTTTGAATCTACTGACCGATAGCACAGCAGCATAGCTTCTGCCAGAATGATGAAATCTAGACCTTTAAGTGACCAAACCAATGAAAGAACCTATGTCAACAAATGGACTACAGGTCACAGATGTTAATACTATCTAAAAATGATCCTGGGAATCTTCATTGAAGAGTTAGCTTTCCTTTTCTGAGGAGCAGGAGGAAACCAAGGATGGACGGAAAAGTTGTACTGAAGGAAGAGATCTCTAGGAGCTGAGTTTCACAGGGGAGAAGTTTTGCATTACAGGGCTCCTCAAAAAGTGCTAGAACCCAGACAGTTAGCATCCCAAATTAGCAAGTTTATTTAGCAGACCCCACTTTGATTCTTTCTCATCCATCACTTCAGATGCTGACAGGCAATAGGGATATTTTCTCTTGTATTCTTTTTTATTCTTTTTCTTCCTGGGCATTCTGCCAGCTCTTGGTCATTGTGTCAGTGGAGAAGCACAATGCTGCTAGCCATTCCTCGTGCTGAGTCTCCAACCTCACTGAGAAGGGAACAACAGCCTATTCAATTTTCTTGGCTTAGAGGTGCCAGCACATGTGAATGAAACTGGCCACTCAAAGGCAGAAGTGCGCATAGCTGAAAGACTGGCAAACAAGCACCAATAGCAGGGATTCTTGGAAGAAGGTTTGGTAGCAGAGGAGGAAATTTTTTTCAAAACAGAAGCTTATAGTCCTGGAGTAGGAAACGCAAGTAGAAGGAGCAGAAAGTACAACTGAGCAGTATCACGCATCTCTTCAGAAGTAATCTCTGGGTGGGTGAAAGGCAGGTGAGGAAGGGAAGCAAAATGTAGCATAGGTGGTGAGGTGCAACGTATGGTAGAATTGCAACAGCTTCTTCCCACCATGACGGCACTTCTGTCTCCTCAGTCCCTCTGCCCCTGAGCCCTGGAGCCCCATTTCTGACCACAAGTCAAGGAACTTAAAGCACATTTTACATCCTGTACCAGAAATGCACAGCTTTTCCACAGAGCAGTGCGAACCTTCCACTGGGATTTTGGCCCTGTCATCCTCATTCCCTCCAACATATTAATACAAATTGCTTTTGTGCCACACTTGAGTATCTGCAGTATTACGCACATATCTCCAAAGAGTTCTCCGTGGCCATTCATAAATGTCCGAGCTCTGGTCAAATACAGTTCTGCACTTTTTTGTTTGGTTTGGCTGTCCCACCCCCCTCCCCGTCCTTCACAGCTGAAACTGAAAACTGGCTGAATGGCCAAACTCAATTGTGATCAGTGCCAGTTTTCAGTTTCATTGTCCATTTATCTAGCTTGTACTCAATCAGTGAGAACATTACAGGAGATAGTGTTGAAAGCCTTGCTATAATCAAGATCAACAGTATCCCCTGCTCTCCTCTTGTCCACTAAGCCAGTCTTCTCTTTGTAGAAGGCTGTCAGGTTGGGCAGGCATGATTTCCTCTTTGTTAATCTATGCTGACTACTTCAAATCACATTCTTGTTCTTAATGTTTGGAAGTGTTTTCCAGAATTGTCTTCTCTCTCAGCCTCCCAGGGACTGAGGTGAGACTGGGCTGACCAGTTTACAGTTCCTGGGATTCTCCTTCCTTTAAGATCAGAGTGACATTTGCTTTCTTACAGAACCTCAGAACCCCAGTCACCATGACCTTTCATGGTGGGGGTTAGATTTTAAGATTATCAAGAGTGGCTTTATATTGGCATCAGTCAGCTTCTTCAGCACATACAGCTCCTCATAGGGACATACAGTTGTGCCCCGTAGACTCATGCATGTCCAGTTTGTTTAAAAGTTCCCTAACCTGATCCTCCTCCACTGAAGGTAAGTCTTTCCTCCAGTCTTTCCCATGGGTCCAAGGAGCCTGGGATCCCAAAAGACCAGTCTTTGAGGTAAAGACTGAGGTGGAAAAGCCATCTAGTACCTCTGTCTCTTCCATGTCCTTTCCCATTACATATCCTGCCCCTTTCAGCACTGGCCCCACATTTTGCCTGGTCTTCTCATGATGATAAATCTGCAAAAGCCTTTCATGTTGCCCTTCACACCTCTTGCCAGACTAAACTCCAGGTGGGCTCTGGCTTTCTTAACCCCATCCTTAGACACTCAGACAGTGTCTCTGTATGCCTCCCTGTTCACTTGTCCCTGCTTCTTTACGTGCTCTTTCTTTTATGTCTCAGTTATGTCAGGAGCTCCTCCTGCCTTTGCTTGATTTTCTGCGTGTGGAGATGAACTGGTTTTGAACTTGGAAAAGGCGATTTTTGAAGATCAACCACCTCTTCTCTCCGGGGCTGTCCCCCCATGGGATTCTTCCAAGCTGATCCCCAATTCTTCAGTGTTCTCCTGAAGTGAGTGGTTGTGATCCTGCCATTTGCCTTGTTCCCTCTTTTCAGGGTCCTGAACTCCACCATCTCATAGTCACTGCAGCCAGGACTATTCCCAACCTTCACCTTCCCTGTTTATAACTACGAGGTCCAACAGAACACTTCACCTTGCTGGCTCCAAAGTGACATTTCTTGAGATGGTACAATCTGAGACTTCCAGGACAAAAAAAATAATAATTCCATACAGAAGTTCTGAGGGAAGATATTTTTCACTTAGGTAAGTACAGCTTATTAAAATGAAATAAACTTATCACACATAATGAGCTGAGATACGCTGATATCTGCCAGGACAACGATCTGGTATGTCTTTGGTTTTGTCATAACAAAATGGGATCACCTAAGAAAAGACTTGTAAGCGTAGTTCAGCTTTTACTATGCCTCTGGCTCTGGTTATGAAAGATTTCTTGTCTCCATCAAAGTAAGAAAACTACAGGACACAAATCTTACTCTTTTTAAGCTGTTTTTTATAAGTGGATTTTAGTAATAGGCTAATTTGATGTAGAAGAAAAGAGGAAAGCATTGTTTAGAATACTACATTTACTGGTTTAGCTAGAACTGATTTATTATTGGCTTATCTTGAAATGTTTAGTATAGCTGATTGTTGGGAAATGATTCTTCTTCAAGTCTGGCTGTAATGTACCCTGCTGGGTATAGGTTAATAGGTTATTTTACTTGATAGCTTCCAGTTAAAAGGATTGCCTTTGGCCCAGCCTAACGATGACAGCTCTGATAAATGTTACTCTTTTCAGTCTCCTTGAATGTTGATCTAAGTGAGCTGAGTCATAAAGCTGCCCTTGTCTTTGTCAAAAATTCAATATTTTTACAATATATTAACACTAATAGCTCTGGGACTACCTGACTAGAAGTACATGCTGATGGATCTAAATGCCCTTCGTCTAGGGAAATAGCTTATGCTTTACGTTTTCCCGAATTTGGCATTTGTAAAGGTTACACATTCGAGGAAATCATATGAATTGTCTTGGTTTAATTATTTCATCATTTTTCTTAGCATAAACTTGACTGCAGAAACACACATAATTGAAAAGGGAAGTCTGCTCCCGTATTTTGGTAGCTACGAGGTCATAGATCTGAGCTATGCTACATGACCCTGAAAATTGATGCCCTGGTATCTTTGGCCAAAGACAGTTAAAAACTAAAAAAGAGGAGTACTATACATAGGCTTGAACTTTACACAAATATTATGCATCACAACCAGATGATGTGTCCCCATCAAAAATCATTAATTGTGCTGTTTGTCTTATATTCAGCAAGTGCCACTAAATGTTAGAAGAATTCCACTTTGGGTTTTTTTGATGACAATTAGACATGAGAATCCATGTTTAACCTTGAAATAACTAGACTTTTCTTAGTCAAGTCAGACCTGCTAATATTAAAAATAAACTTAAGCCAATAAGCACATGCAGTATCTGACATTCTTATGTTAATAGTCTTAACCACACTTCTCAAATTTCAAACAAAAGTCCATAAAATCTTACCCTGTTTTAGTTTGAGAAAGCAGGGGTGCTGTTCGAGACTTCTAAGGGAGAAGATGGGTGTTACTGACCTGTGGTATCTGTTTGGAACAGCAGCATGTAAGAACACTTCTAAGCCTGAAATCATCAATATAACTATCATCTTATAGATGGCATAGTTTTCAAATGTGTGTTAACTGTTTTTTGCATTGCAAATGTGTGTGTCATTGCTTATTAATTACTGAAGTAAAATAATAACCGATGTGAAATTACACTTAAAAATACTGATGTGAAAATTGGTTAGTTTCTTCCCTCAGCTGAGGGAAATACAGATACAGAATTTTGCATGTGAAGCTGCTTTTTTTGATAGGGCAGAAGAATCTACCCCTTTAAACCTTTACATTAAAGTCTCTAAATCCCTGTAAAGCTGTGGTGTAGGATACAGGGTCAAATATACAGATGGCAGTGGAATATTGACAATTTATTCCATATTCTTTCATTTTCATATAAACATTAGTTACTTCAATGTAAAAATAACTCCCAACATTTCAGACAAAATACAGTACTAGAGAGTATAACTTCTAAGTTCTTGGGACAAGTTTCTATGTATCTTCCTTTGTCTGAATGCTATGAAAATATGAATTTGTGAAGATATATAAAGACTCAATTCCAGCTTCTGTGAAGAGATTGGCACTAATTAAATCCTAAGGAGAAATAGAGTAGACTCCTAAGGAGCAGAGGAAGATAATAAGGATATATATATAATTAAGCGTTGACAGATTTAAACTTGGAAACTGAAGCAGAATCCAAAGCTCTTGGGTTTGGTTTGGTTTGGTTTTCCCTAAAAGAAAAGTACCAGCAATACTGATACAGACTTAGTTTCTCTGAATAGGATCAAAGCAGCCCAAACTGCTAGCAAAGAGCTGTCTGAGGTCAATGTTTGTATTTTTCATGGATCAGTGGAAAACATTTCTTGTGTCTGACATTCCTCCTGCCCTGTCCTTGGCTGCCCCGATGGTGCCATTGAAAGAAGTGGCCCCGTTCTCTTCCATTCTGTTCTGGAAGGGTCCTTCTTCTAGATGAAGGGAACAGTATCACTGCTGGAACTTCTATTTATAGAGGATTTACACCCTTCTGCTCTTTTTAGAGGTTTATGTCCTAGGGTAGAGGTTGGCCGTTCATTACAAACAGGTGTCAGAGTCATGAAACAGGCGCAGAAAAAAGGGACGAATAACCTTGTAGTTACATTACATTCCCCACTCAGGTCCTTTTGGAATTTCTAAAAAAACAGGCAATGATACTCAATTAACACAAGCACACGCAGTGTTGTGAGGATAACGTTTACACTTGTGAGGAACAGGAAGCTGCTCAGAAAGAAGGTCCGCCTCTAGAAGTATGAGACACCTGTGCTGCCCAGCTCACGGCATGTTTAACCTGGTCAAACACTGAGTGTGAAGGATGATCTTTGCATAAGAGGATGTAGTCCTGTTGTTATGGATGCATTAAGCTGCACTGGTCTGTAAAGCCAGAGTTTGGTAAGCACTTATTTTGACAGTGGTTTTTAGAACTCCACCCTCACTTCAGTAAAACCTTCTCAGTTGAACCAAGGTGACTACTTATGAGGCCACATAATTAATTGTTCTGTTTAAAAATACCTCATTCAAAATAAAAGAGGAAGGTTTTTTTTTTATGACTAAGTACATGGACCAGCAAAACTGGCTAGTGTAGCCAGCATGTCTGATTCAAGAAATGCTTGTCAAGCTACACCCCAGTGCCATGGCCGTCCTTATCATCAAGAACTGCCAAAACACCTCTTTCATCATTGCTTACTCCCATTCTCGAGTTCTGAGAACAAGGCAATGAGTGCATGAGGACCTGAAGCCTGAGGAATTCTCCAAACAAATTTCTGTCCTGGCATTCTTCAGTGTTGCCTGTGGAAGAAATGACAATTTGCCAATGATGTAAAGGTCTGGAGCTGAGCATCCAGGTTATAGATGGCTCTCCTTAAAAATGAGTATGCACAAGATTTAGTCAAGCTACTGTTCAGTTATTTAAATTTGAGTCCTCTGTATGTTTTTAGTAATACATCCCAATTATTTTTTTATCCTTTTTCAAGGACTACTGCAGTGTTCCATGACTAATTTCAAATGTTAGGAAAAACTCTATCCTCTTAATTTTCATTTATTTCCCTTCCAAGTCCTAATTCTCAATTTTATGAAAATTCTTAATATCCTCACAGCCTGTTTATTGATGTTCTAATTTGTTTGTTAGTGAGTTAGCCAAATAAACTGTCTGAACACATTTCCAAGTGTATTTGGAAAATTTCCTTTGTATTGTGTATAATTAGGCTTGGCAGAACTCAGATTCTGTAATGACAGTTTCCATTGCAGAGGAGTCAGGGACAAGATGAAGAGTCCATCACGTGTCACTTTGCAGAGTATTCCGTTTCACTAAGGTTCTTCTGCAAAATGTCTGCTGAATCTCTAGTGCTTTACAGCAAAACAAATCCAAATATATTCTCTATAGCAAGAGTTGAAATAATTAAAAATATTAATAACTAGTCAATATTATATTGAAAACATAGTCATACATCTATCACTAATATTGATTAGTATACAGCTAATTAAAGCACAGAGTATATTTGGGAGTATATTTGGATTTCATTTCTGTACTATCTGATGTAGAATATGGGACAAGTCACAGCCTAATTTTTAAAAGCAACTAGTGGTTTTCTTTGTTTGTTCTTAGTCAAATAGTTAACCCTCTTGAATAATTCTGATTAGAAGACTTGAAATAATAAAAAACCTAATCCCTGTTTTCTCTGATTTAGCCTGTATGTTCCATCTGTTTCTTTCTTCCGACTACCTCAGAAACTTATAGGCAAAATTTTCATTGATTCCCCTATTCTATGGGACATCAACTGAGTAAATTAAATAATCTTTGAAAGGTTTCATCAAAATAACACTTTGAAATTCCATCTAAGATGCCTTATGTGGTTTGTTCTGGGGTTGTTTTTTTTTTGCAACAGTGTCTTTTCTTCATGTATCATTTTAAACAATTTTAAACAATGTTAGTGCACATCACAGGGCACTTGGAGTTACAGTAAGAAAACAGGCTTCCTAAGCAATTTACTAGATCTTCTCAGTGAGCTCTTCCAAACAAGATATTGTTATACCTACATGCGTGTAAACAGTACCAAAGGGAGCCCGTAATATGGAGGATGTATGTTCATCATCCCCCGTAGGATTATTATTTTGAAAACCAGGAGTCTGAACTAAACAGAAAAATACAGGATATTCTTTCCTTCTGAGCCTTCACGCAGCACATAAATAACTGCATTACATTTTTGGTTAAAGCGTATGGCATTTCACATCTGCTTTTAAAATACATATTTCCCCCCAGCAAACCATTACCCTGTTCTAGGGATTAATGTGAAAAAAATTATCTACGTTATGCAAAAGTATCTGTGCCTTTGGAAGAAGTGAGACACTTCTAGAGGACCTCTGCAGAAGAGACAGAATTGTTTTTTTCTTAATCCTTGGAAATAATACAGTTTTAAAATTAACACAGCAGCCAATTCCAAATATGAAACAGTTTCAGTCCCAAAATTATGCTCTCTTATTTCTCTTTGGAGAAAGATGATAGTTATGTTCCCTTTTAGAAGTAGGGGAGCAGATGTACCTCTGGAGTAAACCCAACCTTACAGATTAAATAGCTCCTGAATTTTCAGCAGCAGCACTTCATAGCTAGAGCAACAGGAGGTGGAGGTAGAGGGGTCCTCGAAGGGAATTATCCTCGGAAATAAATATGTATTATTAACCTCAGCACCGGTTTATATATTAACATCTGTCTTCACAGTATGTGGTTTCAAGTTCTCTTGTGCTATACCTGAATGCTCTCTCTTTTTAAACTTCCACTCCTGGGACTGTAATTCTTTCCATATTCCTTTCTCCCACATGATCATATATAAATAAATACAATTGGAGGAAAATATGAAACTGCAGTAGAGTAATGAACGTTCCCTCAAGAATAATTTCTCTTTCCTGCAGTGTCCCTTTTCACCTGCTGTTTCTTCACAATCCTCATAGTCTTTTGTTATTTTGATAAACCCACTAATAGCGAGGAGCTGGTGTAATTGCCACCCATCCCTGGAGATAAGCGAGAGAGATGGGTAAGCAGATGTCAAAGTCTCAAAACAAAGGTGAGTACAAAGCTATGCAGAACACCGGTGATTTATAAAGGAGACATTAGCATTATCGAGCCCTGTTTTGGGAAACGGTTATGCAAAGAATTAACAGTTTCAGCTGAAAAGAAGAAAGGAGCAGTTGGACCTGCCTGAGCAAGCACATTAGCATAACCCTTGGAGAAAGCCTAAGGAGAAGGATTTGCAGTGAGGGAGCTGGAAAGCAGAGGATTTGCAGCTCTGAGCAAACACCAGTTTTTGTTTGGAGCAGCCACTGGTGAGGTCCTTACGAACAAACAGCCGGGATACCCCACCTCACTACCACGTCTTCTTCTAACTGAAATAGCAGGCAAACCCTCGCAGATTTTGAGAGAGTGTGAGAAACACACTGAAGTCCACTGTTTTTAGAGATAAAAGGCCTTAATGTCTTGCATGCTGAGAAAGTGAGTTTGGACCACTTGGACCACTGGAACTGGGACTCGGACAGTTTGTGTTGCTCAGGCCTGGCTCTTGTTGCTTACCTCCTCATCCTCTCTGAGGCTTCTCCTCCTTGGAGGCTTCACTAGAGCCCCACACTGCCCCACACCAACCCGCACCTGGGCAGGGACTTCCCAGCATGTGCTCCATTGTTTATAGGCAGCTTTTGCCTCGGATATTTTGTGGATTGCCTTGCCCATCTCTAGTTCACACAAAAATAACTATTACACTACAACATATAATTTACCTGAGCTGAAAGGCTGAAAACATTCAGGTGTCTTTTTCTTTCACTCCTGACTAGAAGCATTCACTAGGGACAAATAACTTTTTACTAAACTTCCCCAAGAATAAGTTTATTCCAGTAGGTTCCTAAAGAAACAAAAATCCATATTAGACTACTCTTCCTATTCCCAACCCTAGAGAAAAATTGCCTAGATGAACAACTTAACCTAAAAAGCTTGAAACAGCTGTTATTTAGTTTAAAATTGTTTTAGCAATTTTGTTGATATGGAGACAATAATTTTACTCAATTCCTATGACAGCTATATAGTTACAGCTTACAAGTAATCTTTTGTGTGTTTTTGTGTGCTCAATGAATCACTTGGAATGAAAAAAAAAAAAAGTTAAAACATGCTGAGAAATAGGTGACAGTATCACACATGGTTTGTAACAGTGGTGGTTACACCTCATGATTCCTGACAATCTTTCTGGAAAGTCCTGCCAAAATTTACCTTCCCTCACTGAGATTTAAATTTCAAAATAGTAAAAATTTAAGCAATATAAAAATAAGCAGTAAATACTCACCTACATGATTCCACAGGTCAGGGCTTGCTGAAGTGAATGAACAGGTGAGTAGACAAAATAATTAACCTTGTCTGGAAAGGCAGGGCTCTGGCCCAGCCAATTGGGGTTTGTCATTTGGTGAAAACCTTAGCATAATTACAGGGTAGTTGGTTGAAGGTGTCTCCTGTCACAGTTGATTGCAGTAAGTAGTATGACAACACGTAACCTGTTGGAGATCTTACACCATGTTTTATAGCCTACTGAATAAATGCCAAACAAATGCTTTAAAAGAGATCTCTTTCTTTCTAGAGTAAGAAATATTTTATAATTTGACTTAATTTTTCTTTTTTGTTGCAGCAGCATTTTCTCCGATGGAGGTAAAAGTTTTTTCATGGCTATGCAGAAATGGGGTAGAAAGGAGCAAAACTGCATTCTGCATTGCCAAAGCATAGAGAACCCTCAGGTGGTCCATCCACACCAGGCGAGAAACCAGATCGCAGGAGAAGATCCTCCACTGGAGTGGAGACTGAGATTGCTAAACTTGGAGATTGCTGAACTGAACACCACATTTGGCCCTCTGGTTGCTCGCATAGCAATTTGGGCGAGACCACTGGAGCATCCCTAGCAGACGCTGATGTAGGGTTTGTTAACACCTACATTAGAATGGAATGGAATGGGATAATAGACTCTCTTCAGTTGGAAGGGACCTACAGTGATCATCTAGTCCCACTGCCTGACTGACTCAGAGCTGAACAAAAGTGAAAGCACGTTGTTAGGGGCATTGTCCAAATGCTTCTTAAACACTGACAGGATTGGGGCATCCACCACCTCTCCAATAAATCTCTTACAGTGTGTGACCACCTTCGTGGTGCTTCCTAATGTCCAGTCTAAACCTCCCCGGGTGCAGCTTTGAACCATTCCCACACATCCTATCACTGGATCTCAGGGAAAAAAAAAGAGCTCAGCATCTCCCTCTCTACTTTCCCTCCTCTGGAAGCTGTAGAGAACAATGAGGGGGCCCCTCAGCCTCCTTTTCTCCAAACTAGGCAAACCCAAAGTCCTCAGCTGCTCCTCACAGGACATGTCTTCCAGCCTTTTCACCAGCTTTGTTGCCCTCCTCTGGATTCATTCAAGTAATAAAGAAATTAAACAACCTTCCACTATCTGTCATTAAACTCCTATCTCTGGTTACAATCACACAACACTTTGAATTGAGGGCTTCCCATGGTAATGGTCTGGCAGGCAGTGCCACAGGTTAGAGCCATTTCGAGCTGTGGACCCTCTGTTATTTTTGCAATATGGTAATTTTAAAATTCTTTCTTTTCTCCCTCAGCATAAAACCAACAACATTTGTCTTTGGAACTGATTTCAGTCTCAAGACTTCCATTTCAATATTGAAACATTTTTGTCATTTCAAATGTCATACGTTGTGTTTTCTTTGGGTAGTATTTTACTAAGTTCTGGTACTCCATTGCATATCCTTCTTAAATGTCTATAATTATAAATCCCCAAAATGACAAAATAGTCAAAACATTCAGTTATCTTAAATTTTAAGATCAACAGAGTAAATATTTTGAAAACATGGTTTAAAAATAATAATTTATAAAACTTTTAAAATTATGAGACAAAATAAAGTTGTTTGCTATGATAAAGAATGAAGATGGAACAGAATTTTTCAAAATACATATTTTCACATCATTCCTCAGTAATACACTACATACGATATTTTACATAAGAATTTCAAACAATATTAATTGGGAAAAGTCTAGAAAAAATTAAAAGCTTTGGAATTTTTAATGCTAATGCTAAAATTTGGTTTTGTCTGGGCTGAATTCCTCCACCTGCTGTTTTTGTAAAAGAAAATACCACCCTTCTTCATGGAAAACTCAGGGCCAGCTTTATGTGTCAGCGGAACAAGGAAAATAAGATACACAATAATGAGACTATGTAGGTCAAATTACTGTTGAGAGACTCGTGGTACCAGAAGCCATTGCTGTTTCAGCCCAAGCTATAGACTACAAAGCTTTTCCACTTGACTTGTAGCGGCAGTTTGCTCTCCTGTTGCATCTTTATGATACGGGATCCACTCCACAGGAGTCTTACTGTCAGAATCCCATCCAACATCATTACTATTCATTTTGTGCTCTAGCATCCACTTCCCTAGTCAAATAGGAATTTCCTCTCAGAGTAACAAGCCAGCTTTTGCTGGCTGCAATATTAAATGAGAAATAATTCTCAACATTTGAAGGAAGCATTGCTGTGCTTGGTGGAAGTGATGGTGTGGAATACAATAAAGTCAAGGTGCCTGAGGAGGTACAGAAATGGGTCTGTAGAAGCGTAGGAAACAAAAGGAAAAGAAGAAACACGGAAAACTGTGACCAAATCATTCTTCACACCTCATTAGCCTACTAGTTTGTCTCAGTCCACCAGCAACATCCGTTCTGGCTTCTATCATCAGACTATTTCTTTCAAAACAAGAGTAGCAGTCGCTGGTACAGAAGGTACTCATCCCCAGAACAAGCCCAACAGGGGGGTGGTCTGCAAATTATTCGCTCCAGGACTCTGGGACTTCTCTGTGGGCATTGCCCCATGTTAAGAACAGCCTCACTCTCCACTGAATCCGTCCTCTGCTGAGGCTGCCAGCAAAAGCCTTAATTTTGTTTGTGTTTTTATGACATGGACATCTGTCCATTAGGAACTGGAGGAAAGCCACCAGTGTCACGCCCCACAGCTGCCAGCCCATCAGCAGACACTAACAATTTCCAGTTTCAACCCAATGACCTAGTTGCTAAATGTTTCTGTGCTCCTCCAGGGCTCTTGCGTGACTTCTGATTTCACTTTGATATAACACAAATTAGGAGGTGTTCCTGCTGGCTGTGGGGCAGCAGGAGAAGATGGAAAAATAGAAAAGCCACAGCTGGTAGCTAGTAAGAGAGGAGGTGTCTAAAGCCAGGCAGTAAGAGAAGCTCTGCAAAGATATGCAAATACCACCCAGTTTATATCACTAAATGCTACAAATTTAAAAATATGGTGTGTAATGTGCAAAGGCAGAGGTAACCCAAAGCTTCTAAGCAATGAAGGCAAAAATTGAACTCTTGCTGCCCCAAGAATGAAGCATACAGGAATTGGTCCCGTTATTAACCAGCGGTAAAACTCAACATTGTCATTTTGGCAGAAGGGGTTGCAGGGCTGTGGGCGCTTGGTGCAGTGAAGGGAGGCAGGGAGCTGGGCAGAGCATGTGGTGTCTCCCTTCCCTGCTCTCCAGCCAGTCTGACTCCATGGAGATGAATCCCGCCTCCACAGCTGTTTCTCAGCAGCTATCCTTTGAGCCTCAACCACAGGTATCGGATCCTACCCAGCACGCACCCTATCTCCTTCTCCTAAGCCCACCCTTCACTGAGGTCCCCTTCTCTTTCTCTATTTCAGCACAGTTTGGGACTCCCCACCAACCTTCATTTCTCCAAAGTGCCCATCTTAACCTCCATACCACATCTGTGGGACAGAGCCTGTCCTCCAACACACATCCCTCAGGATGATCTTTTCCTTCAGCCTTTCCCCATACAGAACTGACTCCCCTAACTCACTCCCAGGATTCTTGATAGTGGTGTGCATTGCCCTCACCCAGACAGTATTGTGTCTCTCACAGGCAAACTGGGGGAGCTCAGGTCACACTGGTAGTTTTGGTTAGGACCGTGTATGTTCAGCATGTCCTGTGCACATCTGGGATTTGCCTTTTGCACATAGACATGACTTTGTCACTATTTACCACCTCTTTCTCTTTAGTCGAGATTTGCTAGATATTTTCCACAGTACTTTGTTGATTCTAGCCTAAAGAATTCAAACTGATTTTTGGAGAACTTTGGCTTAGCTTCAACCAAAACTCCCCATCCAGCACAGGGTTCAGATACTCACAGAGGTGGGCCACCAGCATTTTATCACTATGAAGGGGCTCTTTTGTGGAAGGAGACACTTCAGATCCTAGTAAAGCCACAAGTCTTACCTTATTTAGGACTGGGGTCTGATCAACAAGCATGTACTACAGACATCCTCAAATCTTACTCTTTGAGCATCTTTGTCAGGGATCTGACCTGAATTCATTCTGGCCTTTGTCACCAGGTTTCCATATCACAGGAACCAGAGCACTGGGGAAGAGACGTGGAAAACAGAGCACTCCCATGCCTTGCCCCAGGATGTAGGTTAAACGTGTAACAAATCCAGGGAGCTTGGGAGCACATTTGTCATATAACCTGAGAGAATATTTTCCTTCCTATGTCTGCAAAAACTTCCCAGGTGGAAGTATCTCCTGAATGCCGCCAAGACAGAGGGGTTTAAGTGCCAGAGCCCTGTATTGTATTCCAGCAGTTAAAATCATTCTGAAAACTCCCTTTGTCCACTGTAGCATTTGAGTGCTCTGTGGACACAAAAACATACCATGATATGGAATCCAAAGCAGAGTTTCCTCTCATTTCCAAATAAAGCAGCTTACTGGCACGGTATAATGCAATGCAGAGACACCAGCCCACAACCTGAAAGTGGTAAACCATGAAAAACTGCAGCATATTTATTTGTCACGGAATATTTTTAGTTTGTCTGGACTACTTTTGGGGTCTGAGCTGGTCTCTGTGGGATAGTTCTGCACTGCACCTTCAAAGCCTGAAAGGCCACGTGGACGAAACTGGCAGGCTTCAGCCCCACACTTGGTTCTGCAGAGCAGCTTTGCCGTTGCTGTCTCTACAGAGCTTTTTGTTTGGACACAGCACCACACTCCTGCAGTTATGATTTTTCCTGTTCTGGCACATTTGCATATGCAAGGCTACCTCTGACTAGTGCTATTCTGTGCAGGCTAAAGAGATCCTATGATGGGCACCACAGCTCTCCCCCAGGAGCCCTCCTACAGTGTGGCTTGCACTCAGTGCCTTCCTGGACTCAGATCTAAGATTCTAAAGGCAACATAGAAGGCTTTTTTGCCCTTTCATTTCTTTTTCCCCCCCCTCCAATTTTGAATAACTAACTCGTTTTAGTTTTAAGAATATCTAATTTACATTTAAGCCTTTCTAATCCCTTGCCAAGCTGCCATGACAATAGGCACTGTAAAAATTAGTAAATAAGAATTTTCTTATTTACCTGATTGCCTTTCATGTCTCATTGTCTTTTACGTCAATCTATGCCAAGGCACTTTCAAGTTATATCTTCAAACATGAATGCTGAAAGCAATCTGAGCAAAATGGTTTTATGTCAAGAAAGATATGTTCCTGTGTGCCATGTGTACATATTGAAAGCAACAGCTTTAATAAAGGAGTAAAGAAGGAGACGCCCTTCCCTCCCCCAATTCAAGTGCAAAAAGGTTTACAAAACTCAGCTCTGGCTTAAACCAGTGGCAATAGCACAGGATGCTTCTGAAGTTTATCTAGTCCCAAATTCTCACCGATGAAAATCCACACAGCACAGGTAGCTCTGGTGCACCTATGCGAATTTATACCTATAAGCCCACGTTCATTAATATAGTGGACATTTGGGATGATGCCAAATTAGCAAGAATAAGCCCACTGGCCTATTCATGTGCGCTGATGTGGATGTCTAGAAAAGAATCCTTTCCACAAAGATAAGTTCAAAGCATACCTAGAGAGAAGAGAGAGAACACACAACCTCACCACAACAGCATAGAGAAGGAGCTAAACCACTCCATACCCTTTCCTTTGTAAAGGCTGGGGACTACAAAGAGCACTTACCAGTCTTCCCCATACTCCTAAATTCTTGCCACTTAGGACACCAGGATCACTGGATTCCAGCAAATCCTGCTTCTTGCTCTCAGCTTCCAGACTTCACTTTTATGCACCAGAATGAGTCTTATGGGCCAGAACCTTTCTGTTCTGTTATGGAAATACAATCGACCTGGAAGCCATTCATGTGGAAGACATGCAAAATCTATGTTAATGTTCTCCACCCACATTTTCCTAAAATACTAATGATTTTTTTAACCATACCATAGTCACAGATAATAATATGCAGCAGAAAATATCACATATGATACCACCTAGAAATCTCTAGTAAATAGTATCGACCTCCACCCCAAACACAGAGACATATCACTGCCCCACACAAAGCCACCTGCAAGGCTTGTGAGGGAGGAGGCTTTTTTTCCTAGCTATTGCTTTGCAACAGGTTGTGTACCTGTGTAAAAGGAGGAAGAAGAGAGGAGGAAGGAGAGTGCCTGGAAATAAGCTCTTGCAGCTTTGGCTGGAGTGACTGAAGGTGTCACAGTCCCTTCCTGCCCTCCCATATCTCCCTCAGCTGGAAGCTCTCTACATATGCAGCCAAGACTCACGACATAGCCCATATTTCCTACTAGTTTCCTTTTGGTTCCTCTGCTTTTGTTTTTTTAAACAGATTAGAATTTTCTGTAAAAAAAAAGTTTGATCAAACAGTTCCCATCCAGCAGTACTTCACAGTGTGCTTGAGTGATAAGTTTTTGTTCTCTTCACCTTTGCATGTATTGAACTTGATTTGGACTTTGATCTCAAGGATTTTCTTCCGAGACCTTCTTGCAGTTAAATTAGCTCTTTTTTCTCAACATTCAAAACTTCCCTGCTGAGCTTGCTTTTTTTTTTCCTTCACCCACCCTGCCTGTGAAGTTAAGGAAAGTAAAAACTCATTACAGCTTTACCATAACTATTTGTGCACTGGAAGAAAGTTCTGAAACACAAGTTGTAAAAGGTGATGATCAGTCCTTGCACAGTTTTACAAGAAGTTCAAGGGCTCCAGAGGCCCCTCACTATCTTCCCCCTCCCCCCCCCCCCACTTTATTACCTGTTGCTGGCTTACATATCACTTCTGCATAAGTCAGAAATAGATTAGTATCTCTAAGAAGATCTATCTAAAACCGGTTTGTCCATCTTGCACAAACTTTACCAGATATCCCTGATTTGTTTTTGCCAGAGTGACAGAAGAAGCAGACACACAAAGTTTTCCTTGTAATTTCAACATTAAAAACAACAATACAAGTAACTGTAAATCCAGTCTGACAAAGCCTTTATGCACTTATAAAGTAACGTTGAAAAGATGAATTATTTAAGTAAACAGGAATCTCAGTTCATTAGAATAGTTGAAAACACAGATCTACCTGTCTGTTATCCTCAAAAAAATCAGAGTTCAATTTACTAAGCCTACTGAGAAAAGCACAAATTAAAGTAGATCATAAACATTCTGTGTGAAGATGACTATCTAAATTTGAATTAAAAAATAAATAAATCAAGGCTTTTCACAAGGGCTGGGGTAGAAGCTTGCTTACCAGCTAGCTCTTATACCAGTGAGCCTCCAGACCTAACACAGCTGGAATGTGGCCTTAAGGACAATCTGCATTATAAACTGCCTCTGAAGTGATTCACCTGCTTGTGAAACGAATTTGAATGACTGCTGAAAGCTGCAGAGGTAGCAGTTCATTTGGATTGCAAAGCAGCATAGAGAAGGTAAGTGTCTTCCTAGGCTAGTAATATACATATTAAAGACATAAAAAGAACTACTTGGAGTCATAAGGATCAGTGCCAAAACAAATTCAAGAAGATCTGTGGCAAGTGAAATAATGATTCTGGGCAGTCAGTGTTCATGGGTTATTTTCTCACATAGTCTTAAAATGTTGTTGTATGTTATAAAAATTATGCTACGCTTCAACATGGCATTACCTAATTTTTTTTTTTAGACCCTGAAGGAATAGCTTTAGGAAATAGCAATTTCCGTGAGTATTTCACATCTAGACTGCATCTGTTTTTCAATAGTTTAATTCTTTGCAATAGGGAAATAGAATTTCTGGAGGGTATTTTTTTATACTCTTCAACTAGTCTTTTGAGAACCATTACAGTTTTTTCTATGCTTGACTCTACATGGAAACTGAATATATGAAGATGATACATGAATTTCTAGAACACCTGTATAAAACAGAGCATATTATTCATTTCTAATCTCATCTTTCAGAGCCCAACTACAGGTATTTGAATTTGCTGACAAAACCACCTGTAATTAGATCATTATGAAACAAAGAGGAAGCGAGATTGAGATTAAAAAATTCAAAAGCTTTGTGTAGGATTGCTTTAGATGGTAGTGGTTATTTGATATTTGCTTGCTTCTATGCTTTTATCCTAGACTAAATCTTCTAGGATAGATGTTTTTCTGAATGTAAAGGAAACAATCAGTTCACTGAAAAGGGGAAAGATCTTAAAAGCTGGGGAAATCCCACAAATGTAGGAATTCCACTGTAAGTATTATATCACAATGCAAAAATGTTAAGCAGCATCTTGTCTTCATATTGCTTCTGAATTCACTTTAAGGTAAAAGAGGAACTTAAAAATGAATTAGACAAGAGTTAAAATCTCCTATTTCTTAAACTGGGGTTCTATCATACTAATTTTTCAAGGGAAAATTATCAAAATAATTCATTTTCAGGATCATTTTGAAAAGTCAATCACTTCCAATTTTCACAGGATACGCAATTATTTTGCTGTCATATTTTATAAATCAGCGCTTTTTTGCCACTTCAGAAAGTGTTATAGCACATAATTATCTATTATCTTAGAGTCAGTAAATATACAACTTTCTCTGATGCTGCCTTAAATGCCTGCTGCAGCTCTGCCCAGGAGTAAGTGTTTACATGATTACTGGTAAAGTATGCAGCACCTATCCACAGCGGAGCGAGAAAGCTGTTTGATTAGAGCTTGTGCAGAGCTACTGATTCGCTTTCTGTAAACTCAGTCTATGTCAGCATCTTTGGGTCACGGTGGTGATTGTGAATTCAAAACATACCACTCATTTTAATTGTGAGATAGTTAATTTATAGCTTTCCTTTGGCCTAAAATAGCTTTTTCTTGCTTGTAAATATTTCCATACTGGTTAGACATAAGCAGGAAGATTATGCTGAAGTAATTTGTTGCCAGGAAAATACAGAAAAACAATTGGGGAAAATACACCGGTATAAAAAAAAAATGTTAAAAAAGTCCCCAAATGAGAATGCTTGTTTGCCTAATTGATAGCTCTTATTTGCTGGAGGCATGTAGCAATAGGACTCGTCATTCATATGACATGTAAACATATGCATCACAGGTAAAATTGCAGAAAGATATATATATATATATATATTCATATGTGTGCCTGTTGATATGCACTAAAATTACATGCTAGCTCAGCATGCGCAGCCTCTTCAGAATCTTACTAGAGGCCTACCTGTGTTTTGAGACAAATATTTGTTTTGCTTAGTGTGGCCTATAACGCAGACGGCTTACAGGCCTGCCAAAGGTCTGGCCCAGGATGCAAAAAAAAAAAAAAAAAAATTTCTCATATGGAAGGAATGACCAGGAAAAAGTTGGATTCAATTCAGTAGAGACATATGCAAAAACTTATGCTGAGGTAGAAGAAATCAACCAAGTATGATACCAAAGATGTAGCAGAACATGGAAATTAGTAGAAGTCCAGGAAACACAGCGTGGTAGAACTCGAGAAATGAAAGATGTTTCTTTAAAGGAGATTATTAGAAAAACAAAAACATGATATTAGTTTTTATAGGCCAGAAATGGGGAAAGAATTAAAAAGGATGAAGGAATGTTCAGGTTTTTTCTTTTTTTCTGGTTGCCTACATGAAAAATTCACACTTGATCTTGCTTCTGCACTGTCACAAGCCACTACTAAGCAGTTTGTCCAAGGCTGGCTTACGTAGCCTTGTGAGTAATTTTTCAGTGTACCAGCCAGTTGTTCACTCTTGCATGCAGTATGGTTACAGAATTATTAGAACTTTTAAAAGACTTTAAATTCTATAAATATAAGACATAAAAAACACTACGAATTCATCACAGGCATTGTTAGCAAAAATAGATGGTCAAGACTTAAGAATGTTAACATCTTCCTGAAACCTATAATCTTTATCCCATACTTAAACAGCACTGGTCCTTTCTCCATCCCTTCTCAATGGATTCAAAGTATCTACGGCGAAATATATTTTTTTTTCCTCTATCATGGCATCACAACTAAGTTGAAAGTTCAGTTCTAGTTTATCTAGTTAGTATCTTAGCTACCTGCTGCAGGACATAAAATTGGTATAGTGACTGTTCAGTACTCTGTCATAAAATTTGCGGTACAGCTGAAAGAAAGTGAGTAATGAAGACTGAGCTATTTTCCCACTCTTCAGGGAAATTGGAGCCTAATAACCTTGAATGACACTCACAGAACATTACAGGGAAGCTTGCATCCTGCTGCCTATTTTGTCCTACTGAATAAGCTAAAAGATGACTACTGACATGCCAAATTGATGCTCTATCACTTAGGATGGGATTTCTCTCAGCCATCTAAAAGTTAGGTCCATGCTCCAAGTTAGCTGTTCCAGATGCTCTTTATCATTGACAGGCACTCTTTATCACTGACAGAAAAGACAGAAACTGCTAGAGCATGACTCATCCCATCTATGTACAACATCTATCTAGTAGAATTATCCTTGCCAGAAGATACCCTCTTGCTGTAATGACTGAAAACATAAATCATGGGTATGTAGCTGGGTCCACACAGAAATGGTTAAAATGGTAAGAATTTAATGCTACAGTGCAGTTTACAGAGGTGATTTCCCTGAGGTGCGTACTTCAGGAATGCAGTCCCCAAAGATTCACTCTGCAGGAACCTCTCAAGTTGATCTCAAATCCTGAACTGTGGGGGAGGAATCACCCTGCAGAAGTGCCTGTGTCTTTCCATTGCCTGCAGATGGTAACTAATGAGACCAGGCCTCTAATTAGTGCATGAAAGGTAAGGTAAGCCAGTTATTCACACAGAAAATGAGAAGTAATTTCTTTCCCTAGGAGATGGAAGCACTTTCTGCACTATATTGCACTGCTCAGGATGTGATAAAGGACAATGTGAATATCATACAAAATTACTCAATTTGAGAGTCAGTGCACAGTCTGAAGGCAGGCTAGGGACCTTCTGGGGCAGCAACTGTCTGGTTTAGAGGCTCATCTACATTTTCTCAAGGTACTGCATAACTGAATACTTGATTTTTAGCCTAATTTTTAATAAAATTATATAAAGATAAATTTAATAGTTACCTACTTAAAAGGTAAAAAGCGTCAAAAAGTCAAATGAAAACATGGATATTGATAACTTTTCCAAACTTTGGCATTAGGCAGTTTAATCAAAGCATTGCCTGTACCAAGTTAGCTCTAAAAATGCCCACTACATAAACAGTTATTATCAACTGCTGCAATATTATACTGTACAGTTTATTTTTATAAAGAACAAATATAGGATGTTCATTAATAGGGCCTGAGCAGCAACTGGGCCAGATTCAGTAATGAGTGACTCAAAGAAAACAAATGCAGACACCCTTTTGTTTTATTTGTTACACTAGTGGGACTAGAAATCTAATTTTAGGAAATTGGGAATACTGAAAAATCCTGAGTGCTTCAGGTATGCCCTCACCAAGAACTTGTTCATCTGCCCGTGACAGAAATGAAAGAAAACAGCTCAAAACTGTTTTGTGAAATAGATTGATTACCCAAAGATGGGACTGAAATACTTTAAAAGCAAAGGAACCGGCCCCCTAAATTAATTTACTTTTGAAAACAGATCCTGAACCAAACCAAAGTGAAGTGCCCAGTAGAAACCCACCAGCAGATACCATCCTGATCTATATGAGGTGGCTGCCCTTCTATATGATCGTGGCTGTGGCATGTGAATCAAAACGTGGTATATCAGTCAGCCATAAAGCAGGAGGAGGAACAAAGAAGCTGATGTTTCTTCAGTATGTTCTCTGCACCATAGGTAAAAATGCCAGGGAAAAACTCACCCCTCTGTACTGCCCATGCATTTTCAGCAGCACTTGAAAACACAACGTACAGTTGCTGTGATATAGGTTGCATATCACAATGAAAGAATATAACTGAGAAACGGGGAGAAAAATTACACTTCTTTTTTTCATTCAGTTGAGCTATAAATTGCCATCTGGAAGCAGGAGTCAGAAAATGTAGCAAAATATGTCATGACAACAGACAAGCTCAGGAATAAAAATGGTTTGCACCACCCTTGCCTTTGTTCCCAGACCGGGTTCCACATCCCAGGAAGGTGCAACCCGTCTGGGAGCTGTGGGAGCACGCACGACTCTCTCATGACAGATTCTTCCTTTAAAAATTAACTCACTACCCAGGATTAACAGCTGGCACTCAGCAAATAGTGTCTATGCTCTACTGATTTTACCTCCTCTATAGCTTTCTCTGTGACTGCCCTTGGGTTAATGGTTATATCACATGTTAGTAGGGTAGCGCTCGTCATCCACTTCCCAACATAGTGAGCATTGTCATGTGCTGGATCCTAAGCGGGTCTAAACCAGCCTAAATCCTGTCTAATTAACTTTGTCCCAGCACTTGGAAGTGTGTTTGACAATAAGCGTCATTTCCCTCATCAGTTCTGCAAAGGGAGGAAGGGAGAATTCAGACAGATGATAGGAAACAACCTTTTTTGCAGATCATATCGTTACCGCACAAGCAAATGTCTCTGCATTGCACTGCGGGGATTAGAAAACTGCAGAACCAGTTCTGATGGCCTAAAATGCTCTCGTTCTTCTAGTTCTCATGCAAAATAATTCAGACAATGACAATTTGCATAGTAAAAACGAGATTTTCTATTTTTCTTCTACAGAACAAGATGCCAGATTAACTTGTTTTACTGAAAGTATAAATTATATTGTAGTTAATGACATTTCATTCTCTGAATATAGCTGTCAGAGTCTTATGAGTGAGGTGAAGTTTAAAGGTCACCTGCTCTGTTTTTTAACAGTCCAAATATTCATGTACTTCCCATAGAAGAAAATAATCTTACAACTTTCACTTTACCCTAATATTCACCAGACTTTCCCTCTTTTCCTAGGTTTAATCTACTGTTTTTATTTATAACCTTTGACATCACACAAGATAGATCCTTCCTTTCCTTGTATCTATAGCCATTTTTATTATAGCCTATGACTTTGTCCTTTTTCACCATTAATCAGTTTGGGTGTTGGGGTTTTTTTTATGTATATGGTGCTGTCTTCAATTCCTGTTCATGGTCTCTTTCCCTGAACTACTTATAATGCTGAACATATTTTTGAGGTAGGGCCCTGCTCAGGTCAGTGCACAACATTACAAATGCAGGGTTACTGCTTCATGATGTCCCACTGCTACATAAAATTTAGTTGGTATTTTTCTTGCAGTCAGCCGCTGATCTTTGCAATTCTCTATTAGCATTTCTTTTCCTAGATGCAACGCTTCCAATGAGGAAATGCTCTTTACTGTTTTTCTTCAACTATCTTTCTTTCCTTGAGGGAGAAAGATATTTTTATTTTATTTTATTTTATTTTTTTCCCTCCTTTGATTGCTACCACTAGGTTTACCCTATGCCCACTGGTCTGTGAAACTTCAGCAATTTACTGCAGCTGGTTCCCTGAGAACTGCTAGTAACTCAGAAAATGTACTCTGGTTCCCAGTGAATACAATTTACCTATTCAGTGGCTCTTATTGTCTCTGAGGGAAAATCAAGCAGAGAGAGATCTTTTCTTGCCTTTATTTGTGAATAACTCTAAGTTTGTTCACTCAATGTAAAACTAAAATACTGCAGAATGGAAATATAGATTGAAAAGAATCAGTACCTTCTTATGGAACAAATTTTGTTAATGAAAAGAAAGGAATAGAACTTGGCCTTACGTGGGAGATTCAAGGAGCAGTTCAGAAATAGGATGGGAAGGTAAAAAAGGCAACCAAATGGTAAAAAATTAGAGGTTGCTAATAGAGAGGAACAAAGGACAGAGAATAAATGTATATTGACTAAGGAGGTCAGTATATTTATTTACTGCATTTATTACTAGTTCTAAAATAAATAAAAAAAAGCTAATAAAATGGCTTCTTCTACAGATTCTGGTCCTGCACCATCAAAATTAACATGTGGGTTTTTTTTTTTCATTGACTGTATTATGAGTAGGACCAAGATCTAGAGTTACCTGGAAATTTAGAATGCAAAGAATTTAGTGGAATGGGGCTGTTAAATTGCCATGGGCTGAGAGAGAGAATTACTTTGTAAATGGCTCACAGAAACAACTGCTCTGCAGCGATGCATTTTTATGGTGAGGCTTGGAGAGAAAATGTTTTCAGGAGCCACAGGAAGGCAGTGTGTAACAACTTCATTGTAGTGTGAGAGCTTTGTGTCCAATGTCTGAGGAAAGGATGTGTGATATCTATCAGTCCTTCTACCAGACCTCAGCTTAGAGTTGGTCAAATGTTTTTTCAGTGGCACATTATCTGCATGCAGAAAATGCTGACTTTTAATCTTTTGCTGAATTCTGACCTTATCGTTTTGATTGCTGCTATGTAAATGAGTGATACAATGTAAATTTGCATGCAAATAATCACGGGGGTGTTTGACGTTTATAACATTTCTATCTTCAAAGTGGAGGCAGCCCCCTGTGAATGCCCTGAAGCAACAGCAAAAAACGGGAATTTAGGTCAGTAAAAGATGAGATGTGTCAGGCAGAAAAATGCCTGAAGCCACAATCATTCAAGTGTCTTTCACAGTCCATGTTGGCCGCAGCTGTCCCTGGGTGAGGGCACAGTATGTTCTTTGAAGGTTCTTTACCACAACAAGGAGGTTACCCAGGACCTATGACTATCAAACAAAATCCCTGCTCCTTCCTGCCCTTTCAGGGTCAAAAGTGTGAAATATTTTGAAGGGAACCACTCCAAGTCTGTTTGAACACCTCCTTTCTGGTTCTACTCCTCTAATTTTCTCATTATGGCATCTTCGTCCTTATGGACAGTTGCAAGAGTAATGGCAATTATTATCCCTCTGGTGAAGAGTGTGGGATTTACATTTATGGAGGGAAGTGATGGGGCACTGGTGTGTAAACCCCTCAAAGAGAGGTACTGAGTGGCTGGCATGTGTCCTGGTGCAAGGGCTTCATCCAGTTGTCCTGTCCCCACTCTTGTGCTATCTTCATCTTTAGAAATCTGTCCCTAACAGCCTGCAGTCCTGGGCAAGCGGAATTCCTTGCAGAGCTGATAACCGTGTCTCTGACATGTCTGCATGGAAATTAACAGTTTGAAGATTTCTGCATGAAGAATTTGTAGTGGTGCTGGATTCATCTTCAAAATTTCCTATTGTTTGACCTATTTTTTTCTTTTGCATCACCATATTTCATAATCCAGTAATATTAATTTCGCCCTATACCTTTCGCCTGGTCCTCTGCCTTTTTGCCAATAAAGTGACTGTATAAACTTTCCACATATTCCACTATTCTCCAAAGGGAAGAATATATTTTTTTTTCAAATGCCATTTTTCCAAGTTAATTAGTTAACATTGATACAGATTTGTCATTAAGCAAATCAAATTACAAGCCCACTAGCTATTGTGGCTGTTGTTGGTATTCTTAACTAGCTTAGTCCTGCAGGACGATGGGGAACAGACTCACACAAAGGTTTCGCTACAAGAAAGAAAACCTTATTATCCTGCTCACCTCACAGGGATATATCTCAGCCAAGCAGAATTTCAGAGGCAGCCGTGTTTGCCGATGGGCGAATGTCTATCACTGAACTCAGCTGGATATAACCTCTTGATACAGGATATAGAGAATTCTTGCAGAAGCAAAGCAGAAAATTGAGGGGGAAGAATAGATTTGCTGAAGCAGTAGCAAAAGCAACAGTAGCAGGGGATAGTGATGCTTTGTTGAGTGTTGCAGTTTGTGTGGTAGAAAGGAACAGCTGGCTGGTGACACTAAGAGGTTTTCGAGGTATTTGCTCTTTGCAGTGTGGAAACATAAACAGCGTTGAAGCCCCAAAGGGAAGAACCTTCAATTCTGCCCAAAGCCAGTAAACTCAATGTCTGGTTTTGTGACCTTTCTACATGCTAGACTTTCTATGTTGCCTGAATTGATGGTTAAAGTACAAAATCTGACGTTTTTAAGTATAAATATTAAAAAGAGTGTTTTCATAAATAGGAGGAAATCCAGAGACATGAATATTCAGAAGCTTTGTTCAGTTTGCAGAAAGCTGTCCAACTGTAACTGAAACTCATCTAAGTTTCCTGAAGCAGGCAACTTTCCTAGGTGAGGTTTTATAATGCAATTTCCAGTAATTTCTCTGTTATTGGTTTTGGTAGGATCATCAGAGTAGGATATCTTGTGGCATTTTTCACTATTTCAATTTCCAGCTTAAGAGAATGAAATTACTGAGAGGAGCATGGACTGTGACAGGCTGAAAGAAAACTCTCTCCTTTTTTTTTTCCTGAGAGGTCAAACTTAGTTTTCTTTAGGCTTTGGGCGAAGATCACTGAAAGGTGCAGGTGACTGTTACTGAACCCGCTTCTCTGGCCCCAGTTCTCACTCGAATATGGATAGTATTTCTTGTTCCTATTTTTGGTGCTGTATTCTCTGAATTACCAATATCAATATAAATGAAACCAGAGGGAGTAAGGTTTAGGCCCACAGAACCACTTAAGCGCTTAAAGGATTTCAAAGCCTTAATTCTATTTAAATTGGTTGGAACTGGTTGGTAAAATACATTTTTAAATGCAGATAATAGAGTGGGTGATGTTAGAAAAAAAATATCCCCATTGCATGTTTATTTGCATTCTAAACATCTCCAGCTTTGAGATGTTAAAGACACCCTCTGGATGGGTGGAAATGACCAAATGATATGTAGGTTCTGCAGAATGCATCGAGCAATGTTTTAAAGAGTAGTTTGATTTTAGTATTTACACTGTGGGAGGTAGAGCTGTTAGAAAAAATGTTTTGAGTTAAAAGGGACACTACTTTTAATTAAACATATTTCTGAATTGTATTAAATTGTTTACTTTTTCTCCAACATAGAATCTCAGTAAAAAAGGGAAAGTTGCAACAATCTAAAAATATGCTGGAGAAAAAAAGTATGCTTGTCATTTTAAATTACTTTTCATTTTCGTTTTGATTTTGTATGTATTTATAAGTTAAAAAGTGAAGGCGAAATCATTTGTTGAAATGAAACCACTATAAAAGGATTTTTTCATTTCCTGACTGAAAATAAAACTTTGGAGTCTTTAAAGCGATAGCCAGAGAAGCATCTGGGTTGCATTATCTGAATCCCGTGGAAATAAGAGGACATAACTGCTGAAATATGCAGCTGAAAATTAAGATCTCTCACGGTTGTTCCAAATCCTTTCTTTTTTTCCCCCAAGCCTTGCCTTTTACCTGAGGGCTTCTTTCAGGAGCCCTGGGGCTGCCCTGGCTCTGGGGTTAAAACCTGGCCCAAGGCAGGAGCCCCTCACCCTTGGCAGGAGCGGGATTAGCTCCTCCTCTGGGTTGCTCCCCTGCAGCTGGTGGGTGCTCAAAACTCAGGTTATGCCATGGTTACAGCCTTTCCCTTCAGGGCATTAACCTGGGGGAAAAGCGACCAATTCCTCACCCATTTCTACCCTGCCATTGCACTTTTTTTTTCCTACTCATCTCCCTAGGAAAAGAAGGGGGTGTATTTTGACAGGTGGCATTTTATTTATGATTTAATAAAAAAAAAATAAACACTTGCATTCTCACTTCTAAAATCTTGTTTTGTTGATTTGTGTTCTGGGCGGCTTTATGCTGCTTACAAGTTGAACTAATGGTAAAAACAAACTTCTCATTACCTATGCCACCCCAAGTGTTGATAAACAGGGATAGGGCAGGCCCTGCTCAGGCTGTAAAGTGTTTTCTTACATCAAAAATAGGTGCTGTTATAACAGCCAAAAAGTTATTCTATTTTGTACCTTGCTCAGCTGCATAAAACATGATTGTAGTACCTTGGTATAAATAGTCCCAACTGACAGGGCTTTCCTTATTGCCATTAGCATGTGCAAACACAGTGAGCTGGCAAAGATTAACAGGCTCTACCATTTTGTACCCATGGAGTTTGTCTACCTGCCAGCACCACGTTCCTTCTCTGTGTCTAAGAGAAGAACATGACTTTTTCAAATCTCGCTGCTATTACTATTGTCATTAATTTAGTAGGAAGAAAACATCTTGAGTATGTGTCATTTCCAAGAGTTATTTTTGATGTTGTATCCCCTACTTACGGTCTGTTAAATAGATATTTTAATGCATACAGTGCCAGACCAGTGGGAATTAATGTACACAATAAAGCTCAAACACACAGCCTTGTTATCAACACTAACACTGTTAAGAACAGTAATCACTGCTGTAATGTTTATAGCAGGCCTGTCTGTGTACGTGTAAATAAATTTGACAGATTGAGCAATATATTTGTGAAATGGTGCTCACTATCCTCCAGAACATCTTTTAGTAGATACTCCTCACATAGTTCAGCTATTTTTTTCCCAAAGGAAGCAATATATATTTTAAGTTGCTTGCTATGTCTGTGCATAAAGCTCTTGATTTATTATTTTTTTTCTGGCTATTTACAATATTAGAGGCTTTGTGCTACAGTGTGCTAAAAATGAGGGGACTGTGCATAAACAAATGGAACTTCATGGCTTATAGATGCTAAGTGATTTGTAGGGGTTTCCAAGCTTGTCAGCAGAGAATCTGTGTGGTAGAGCTACTCTTTTGCTTAATTTAACTTGTCTTATATCTATTCTCATTTTCCTTGTATTTCTATTTCTCTACATTCCTGATCTCTCTATATTTGATCCTAAGGTTAAATGATGCAAACAATGCTCTAATAAATATGTAAATTCCAGTCAGAAAGAGAAATTGTATTAGGAGTAATTGTTGCTAGTATTTCCACAGCAGATCTCACGAAGATGATGAATTACGTAACACTTTGAAGGTGAAAAACAATCATAGGCTTTTGTATGGCCACAAAATATGCTACAGACAGAAGCCAGAGAAGTTCCAAGAGGTCTTAATCCAGCACTTCATCCATGGCCTTTAGAGCTCTTACCTTACAGGGAAAGATCTACCCTTAAATGTATTATTTGTAGGCTTCCAAAAACCCTCCTGCCCTGCCTTTCTCAAAATAAACACTCAGCTAGGTCACATTGCTGGAAGTTTAGGGAACTTGAGCCTTTTTCCTGCTGCACCAAGTTGTTAGTTGTTAGTTGATGCCTATGTCCAAAGCTTCTGATGGATATGGCTCATCTCATGCCTGAAGCTGTTATCTTCCATACCTTGGTGATTGTTCAAGAAAAGGGGATAAAACACTTCTCTGTCACAGCCCTGAAGACACTGATGGCCTTTCTAGCCCTGCACAGGCTCTCCTGGGACTTTGTCCACCCCAGCATGTGGCCCAGGAGCCCTGTTTCAGCTCAGCTTGAGGTTATCAGTCCTTTCCCAAGAGACACTACTAGGGTGCCCATCTCCAGGCCTGTCTCTGGCCCTGTCCCCTGGGGCTATCCCTTGGGTCCATACTGTTTTCTCATCTCTGGCCTCATCTCCTGACCGGGCTCTCTGGAGAGGCCTTGGACATGGTTCATCACTTGCCTCATGTGGGCTTGTCAGTTGTCCCGGTGATCAGCAACTGGCTCTGCCTGCCATGTACAGCCCCCATGGGACTGTGCCTTTTCGTCAGAGCATGGCTTATGTTCATGTTACCCTTGGCTGCCCATCCCTCCTGAAGCTGCTGGCCCTCACAGCCCCAACACCTTCGTCTTTGGCTTTCTATTCTGAGCAAATATTCACATTACATGTACAAAACCCAAAAACTTTGTATTTTCTCGACCACTGTAACGTTCCAACAAAAGTATTTCCTATTTTTTGCATCATTATCTAAAGATACACCAAACTTAGAAGTGTAGGAGGCCTGGGTTTAAGTCTCTGCTCCCCAAAAATATCATCAAACAGGTCTTTCAAACACATTTCCTCCAACACTAGCCAGTTGAATAAAATGCGATAGGGTTGGGATTTATCAGTATTAGCTGGCTCTCCCTCGGGTGTCCTGGAGTTATGCTCTAAGGACACGTAGCAAACACCCTCTTGCAGTCAGATAGATGAGACTTCCAGAAAATCCCACCAAGTCATAAGTATGAAATAGGTCTCCAAGTAGCTGGGTGGCAAGAAGGGTCAGGTGGTGATGAGGCATTACTAGGAAAGCCTGATCTGCTGAAGGAAGGTAGCAGTCTAAAGAGTTAGGAAATACCCGAGCAGAGGTGTTTTAGGAATTCAGTAATATCTGCATGCTAGATGCAAGCATCTTAGCTCACTGTGGTTGCTACCAGTGCACATCTATTAGAAAGCTTAGCAAAACAAACCACCTTTGTGAGTGTCCCTGTACATTAGGACAGGGAGATATTTCTTTTCTAAATGCAAATTTATGCAGACTGAAACCCCCAAAACCCTAGTGCAAAGAGTTGTAAAACCATTCAGTGATGATTCACTTGTCTATGTACAGTACATTATGACTGCCCTGTTCTTTCCCAGGTATCTCCATGGGGTTAGTAGGTATGATACAGGATGCACAGGAGTCCCATGTCCCTCTGGGAGAGTGGCTGGAGGCCAGGTGGGATATACCTGAACCCCACCCTTAGCTTAAGAATGACCTAGCTCAAACAGTAGCAGGCTTAAACCAAAGTAAGCAAATTCATGCGGAGTTTTTTTACCTGGTTCTGATGAGATCTGCTGCTTACAAGGCTCTGTAGGAGAGAGCTACTAGAACTGCCTGTTCCCAGGCTACCCTACCTTTATACTGGCTGGCAGAAATCCAGTTCTTCCAGTCCTTCCCTGAGTGGTACAGAGTGAAGTTTGTGGCACACCACTTATGCCCACATTCACTTGTTACAGCATGTACTCTTTGGCACGGTAAACAAAACGATGCCAACCTCCTCCCTGCGTTTGAAATCAAGAGGGGTGAGGGCCCTTGATACACAAATGGAAGCACTCAGGGTTTTGTAAAAACTCAAGTCCTCGGTCAGAGATGTAAATAGAGTGAAAACTGACCACTGGAAAAGCTGCAAGCTTCTGAAACATCGGCACAAGTCTGAAGTGTGACAGACAGGTGGAGGCTTGAAGTGAGTGTGTTTGCACTTTTTACTGGACTCTTCTTGAACCAGGCACCAGCCGTCCTCAGTCAAGCAAGACATAACTCACTGGCAAGCAAGGCTATGTAGCGGCAGGGATGCTTAGGCAGCCCTAGCACATTTATGAAAGCCCTGCCCATATGCCAGTGTGCTGCTGCAGACCCGGGAATGTTCTTTTCTGATTACTCTGAAAGCCTGTCCAGCAGAAGCAGGGCAGAGATGCCAAGTAGCCTCATGAACAGGGGGGAAGCAAATGCATGCCCACCTCTGCCAGTGTAAACAGGCTGCATTTCTGATTCCCTCTCCTTGCATGGCCGGCCTAATCGCATGGAGGAGTTTGGTTTGTTGACCCTGTTGCTGTGCGGCTTCACCAAATCACAGCACCCTGACACTGGAAGGGACTCAAAACTATGAGGAAAGCAGGGCTGCGGAAGCCAGCAATGGGACATAGAGTTACCATGGCAAACACAGTTGGAAACATCTTTTTTGTTTCCTATTTCTTGAATCATCCTGGAAAAAGATTTGGATTGCATTGTGTAAACATATGTACTCAATAGTGAAGCCTGGAATAAGGACGTAGTCACTTTCTATTTTCAATTGCCAGAAAGTTTTACCTTATTATGGAAGTCGTTCTTTCCCAGGAGATAATATGAAAAAGTCATAACTCTCACTATATTTGTTCATTTCTACACCATGAAATCTTCCACTGAGCTAAGAGAAGATTAGAAAGGTTATCGTGCCATGTTTTTCAATACAGTGAATTGATCAGTGCTACAAAGTCTATTCGAGAAGCTAGGAACTCACATTCCTCTAGGCAGATTTCAATAGATATGTGACTATGTTCATGATCGTTTTCTGTCTGTTTCCAATTAATATTTTAATGAGCAAGTTTTCTTTGAAGAACCTCTTGAGAAAAGAACAAATTTTATTTGAAAGGAGAGAAAATTTCTAAAAAGTAAATTTTACATTTTTCCTCATTAACACTTGCCTTGAAGCTTGATTAAAAGAATTTGATTGATCTGGTCAGAGAGATCAAGTCACTCAGCATGGTAAAATTTTGAGTATTATTCATTAACCTGTTCTGAAAAAGGGCAGAACATTAAAACATAAAGAATTGGAGGTAAAGTTTAGGTGCTGCATTATCTTCAAGGAGTAGGCAAACCATGTAAATAAAGCTAATCTGCTACAGCTAGAGCAGATTTCTATTTCATAGGTTTGGTGGCAATCTTTTCACAAAGTGTAGTTCCCTTATGTTGAATTCTGTATATGCAAGAACATTTCAGCAAGTACACAAGACAGTTTTCACAGAGCTTATATGTCTGTAGCTCAGGTTTTAAAGCTGTGAACAAAATAAATATTAACCAGGCACTACATGGGAGGTTCATAGCTCTTTTCCCAATGGTGCCATCCCCCTGAAGTTGGGGATTTGTTCCCACCTTTGCAGAGAGGACTGTACAAGAGCAGCACTTGTTCATGGACAGCCTGTGACAGCGAGGCAGGTCACCAGAGCCCCTCACTTTACAAAGATTTTAGAGGTGCTTTTCAGCTGAGTTCCTCCTTGCTTTCTGGATCTTGAACCTGAGTACCATCTTTTGAGGCTTGCTTCCACAGGCTCAGGAGTCAGTAATTTAGGACTTTTCTATTCAGCACCTGGAACTGGGAACAGATGGATGGAGAGAGCTGGAAATGATGCTGTGGACTAGCCAAAGGTGTGCATTTAAAGTGAGCAGGACTGACTATATTGAAACTCTTACATGGCACTTTTATTCAAAAGTATAGGGCCTTTGCTCAAATTGGTTTAGGTCACTTTAGGATTAAAGGAAGACTGGGTGAATTAAACCTGCATTTACCAGTTAAAAAACATTTAAAAAAGGATATGATGTAAAGGTACAAACTCCTCAGCACTTCACTTGGCAAATTCTGAAAACCCCTGCTAATTACAATTCTTTTTTTTTAGTTCTTTTTATGCAAGTCTGTTTGTGTTTACTTTTTTTTAATGAATGAAGGTGTCCACCAGAGATAGACCATAGGCCATTTCTGGTACCTTTGCTCGTGTTTAGCTGCTTTTGCTGAGAATAGATAGGATCTGGATTTCAACAGATGTAGGCTGCCACAACTGCACTGACTTCACAATAACTATGCCAGTGCTTCACCCCCCTGTAGAGCAGATGGGACCCCCGAGCCCAGAGGTCACCCCTCACCCTCACCTTCCCGTCTCCTCCAAGCTTTGCACTCTTCACACACTCCATCTGGACACAGCTCGGGTGCATGTCATGGCCATTCCTCTCCCTGCCCAGGGGCTCACCATGCAACCATGATCTCACCAGATCATGCAACGTGTCAGTGTCATGGACCAGAGTGCAGGCAGCCCTGGAGAGCACAGCCCGCTTGCAGTGCTGCTCCCAAGACCTGGCTCCATGGTGATGGTCGCCACTGCCCTTGCTGCCCTGGCTTCAAATCCCACCAGAGAGTACAGCCCCAGCACTACAAAGCTGCAAAGTGAACAGGTACCTCTAAAAGTCTGTCTGCCAAGATTGCACAGGACCAGTCGTACTAATAGTTCACCATAAAGCCCTAATATGTATTTAATGACACCAAATTTTCTGCAATGCCATTTGCTATTTTAGTAGCTTTAATAGTAGCCTTAATAATAGCACATATTAGTAGCATTATTACTTGCTTGTGTAACACTCTCCACCTTTGCTGTGCTATGCCAGCAGTAACTAATGAATGTACATTCTAGGAAATTCATCCACCTGGAGCTGATTTCTCTGACTAAAGCTTTAACTTCAGGGAAATGGGATGTGAGCTCGGTGCAGAAGTGAGTATGAGAAAGAGTTGATGCTCTTTTGGAGTTACAGATCAGCTTCCAATTTCTGCTGATACAGAAAACAGTTTAAAAATAGATAATTCCACCTGGGCCATTTGTGTGCCTGCTGCTCCAGATCCAGCCAAGAAGAGCAGACCTGCTGCACAAGCCAAGCTGCCGAGAGGTAGGAATCCAGGATGGGGAGGTGCCAATGTACCATCTTTCAAACAGCCTTTTCCTTCCATCCTCCATATGACTGAAAAAAAACCAAAAAACACAAGCAAGAACAGATGAAAAGTACAATATTACTGGGTTACTGTATCAGTTTTGGGTTGTCTGATAAGAGCAGCTCACCAGCAGTGACATTGGGGAAAAGTAGAAAACCAGGCCTGAGATTACTTCAGGCTTTCTGTTTGGCCTTGAATGTATAGATACATTTATGTATACCCCCAAATACCATGCAGTCATAGGCCTAATCTGTGAAGTCAGAAAGATAAAACATTAGGACTGCAGACAGCAGAAGCAGGAACAGAGGTAAATTTTATAGCTTGCTGCTGAGATCATCCCCAGCCCCTGGGCAATTGCTATAACCATTTATAGCAAATACTATAATGTTTTTGAGGCTGTTACTCAAAAGGTAGTTGTCAGCACCTCCAGTAAGAGCTTGTACTTGGGTGATACTATGGACCCTCAGTGGGGGCAGATGGTGACCAGGCTTGTGCTGAGCCCTTGTTCAGGTTGGGTATTTGACTTTTGCTATTTGTTATATTCTTGGTCCACACACTTGAGCATCAATGCCTCGACGTCCTACACAGATCATCCTTCACTGGCACCACCCTTCTTCCTGTGCCTATTTAGGAATGTGGTCAGCATCAGAGAGATGGTGCTACTTTTAAGTATGCTGTTGTGCTAAGACCTGTTCCGACTCATAGCAGCTCCCAGGATCATATGTGGGCAATGTCAGTTTGACACAGTCATCCAGGCTCCTTCCTTTGGCTCCATGTTGATAGTCAATCCTTTGCCTTCCCCTACCCATCTGCTGAGTAGAATAGTCCCAGCACACAAGCCCCCTATGGCGGTATTCCCATTTCTCCCCCCTTTTGTTTCTTCCCCACCTTGCCACAAAAGCATGCGAGGCCATAGCAGCTGCTTTGAGCAGAACCTGTAACTGGTACCTGGGCAGCCACTAAAAATGTTGAGACAATTTTCTTTGCAAAAATTCCACCGGAAAAGCCAGGGACTGAACTGGCAGTTGAATGCTATTTTTCACATACTGACTGAAAGTTTTTCCTATTGATTGGCAATTAGCCTGTTCTAAAAGACTCAGGGTCAAATTCACAGCTTGTGTAAATCAGAGAAGTCCCACTGAAGTCTCTGATTTATTTCCCAAATGGTTTAAAAATTCAGCAGGAGCTTTAAACTGAAATGTTATACATCAAACAGCTGGCTAAAATTCAGAAAGATAGCACATTTTCTGTAATGTTCTTTGACATTAAGTACTCTTTATGGACCACATATAATCAATACAAGTGCTAGAGCAAACATTCTGAAAGTTTAAAAAAAAACAACCAAAAACCAGCCAAACAAAAAACTGCAGACCTGGTCGACATAAGATTTAGCAATAAGAATCAAAATGTGGAACCAAACATTACATTTTGAGCCTTTATCATGCTTTATAGATGTGGTTTAGTTATTATAATGAATCAATATTTTTTTTTCAGAGTCTTACACTTCTCTTGGATGGAGATTTGCCGCTCCTGTCAAAGTGACTGGAAGGATTTTGCTGGCTCTCGGTGGGAGTGGACTGCCTCAGCCCAATTCCCCAGCAGGTGTGGATATCGCCTATGTGCACGGAACAGTTGTTGCATTTTTGTTTCCTTTCTCTTCCCAGTTCTGCTTCTCACAACATTCAGCACACTGCTGTCCCAGACAAATGTTCTAACAAAACTAAAGGCCTGGGAGCTGGACGGCCTTGGGAGAATTAGGGTGGTGAAGGAAAGCGAGGGAAGCTCCAGAATCTGCCTTTTCTCTGGTAACAGACAAAGACTTTGTTTTGCAAGTTAAACAAACATTGCTGGACTTGTTTCATAACTTCTGGGAAGTGTAATGTCAGGCCTCCTTCTAGCATCTATGTATTTTAGGAAACTTTTGTAAGCCTGGTAGTTCTGACTGCAATTTTTCCCACATTCCCTTCGGTTGCCTAATGAAACAGAACTGGTTTGGTGCTGCTAATTTTCAGGGTACATATCTTATTTCTGGACAGAAGTATAGCCATACTAAGTTTTCTACATCTGCTCCACATTGTTGTGCAAGTAAGAAAAGACCACAGAGTGGTGATATTTCATTTTACCAGCCAGAATCTCTAATAATCGTTTAGATAAAGGCAAGACCAGGCTGACACATTTTCTTTTATCCTGTCTTCATTTAAAACATAACCAAGGCTTTTTTCTGACTTTAATAGAATCAGATCTTTTTTATTATCTCAAATACAATAATTCAGAATATAAAAAAGTGTAAGAAAAGGTGTATTATTAAAATAAAAGCGGCACATTCAGAAAGTGGAGAAAAGAATTTTACCACCTATACCAACACCCACTTCTTCGTCCCCAGGAGTTACAAGTAAATCTTTGGTATTCACATTGCCCTAACTGGGTGCTAGTTAAGTCTGTGTTGCTTTCTAATAAAGAGTGATTTTCTTGGTAGCAGAGGCATGTAGTACTCTTTATTTCAGAAATCCAGGCTTTTAAGCTAAGGACTTTTCCCTAAATGTTCAGCTGCCATCCCTCCTCCCACTCTCTGGGAGAAACAACCAGTCTCCCGTTTGTTTAACATCGGTGGCTCTGATAGATACAGCAGTGACTAGCAAAGCCTTCGCCTTCAGTACTGTGAACATTTCAACAACCTGTGCCTGCAGATTTGGAGAAGGACTGGGCTTTTCTTTGCTGAAGATCAAATTCCCCATACAGCAGGAAACTGCAGAGCTGCTCCAGCTCTAAACAAAGCTTCAGAGAACCAATGCTCAAGCCTTTGCCAGCCACATCCAGTAGAGGGTTAAAGAAAAATCCATGTTTTCTGCAGTCAAGTCTAAGGTGTAACTGCAGCCACCCCAGGAAGATTTCAACATAATCTTGCTTGCCTGCTGAGAGAGAATCCTTACAGAAACACAGATTTCAGGAACAGCTAATAAGCTCCAGCTTTCAAGAATTACTGTTTACCCAGAATCCTAGCAAAAAAATGTATTCACTGCCATCATTAAGACATACGGTTTTACTATCCCTGGAACAACAGAGTGTTGATTTTCTGTTCAGAAGGATTACCTTTTCTTTATAGGGAGGCATGGGCTGAACTACAAATCTTTTTTGAATGAGGATCTGAAACATCTTTTTTTTGGGTAGGTTTGGCTGTGTGACAGTTCTGTCAAAACAAAGAAAGAGCTTGAATCCAAGTCTCCTGCCACGTGTGTTAATAAGTGACTATCAGCTGTTCTTTTTCATACTGTATTTATCCTTTCCCACTCTCTCAAAACATGTTTGTAGGCAAAACACATGCACAAATTCTCAAAGAATCAGAAGAAGTCTGTAACAGCAGTTAATATCTCACTTCTAACTTCTGAGGAAGCCATGTGTAGCTGAGACTTCATTTTCTGTAGGGAGTTTGTAGGGTATACGCCTGTGAAGAGCGATCTGAATAAGCAGCCCCATTGGCTAAGTTCACATAGCAGAGGAAAGCCACAGTACCTCTGAATCCCTGTTCGGTTTGGGTTGGTTTTTTAAAGGCAGGCTGGTTCAGAAAATCCTGCAATAATGTGGGAGCCCAGTACAAAATTTAGGTACTAATTCAGTGGGTTAGGGTTCAAGATAAACTTAGATTTAAATGTAATTTTGTGATTTTTAGAAAATAACATAGCTCAGACTTCCGCTAGTGGAGCACAAGGTGGAAGCAGATGCAAAAAGATATAGGAGATCCGTAATTTGTTCCACTATTCTTAATATAAGGGCAGTGGTGATTACATTATTCAATATAAGCATAAAATAATCTGTCATAACTGAGAGCACTCGGGCTCAGACAGGTAGTTACTCTTTGGTCCCCTCTACATGAAAATGAGAATCATAGAAACAAACGCCCAACTATTAATCTGACTTGTTAAATGGACTTAGGAGCCCTATTCCCATCAATTTCAATACAGAACACAATTAAAAAATGAATGTGCAATGCAAGCTGTACAGTGCTTAAAATGCTGTATTTAACAGTGTTATTGCTGAGTTTAGCCATCATTTCAGGGAGTCAGGCACCTGCATTATACCAAGGCAAATCTATTTCGTACTTGACTGTCAAAGTGATTTGCAGCAAAGCCCCAGCCTGGGATTAAGATCAACATCCAGACATCTGGAGCTGGTTGAGTGATAAAGAAAAATTCCTGTCTGTAAGATCAAGCAGCAGAAATGGGCAAGAAGGTGCAGCATTACCCTTCAGCTGCCTCCAGGCTAATGAGAGGAAAATAGTTTAGTACTGAATAAGTTAGGGTGATTGGGACAGGGGCTGCCTACACGAGATCAGAATTTCTGATTTAATTTGAAACACTAACTTAACCTTGCTGTCACTTGGATCTGTACCTCCTTACTGGCTACGCATGCAGATGGGGTTGGCTTGATTGGATCTAGATGAAGGAACAAGGCCATGAATTTTACAGCCACTTCAGGGTATGACTGTAACCAGGTGCCAGCTTCAAAAACCTGTCCTTTGCCAGGATGGCAGTAAATAGAAACAAAAAGAGAAGGCATCTTTGTCAACATAAAGCCAGAGGAAAATATGGTACAACATGTCAATACCAGAGAATTACTGTAAATGAAGTTCCAAATAACCTAAAATTCAGAATTAATATCAGATTTCCTGTTTCAAAGTGACTCACAGAACAGCCTAGGATGGTGATCAGCAGGCAATACTGTTAGAGCAGTTTTCCTTGAATCCTGTTTTCACTCACAACTGCATCCCATTTCAATAACCTTGATTGCCTCTGCTAGAAGAATAGATGTACTGAAAATTGCACAGTTTCATTATTAGTGAGATACCTGCAGATTTTTAGCTAACTGTTTGTTAATCTTTTGTCTAGCTGAAAGAACACTGAAGGTTATTCTTGTTCCTTATACTAATAAATACTGTTATATACTAAATTACATAGAATATTTATTGGTTATCTAAATGCTTAGCACCTTATCAAAACCTTTACCAATTTAGATAATAAGCTCTGTTAAATGTTTTTTGATATCTTTTGTGTTTAGGTGCCTACACGAACTGCTTCAAAACTTGTTTTTTCTGATCTATTTTAGGAATATTCTAGCACAGAAGAGGCACCTATCAAGGTCTTAAGACCCTTGTGGTGTAATTCCCTGGGAGGAACCCCAGCTCGATGCAAGGCAACACCTGTTGAAACAAAGGGAATGTTGCCACTGACTTCATATGAATTTGCGTCAGATGATCAAAAGTACCGACTAAAATATTGCTGTGCTTATCATCTCTTCTCTGAGTTTTAGTTGCATATATTATTTTTTTCCCATGGTATTACTAAGAAATATTTAGATCCACAGAACATGAAAGGAAGAATCACAGTTTGTACTACAATAAGAGAAAGTATGTTTATTGTACTTAAAAACGTCCATTCTCATGGACATACAGAGATTAGTTCATTTTATTGGTACCATTTAGTAGGTATAATAACATAAATTGAACTTTAATCCTCTACAGGGAAAAAGCCTACATCTAGAATATTTTTTCCACTGTTAGTTTTATTATGACATGCTGAATTACGTTCTACTATTCCAATACACATAAAACAAATAATAAAAACAGCACTTGCCCACCACAGAACCCACCCTGCTCGCTGCGCCAAGTAGACGTAAGGTCCCAGTCCAATTGGTGTAGGAGGGGTTCGTAGTGAGCCTGAGGGTGCAGTTAAGTCACAAACGAGGTCAGATGCTATTTGCTGTGACTTTACTGTTGTTACCTTAAAATAATGCTAAATGGCAATAGAGAAAGAGGTATAGGAAAGGAGGAAAAGAGAAGCAGTATTTCAGAGCAAAGCAAGAAAGGTCACCACCAGCTGGTCTGCTTTGGTCCACCCCATGTGATGCCTTCAAGGTCCTCCGGAGTCAAGAGCGTCCCGTTGATCTGTGATTCTCAGGTCCCTCAAGTCACAATGACGGCAAGGGTCGATGGTGGTGAGGGTGCTGTTTGCAGCAGGAGGCAACGGTAATTTGTAGTCCCTGTTGACTCGTGGTTTGGCCAATTAATGTGACAGTTATCTGTGCTCATCCAATTATTGTCCGACACGGTTGCTGTGTGACTCCCCTTTGCCTCTGCCCCCTGGGCAGTGCTGGGGCCTGCACGGCAGACGAGTTTTTGGGGGTAAATAAGATATAGCTGTTTTGTGAACCAAGGATGTACCTCCTTTGACATTATACCATATACACAGGTGGTAGATATCTTGCAGCAAGCGAGCTTTGAGACATCCTGTTTTCGAGATGTCAGGTTCTCATGTCCAGTTTCTCACAATACTATGTGTGACAGTTTTAGCCATACAGCTACTGGTGCCATACTGCTACAGGTGCAGATTTTCAGGCCTGTTTAAGTGTCTAACTCCTACTGAAATCCATAAAATAACTTAATCACCATAATGTTCCGTTTTGGTATGCCTAAATCTTAAGACTATGGACACTGAGAGGAGCCCACAGTCTGATGTTTAAGTGATTTGACCAGATGCTCTATGACAATTAGATCCCGGGAAAGAAATTTGCCAGTGCCAGCACATCAGTCAAGGATCATGAGATGTAGGCAGTAGGAAATGTAAAGAGAAGAAAACAGAAATCCGAAGAGTTTTGGAACTGGAAATCAGAAAATCTCCTCACAGGAGAACAGAAGAGAGATGGTTTGATCTTAGACATGCAGCTGATACGAATAAATACCAGATCTCACATAGCTTAAGTGTCCAGCCTCCAAAGGAGAGGGATGCCAGCAGAGGAGTCAGAAGGAGCACCTGGTTCAGCTTTCCCCAGACTCTGCATGTGGGGTACCCTGCTTGGGGGTGGTGGTACACTGCTGTGGTTTGGAAAGTATCTCCTCCTGCAGGTCATCACTGTCACATGGCAGATCTTGGATATTTGAACCTCACCAAATCATCCAGCCTGACAATACTGTTGAGAGAGATAGACACCTCTGAAATATCTGAAAGCTCAGTGCCGTTGTACTGCCCTGTGCTTTGTTGTTTGCCTACTTGGGCTGTAATAGTTAAGGATTACAATTCTCAGAGTAACCTGGATTTTGAGGTCTTTCTCTGAATGCAGAATAGCAGGAGATCACTTGAAAGAAATTACTTGAGTCTCTGCAAATAAACCCCACAACCCTCTGCCTCTCAATGGAAGGAGCGATATGAGAGAGCTGGTTTGTGCTTTGATAAATAGGCATTGCCTAAAGAGGAAATGTGGCCCAGATCCAAACCAGGGTTTATGTACCTGGATTGATACTGAGGTGGGATATAGGGCCCTCTGACCAAAGCCACCTCCAACAACACCTACCCAAGGGCTACTTACCTCAAAACCAGCTAAACCCCATCACATCTGAAGTGGTCCTCAGGAGCTGCCCGCCCTCCCTCCAAAGGGTTATCTTCTAGTTTAGTTGTCCCACTTCAATGGATGCATTGGGTGGGAGAAATCTGGGCCTGTGTACCTGGATGCATGTTTGGATACCACAGAATATCGTAACATTTGTAGAAGATCCATGAATGTATGACAGACAGTTGTTAATTCAACACGTTCGCAGACAAGTTTGGAATTTGATTTTATAAAACACTGTTTCTCTTTGCTGTTGTTCAGTTACTATGAGCAGTAAGGTGTGACCTTAACGAAGGCAGCAAAAAGAGTCAAAACTAACATCTAGTAACAGGCTGCCCAGAAAACATTCAGAGACATTTCATTTCCTATTAGTGTGTACTTTAGTCCTACAGCACAAGTGGAATGTCAAATGAATCATTTTTACACCTTTCCCTTGAAAAATCCACCACAATCAGCACTTGGATTTTAACAAACTGCATTTTTCTGAGAAAGTTGTTCCATAAAAAAAACCCAAACTATTCAACCAAAGTATCTCTAATTTTCTTCACTATAAAAATATGCTTTAGAAATTTTTAATGGATCTCCTTCAGTTAATTTTGAAAGAAATAGTCTGAATTTAATTTATACTTTTTTAAAAGAAGGATCATTCTAAACTCAATTTATTTCTTATTGATTGGCTGTGGTTTAGTCGCAGTCTCCCCTAACTTAAATGGAATTTAAAATATTTCTTTCTACAATGGAATTCTGTCAAAAAAAATTAATGACTGTTTTTCTCAATTAATAGAGTTTCTCTAAGAGCTCTATTAACATAGTGTTTGTTCACCTTACCTGGCAATAACTCACTGAGGTTAGGTATGAGGATAATAGCATATGTGGGAAGAATGAAAAGCTTATAAGAGGTGCAAAATCACAAATGTCTAAGCCTGATGGAGTCCTTAAAGGTCTGAGACAAAAGGAGTAACAGAGGCCAGTGTGAGCTGGATGGTATGTTCCAAACTTTTGTTTGGGTCAACCAGAAGAAAGCTGGTAACTGGGCATAGGTTTCATAGATCCCTTATTTGTTTTATGACTATTTGTCTATTCTTTTTCCATTTACAGAGATTCTAATATAAAGACACAATCATTTCCCGTTATATTATATGTGTGCATATGCATCTTTTATTGTATATCGTTAATAAATGGTTTGTAATTATTTCACTCAAGTAAATGCTCTTTCAAGAGCACTTAACCTCTGGGAAGCTGTGAAGTTGAGAAGCTGGAGGTTCACAGGGTGCTCTGGAGACATGCCAAGTATGCTTTCTGCTCATGGTCACCTCTAGAAGACATTCTTCTCCCTGCTGACAGGAGGGAGAGCCTTGAGAGCATTTCCACCCCTTCCAGTGGACAGATCTTACAATGGCAGTTGGGACATAAATAAATTTCTTGTCAAAGATGATAAACTTGCCCGATCCTTGTTGATTGCACCTCTATAGTAACCATGGGGTGCTTTCATTAGCTTTAAATTTAAAAGTCATTGGAGTATTAGCATAGATTCAGGATGGAAGTAGACCTGGCTGAGATGGAGCTCCTGCTCCCAGCATGACTAATTAATTATATTTTAAATAGTCATGGCATTAAAAAAAACATGGGAAGGCCCTTTGTTGTTGGGTTAGAATATATACTTTCCTTTCTCAGTAAATACGCTAATCAACAGAGTGTGGTTTGTCCTTTTTCTTCCTGATCTGACTCTTTCGTTCCTTTCTGTCTTGTGGAGGGCTTAAAGTATGAACACCTCCATCATGTAGGACACAAAAGAGGAAAACATGGGCTTGAGTTCACTCAAATGGAAAAGAAACTAGAAACCTCCCCTCATCTTTCATTTTTCTGGGAGGATGCTCCACCCAGAACTCCATCAAGTTAGAGGTAGATATGGGTAGACTTTCAAGGTGCCCCACTCTCTCCATGTCTTATTAAATCTCAGGGCACAGCTGCAGGGTATGAATTATGTCTGGATTATGTCTTCCCCACAGTCAGTTCCTCCATAACCCTGCCAACAGTGGCAGACAAATGTCTCTGCCATTATTTCCAGATCTTCCTTTGATATTTCTCCTCTCACAATAAACCCTTGGTCCCCCAAGGCATCTATCTGGAAGCTCGTAGGATTCAAATGTAGGTATGTCAAGATTCTCCAGGTTCTTCACAAATGTTATTTATTGTCCTGACAAAGATGCCCGCTGCACACCTCAGCTGCTGCTGTGACGTTGACAGTGTAGTGCCCTAATTCAGAATCAACACATTTTTGTACTTCTGCACCGTTGCTCTGTAAATGGTAGAAACAAAATTTTAGCTGACATGAAACTAACCACTCTATTTTTTATTTTTACATTCTGAAAAGTATGCAATATGTAAGCAGTCTGCATTAATGGATTCATTCAAGATAACTTAAATTTGACTAATTTAAAGGATTATTAGGAAGCTTTATACAGAAAATAGAAGCCAATTGAAGTGCAAAGGGCCTTAGCAGCTTGCATTCCTCACAAAACACCACCGTCTGTAGATCTATGAAGAAGCCATGATGTATGTGAGAAACATAGGTGACAACAACATGGCTGTGTGGCAAGAGTCGAGGGGTCCGGAGCTGATGGAGGTACTCCAGGGGTTTGCCTTTGTCACTTGACAGAGTTGGAAGGAAGTTCACCCTCCTATTCACATTGACTCTGACAGAAACCACAGCCGAATATTTACAAAAATTGGCTGAAGTAATTTTCTGAGGACAACTGAACACTTATTTTCAGCCATTCATTCTCATACTGGCTGGGTTTTCTGTACTATCTGCCAGGTGAAATGCAGCTCAGAAGACCCATTTCACACAGCTTTAAGGACAAAGTCTCTTCTCATGACAAAGTTTGATGTGTGGCTGTCTGAAAGCTCCAGGACATGATAGAGCTTCAGAAATCAGTCTTTGATTTTAATGTGGCTAGGACTGGTACCACGTAATACAAAGCCTCTCCATATGATTCCATCAGCATGCTTCATTTTACTTGCCCACAGACAGACATAAATAAAGTTCCTGTAACTTAATAAATTGCTGGGTGCCACTGGTACACCTAATCTGGTCTGACTGATGTGTTAATTAGGCTCTAGGTGATTTCCTAGTGTTTTACCCAGCTGGAAAGGAGCCTGACCAGGATGATAACTATTGAGGAACTGTCTGGTATTAGTCATTGGCTTCCTTCCCTACCACTGGTTTCCTGTAAGCCTCACAAGACCTCGTTGAACCTGGAAGAATTTACCATATTCCATGGTCACCCTAACTGGGGGGGACAGCAAAAGCTGGTTAAGCAGTCAGCCCTGCTGTTACCGAGTACTCATAGCTGCTGCAGTCAGTGCCTATTAATAGGATAAAATGAGGATCTTACACATTGCATTTAAATCAGGCACAGGCTTACCTCTGAAGAAGTTAAATTCATATCTCATCAAATAATAATACCCGCAGCTCCCAGGGCACTCTCTCAGATAGCGTTAATAAGATCTTGCTACAGTGAAAAGAGTAAAGACATCAATGCCAGGTTAATTCAGCATTTCACAGCTTTTCTAAAGTAATCCAATGGTTCATTATGTGACTATCCCTCAGACTACATTTTCTTTTCATTCCTGTCCCTGTGAACTATATTTTATTGTGGCTAAAGATTTGCTGTCAAGAGTACAAAGATTATTAAACAAAAGTTACAAACTTAGGTACCGCTTGAGATGTTGGTAATAAGTAAGTGAACAAACACTGGGAAAAAATGCATTTTAATTTACTTTCATGCAAAATTTAATTATAATTATTTAATATAGCATCAATTACTAGAAGCAACAAAAACCTTCTCATTAAGGTGGGTTTTTAAACATGAGAATTCTCCAAAGCATTCCCTCTGTTCTGTTTTTGCTGATAAGGGGAAGAAGGGAACCATTCTGCTATGTCAATCAGCTGTTTTCCAATCCCTCCCTAATTTGAAAGCTGTGATTCCAAAGGCATGCATTGTTCTTGCTGCTTTCCCTAGGAGCTCATTCTTATAAAAACCTTCCAAATAGTGACTGTAAATAGGCACACGCTATAGGAGGGAGAATGTGGGTATTGTGCAACCTTAAATGAAAGGGAAAATGCAACACTTGGCAAGTCTTCAGTTTCCATTTTCATGCTCTTTCTAAGTTTGCTTCAGAGGTGTGTCTTTTGCTGTACCTTTTCCTCATATCACAGGCTGTAAGGAGAAGGTATTTGGTGCTTGGTTGTTTGTCCTTAACTTAAACAGTGATTAAGGATCACTGCAACAAGTGACTTACTATGCCACAAGCACTGAGATGACAGACCTCTGATGTGCTAGTGACTCCTGAGACAACTTCATCAGTTTAAAGGAGATCAAGGGCCACAGTGCATCAAGAAGCAAAGTAGAAAAACTTCACAGGCATCAGTTGGCTGAAGGGGAAAAGAGGGAGAAACTGGGTATAAAAGGGCAGAGGGGATGAACACTGGCCTGCAGCAGTTATTGATGTCCGTCTGTCCTCTTCTTGCAAAGCTAAGGAAGGGGAAGCTGGATAAAACCACCAAAGCAGATGTCTGCACCTCTTTTAATGCCTAAAAATAGGCATTTGCCTTCAAGATGGAGAGAAGCACAGCCCTTTACTGGGAAGCGTTGTGGGCCATGACAGTGCTAGGTGAGTAGTGAGACCTAAAAGGAGAGGCAGCTAATACTTCTTCCTAGACAAGGTGCCATCTTCAGACTCTATGCCTGGGCTGAAAGACTGAACATAGCTTTAAAAAGTGAATACAGCTCACTTGCTAAACTCTGAAACACAGTAATTGGGACCTGCTGGTCATGCATTCACTGTCTGCAGGGGAGAGGGAAGGCAGGGCTGACAGATAGTTTATGTGGTCTTTCCGCGGGAAACCTACAGTCTTCATCCAGTTTCTGGAATGATGTGCAGAATCACATAAAGAAGGACTAGGGTAGGGCACTTATCTTGAAAACACTATGTGTGTTCAGCTGATGTGAGCAATCCTTGGTTCTGCTGCACCATTTGCCTGCTCTGAGGTAGGTATGGGACTAAAGTAAATGTTTTTGAGATGTAAGCATGTAGAAAGACTGCTGGTTTCAATTTCCCATTCTGTTGTAACATTGAACAAGTAACATCTCTACCTCAGTTTCCCTACTATGAAAGGGGCAGCTGTCTGGGAATTAGTTAACGACTGCATACCTGAGCAGAAGCAAGTACATCAGGGAGGATTAATGTTTTAATGCTTCCTACATACTACATCAAGTTGCTGAATTCCTTTTAATTCCTTCAAATGCACATTTGAGTATAGCATAGTGATGATTCAAAGCAAAAAAAAAAGTAGGTATTTGGGACTGCATTTTTTCTTCAGAACATTGAGCTCTTTAAGGCATGTGGACAATTAACATGAACCAGCAGAGCTGGCACAAGTAGGAGGATTTCCATTTGGATGCACCATCTGCAAGAATGGTTAAAGCATAAATGCAGCCCACATTGTTCCAGGAAAAGCTTACCACAGAGAGAAATAATAAAGGTTCATCTCTATAACCTAGTCAAGGATACACAAATACTGGCAAAGCATAATCTTGGGATGTCGTGGAGGTAATCCTTATGGACTCGTTCACCCTAAACTGAGAAAAATTCAAAATGTTTTGATTATTTCCAAGGGACTTCTTAATACCATTGGAAAGATACAGGCTGCACTGCTATCCCAGAGCCAGGAAAATTCATTGTTCCTCAAAACTTCACTTTTTGGACAGGAATCAGTGTAGTTCTGATCACGGAAACTGTAATTGTCACAGTTAGGGTATAAATAGCATCCCTACAGACTTTTGGTCTGCTTTTCGTCCCTAATGCAGTTGTTTCTTTCATAAAAGCTTTTGCACTGTCTTCAAAGGAAAGTCTGGGTAAATGTTCAACATTTCAATTTGCTGAAATATTCCCTTCCATTTCAGTTATGAGTTTCCTGGATGATCTTCTGCACCTCAGTTGCCAGCCCACTGAGGTCTTCTGCACTCCTAGTCTACAACAGCTAATCCATTAAGTCCTTAGCTGGGATGTGATAGTTAATGTCCTGGCCCACTTTTTCCAGATGAGTATGCAAACTGAAGCTTGCAATGATGTGGGCCATCATTAACAGGGACCTCCTGCAATGTGTACCAAGGATAATAGCGGAGACTACTGAAATAAAATATGGTCATGTTCTGCCCTCTTGTTTTAGCTAATGGGCTTCCAGTTATAGGGAACATTTCCAGGTTCAGTACGACATCATACCTCCAGGAACAGAGGTCTGTCAGGTGACTGTGAAAGCCTTCCTCTCCCAAACCAGTGGTCAGGTTGTTTTCATAGCAAGGGCAATCCAGGTGAGTGCTATGCAGAGCCATGCCAGAGGCTGAAGGTATCCCATTTTCAGGAAGTATTTTCATGACTTAAGAAATAGTGTGAGATATATCTCCCAGTTTGACCATAGAATATAATAGAACAGGTATTAGTACTTTTTCCATATATAGTTATATAAATTGGTATCAGCCGCTTCTACTGTGGTTAACACTGAAGAAACAAAGTAGATGCAATCTAACTCAAATAAAGGGGCAGATTTCCAGCTGAAATAAATCAGCATAGGTCTGTGGAAGTCAGTGCACCCACAGTTGTTTGTCTCATCAATCCAGGTCTTACTAAAATCACCGAAGATGTTGCCATCACTTCAGTGGGACTCAGGATGTCTTAGTGGCTGGGGCTGTTGCAGTTGGGAAGGTTGATGAAGAAATGGTTTCCTTATTCTTCAAGCTCTCTCAATAATAACAAAGGTAACTCTAAAATCAAACCTTGGCTTTTATCACCATCTTCATGGCTTCATGAATATCCCTGATCTGTCTAGTACAGTGCCAGCCAGAGATATTCCAAATAACTCTAAATAAGCACACATATTTCGCTGTCATCGTTCAGTACCATAAAGGGATATAAGTTCAAACCCCTGAGAGCTATAAAGCAGATCCATGAATGCTTGCTTTGCGCTATTTATTATCCTGGTTGTACTATCACATGGAGCTAGTGCCTTCCAGATCAGCTACGATAGCTCTGCACAGTAATGCATTGTACAATGTGGACTTTGATACTAAGGCCTGTGGTCAGTGCTATGAGCAGAATCGTTACTCACGAGGTCTCTGCTGATTATGTGTATATTAAGCAGAAAAAAACCCAGATATACCACAAAAAAACTAGATACTTATATGTAAGAGAGAGGGAGAGTGTTTTCCACCCTCCAACTCTGGGCTCCTCACTACATTCAAAACCCTAGGGAAATACCATACAGCTTGTTCTTCTTACTCAGTCCTTGCCTACTTGTATATCTCTCCTGGGATTGTGACCTGCTGGAGCTGAGGATCATGGGTTCCATGTGGGCAGCCAGACTGTTACATATCCTAATGGTATAGCTCATCTATGTTATCCTTCCTTTATCTCAAAGTAGAAAAAACAATCAGTCATAGCTGTGTATCTGAGGTATTTTTCTGGACCTCCCCATTCCCCAATTTCTTTGTCATTTTAGGATATAACTGGCATGACCTAATTTCAGGTACCTGAAGCAAAAATATAAATGTCCAAGGTAGCCAGCCTAGGTACTTTCAATAAGCCATGAGTGCTTTTAGGGTACAGTTATACAACAGTGTGAGACATCACAGCACTCTGAAGTGTTAAAGATGTGCCTGTTGCTCCTGCTGACCAGACAGGCAGTCTGTAGAACCAATGCAGTACAGTGTAGACACCGCAGAACTCAATGTTTCAACAGAGAAATCTCACCCCAGGAGACTCACAATACTTAGTGTGTAGTGAAGGGAAGGCCCGGATTTTCCAAACCACTATCCATATATCCACAAGTGCCGTATCAGCATTAATAGGCCTTTTGGAAAATGGTGTTAACGAAAATTTTGCTGAGTATCTCTGAGAAAAAAACATACCATACCAATAAATCAATCTCAGCAAAGCCACTTAGGGCTTGTCAGGATTAGAGGCCAAACTGAAGTTTCTTGCTAGAAAGATGTATAGCCAAATCTGGAAGATGGTGGGCTTCCTCTTGCAAGGAGACAACCAACCAAAGGACCAGCTTTAGAAAGTCAGGCTTGCTGGCCCATCTCCCCCAGAGGGATGGAGAGAAGGGACAGGGGGCTTCTGCCAGCCCAAGAGCTCACACCAGCCCTTGCCTGGGATCAGCATGGGCTTTCCAGGAGGGCTGCAGGGAGGCCAGTGGTGCCCAGCAGGTCACTCTGCTTTGCCTACAACCAACTGTGAAATACAGAAACCTTGCTGTGCTGGAGCATCATCGCTGAGTACTGCTCTCGCAGTTCACAGAGAATCAGAGCTGTTAGAAAATCCTGCCAGAGGGCAGCAAATCCCTACAATTGTTTTTTTATTTTTCAAATTGCGGCATGTGATTCTAAATTGCAGCCTGTTGAGCTCCCCTTGTGAAGAGCTGCCCCTCTGCTCCTGCCCCTCTGCTCCCGTGTCTGTCACAGCCTGGATGGGGAGGTCTCACTAGCCAGGCACATCCCTCGCCTGTTTTACCCCAGGGTTCGGGGAGTGCTTCCCAAGCAGGATCTGTGCCATTTGGCACAACACATCAGCAAATGGCTTGGCGACCACCCAGTGCCCTGGGGCATCTCAGGCATCGCCCACTGTGCCACAAACCCTGGGGCAGGCAGGCCCAGCGCTGCCCAGCCAGGCTGCACCGTAGCCCACCAGGCTCGCTGGGGGTTGCTTTTGCTGGGGTCTGCCCACGGGTGGGAAGTGAGGAGGCTCAGCGCTGCTCCATGCCATGGGTCAGCGTGTCCTTCCTCCAGGGGGGTGTAATTAGCCCCACGTTTTATTGGATATACTGATTTGCTGATCCAAGGCCCTCGGAGCTGACACATGGGAGAGGCAGTAACCTCAAGCTGCTACTGCTAATAATAATAATAACAATAACAACAACAACAATAATAATAATAAAACAACAACAGTAATAATACCACTATAGGTTACTAAAGGCTGCAGGGAAGCAGCAGATCTCCCTGTCATGGGGGACTGTCCTGGTTTGAGCAACACAGGATTAGTTTCCCTTTCAGTAATTTTACTTTTGAGTAGGGACTCTTCTAATGCTAGGGAAAGTTGCATTTTTAGAAGGCTTTAGTGTCTGAATCTGTGAAAATATTTACTTTATAGCCAGCTATGGTAAGCGGGTTTCAAGATCTTATTCTCACCAGGCACACAGATGAGGAGGAGCGAGACCTGGACACTTGACCCAATCTGGCCAACAGGATTATTTCACAGCATGAAATATAATTTAGATAATACAATTTAGAAATATAATTATAAATTAGAAAGTTTGCTGAGGAGTTTTTTTCTCCCTTGGTGGCTGTGATCCTGGGAACTTCTGGCCCCGGTGCCAGACCCCTGAGCGTTTCCCTGCATCCTGAAGCCACAGCGCCTGCAGTGTCTGACATTTGCTGTCCCCTGCTGGGAGTGCACAGCTTCCAGCTGATATCATGGGCTGAGTATAATCCTTGTGTATTTTATATTAGTATTGGGATCAATATTGATTCTTTATTATTATTAATGTTTATTATTTAGTATTATTCTGTTAAATCGATTTAAATTTCAGCCCTCGTGTCTCCTTCTTTTTTCCTCTTCCTGGGTTGGGAGGGGTCATCAGGTGATAGAATAATTGTCTAAATAATAAATTGTTGTGGGTTCTTCAAACCATAACAGGTACATAACACAGAAATATATTTGTAGTTTTCTATTATGAAGAAGGAAACAGTTACTGTTTTGTATTCTGTATAAGAGCAAGTGACTGAGGTTTACCAACTTCTAATTTTATTCCATTTAATGCATTTAGCCACCACACAAGCACACACACTCCAGCTTGGGGCAGGCTCCAAAGCCACTTGCTTGCAGCATGCAGAAAGGATGTCCTGTGCCCAAGCTATGCTCTGCTCAGTATATTTCCCTTTATCCAGGCTTTTCAAATTTTCTTCTAATTGTGCAGGATTAGAACACACTAAAAAATTCTCCTCCTCTTTTTGCTTGGTATTTCTTTCATTTGTATTTCTCATAGTTGACAAAAAACAGGATGAATGTGTTCATTTATACCCCTTCTGCTAATTATACTTTAATCAGTAAACCAAAGGAACATGGAAGCAGCCCATCTTGGTGAGCATCTGATAGTAAAAATGTACAGTGAGCATTTTCTCCCAATAGGGAGAAAGTAGAAACTGTATGTCTTTATTAGACAACAAACAGTTCTAACTAAGACTAAGCAAAATCAGCTTAAAACAGGGAGTTTTGAATTGAATAGACATAGAAAACACTTGAACCAGATCATAGGATACTGCTAGAAAAAAAATAGCTGGCTAAATGATAAGAAAAAGTCAAAGCATTTACCAAATTATACAAACTCTGTATCCCTCTCCCCAATTAATCTAGAGCTCAAGAATGTACTTTCAAGCTTTGGCATTTATCTTGTAACAAAAATCCTCCTCCAGTGACGTTATACTATTCATGCCAAGGGATTAGAAAAATTGCAAATGATGAATAAAGACAATGATCTTTTCTCCTTACTGGTTAACATTATTGCAACAGCACAGTATTGACGCAGCACAACCTGGATGGGCTTTACCCTGTCTGTCTCAACAGGCAAGCTGATTGCCAAATACCCTTATCAAAGACATGCATGGGTTTTGAAACAAGAATTTTCACACCCACAGACATCCAATAAAATCCCTGGATTTTTATGGAATAATCCTTTTGTTGACTTTTTATCAGCAAAGCTAAAACCAATACACTCAGAAGTCTGATGGGCTGGAACAAGGTTTGTCTAGTTGAACTCATGTTCTCAGTGAATTTTGCTCTCTGTGCCTGTCTGGATTTGGAAGCAACATTTTCAGGGGCTGGTACCAGAGGAGATGACCCTGACAGCCGCAGAGCTTCAGCAGCCTCAGGGAGGACAGTATGGAAGGATGCATCGCTGCCATCTTCTTTCTTCATATGGCTGGGGTCTTATTAGACCAGGGCGATCTTCAGCAACTTGCCTTGATGAGATTCTGTGGAGTATCGTCTGCTATGTTAGTAAAAGCAGGGGACTCAATATGCAGCATAATGAACAATAAAAATGGAGCAGGACCTCATCTTATTATTATCTGACTGACCCAGTAACACTGATGGCTTATTATAGCTGGGATTCAAACCCCAATAGTGCAGTGATTCACTAATCCTTATGAAGGTGCTGGGAGTGCGTGGACTGCCAAGGGACATTTTATAGTGTTTTGAATTTAGGGCAGGACACCCTCAAAATGCTACAAATTAAAGTATGAATCCGTTGCAGCAGAGCTATTTCCCATAACACCTGTAAGAAATAAGCTGAATAAAGCATCAAAAGCTATAATTTAGCATTTTAAAACACATATGTCAAGTTAGGAGGAAGGTACTGATAGCAATTTTTTAGTAAAATTTAACATATTATAGTGAAAGATTGGGACTGCTGGACAGAAGAGAGCAGATTTTAGCAGACAAGATCCGTGTCGGCGTGGGGCTCATCAGGACAGTCACCTGGCCTCTATCATCTCAGCTCCCTTTGCCATCAATGTGGACTTTTTCAATACATACGTGAGACCACTTGTGGTCTAGTGGCTGACTAGATAGCTGGACTGCTGAATATGGAAAATGAACGAACTTGATCAAGTGTCCTTATGCTATTTACTTCTCCTCCACTTCATGCTTCAGAGTTGTCTCTCATCTGCAGACAATTACACCTGACAGTTGTCCAGCCTGAAAGATTAGACTTATACTTAGTGTTAGCAAAAAGGCAGATGGTTTGATGGATTGAGTTAATGGCTCACTGAAATATCCATAAAATCAGTCTTTATGCTTAGCTTGTACTTCCCTGATGCTCTTGGTGCCAGTCACTGGGTCATTTTCTGGCATACACTGAAATAACCACAAATCTTCTTTGGCCTGTGTCCAGCCTGGCAAGGTTCTCAGTGGTGTTCATCTCAGGATGATTTTCCCCATTTTAAGCCCAAAGCTTTTCCAGTATCCCCCTTTTCCAAAGAAGGTAGCCTTTGCTCTAGGAACTATATTATGGATGCTTATACTATAGAATCAGCATAATGGCCTGAATCCTCAAATAGTCTGAGTGGTCTGCATTGTTATCCCATTATATGCATGACAGTATGAGCAAAGCAAGGAGATTTGCATTCTTTGAGAGTACGTCATCCTGAAGATGTGAAGACTGTGTTCAGAAGCTGGCTTAAGCTGACTCCCAAGATGCTCAGGTTTCCTGCCACACTGCTCATTTATCTGCAGTTCAAAATACCCACGCTGCGAAGAGCCACGTTTGGGAGATGTGCTTAGAGGACCACAAGACAGTGTAGCCATCTACCTGACTTCAGGCTGCGTTAGAAAAAAGTGGGAGACAAGTTTGAGGCATCATATCTGCTTGGGCTCTCTCTCTCTCCAGGGAACTCCTGACTACCTGGTGCATCCACTCCTCAGCACATACCAGATATGGGCTTCATGGTATATTGTTACCATCTGCTTTTTCCTATACTTCTGAGGTTACTGAGAGAAAAGATCGAATGCCAACAGATTAGTGTAGATTTACTCTTATTCTCCATAGCATTTTAAATAGTAAACTGATTCTTTTAAGAAGTAGCTTTCCTGATTGAATTGTATGGTAAATCCTAACTGAAAACTAAATAAATGGTGGTTGGTGTTCTGAGCATGTCCTCCTCAGAAATTAAACAAAAGGTTAACCCTGCACAGTGGGAAGGAGCTGCCTCTCCTCCCACTGACTTTCCTGGGAGTCCAGCAGAGTTGCTTTGTGTTCGCACTGGGATAAGATCGTGCCCCCACACTGTGCAGAACAAACACCTACACGCACGCTGGGGCGATTACAGCTTGCACCCAGCACCAGCAGCTTCGGGTGACATTCCTTTCTTCCTACTCCTACAGAATAGCTGTAGCACAACAACAGAAAATCCCTTTTGATTTCCCACTGCCGCCAGCTGAGTATTACATTAGAACTAAATGTTATTGTTGGAGGAAATACAACAATTCAGTGTTGTCAGTCTAAGGGATTATTGGAATTATTTTAAGCCAGGAGTCATGTAAACCTTGGTGAGCCTCATGTATGGATGGAGATTTGGAACAAACCTAATGAGCCTCGCTCCGTGGCTGTGCCCCCCTGCAGCTTCCCCATCTAGCTCTCATCAGCAGCCGTATGACCTGCTGCTTCCAGGGGAGAACAGAGGAAATGTTTTGAGGAACTGCTGCTGACTGTCCTTGCAGCAGCTGGTGGGTGCTGGGAGCTAATGGACTACTTCCAGCCTAAGAGGAAAAATCCAAGGGTGAACAAAGCAAACTTGAATATTTCATGCCTGCTTTTCAGCTACTGGAAATCAATAAATATATGCCATCTCACATTGGATGAGATTGTGCCCCTTTAAGAGTGGAGAAATCACAACCAAATTAAAATATGAGATTACTTTCTGGAAAATCACAAATCAAGTGCTTTCTGTCAAAAGTGAGGTGACTCTACCACTCAAATTAGCATCTTCACTGCAATCAGGTCTGTTTATTATTGGGTTTTAATCCATGTATACTCAGAGCTGAGTATTGCTGCTGAGATATGAATGCAACAACGGTGCTTACACATCACTACTCCTAAATCAAAGTACATCAGTACCTGAATTCCTACAGAGGCACAGGGAGAGCTTGTCTTCTTCTTCCTTACTTCTAGGTTTAGCAAAAAATGTTATTTGTCCAAATTCCACAAAATAAAGTTTGATGATGAGACTTAAGAAGAGAGTACTTGTCCATGGAGCAGTCCAAAGTTACTGAAGGGCCTCAGTTCATGCTTGTGTTAATTAACCCCATACAATCAGCATCGCTTACTATTGCAGGCACTCAAGGACTTTGCGGGATCTTTGTGCGTGACTCAGTTTCACCAGGCTTGAAGAAACACCTTCGATAAAGCTGTGAAGTTGCACACATTGGCCCTGCCTCCCTCCTGTCCCTCACAAGGCCAGTTGCAACTACCCTGGGGGCAGCAGTCCCTCATCCCCAGGTCCCACTGTAGCACTGTGAGGGTGAGGAGGGGCAGAAGGAAGGTCAACCTCACCACCAGGGCTTGCGCTCTTCCACGTAGGGCACTTTGGTTCTCCCCACGCCCATGAAGCCAAGGCAACTCAGCACAGTGGAGGGCATACCTGGCATTAGCCTGTCTTAACATCTCATAGGGAAACCCTGTGCAGAATTGGAGAGCCAGATTCCCTGGGCTTTAAAATGCTCCTATTGAAGCTCCTTTATGGGGAGGGGCAGGAGCAGCCATACATGGGGGACAAGGGTAACAACATAAGGTGAAAGAAAACCCAGCTGCCCTCTGTGTACATAACCCACTGCCCCTACTCAGGCGAGGAGTGAGGTGTCAGCCCCATAGGGTATCCATAGGATACCTTCCTCCTTCCAATGGGACGTACAGGGTGAGTGGACACAATGCCAAGGTAAGGAACAACTTCAGGGAAGTGAAATCTAAATGCTTTTTGTTTGGCCCTGGAAACCCAGCATCTGAAGGAGCAATATAAAAAATGCTCTTAATAATCTGCTGTCTAATTGACTGAGAAGGTTATTACTAGCATGGAAACAAACATCGTTTTTCTAAAAGCTGCCCACAAATGTCAGGCTGCTTGGCTGTCCGAGGAGAAAAGCCAGGACTGATACTCTGGGTTGCTTTGCTTCTCACAGATACTGGAGACCACCTGAAATAAAAACCAGGAGAGTTCTTGCTGTAATGGAAAGATGAGAAAGGAGCTCTGACTGTCTCTGGGAAAACAAGCTGCCAGCATGGTAAAATATCATCCTAGTAAAAAAATAAATAAAATGTTTGAAGGGGCCACATTTATTGTTGGAATAGGAGCAGCTGCATGAGCGAAGTTTAAAATACTGTCCTTTGAAATTACAGAAGTCTGCTTATTTTTAGCTTGTTAGATGCTGTTAGCTTCCCGTCTAAACATGGTTACATAATAGACATAATCCCCACGGCAGCGGTGGCCATACGTGCCAAGCTATAGGGTTACACAGCTGCCTCCGAGCTTCTTCCCACCAGGCAGAAAACAAAGGCTTGCACCCCTTGAAACTCCTGCTGCTTCTGGGCCAGACTTACAGACACACGTATCACAACATACACACGTATGTGCTCATTCATATGCACATGTACATGTAGATACGTGTGTATATTAACACACACACACACATACAGCCCTTGTTTTCTTATTGCAGCTTCAACAAGGTATTAATTGAATTGGAAAAATGCTACCTTGGAATTACTCTGGTGATATTAAACAAGGGATGAGCTGGTGCATGGTAACTATTAAAAGCAGCAAAGCTAAATCTCAAACACAGACTTACTTAGGGAAGCTACCCAAAGATCTCTCCCCCCTTTTCTACTGTGACCTCTAACTGCTCCTTAAGGCTGCGAGCTATGGTATGTGGAAAGCACGTGGTGCCATTGCTGAATAAGAACAACGTAGAAGCTTTAATCTCATTAAGAGAGATATGACATCATTTGTTTTCCTTGAGTTTTTTGAAGGATTGGACTTTTGTCCCTGAGAAGCTGTACTGTTCCCAGCCATTGTCGTTCTTCAAAGTGTACAGAACTATCGTTTCCAAATTATTTTTAGAGTAACCTGTGTTTGCAAATACTCCCACTCTGTGAGTCTGCCCAGATTGACAGGAAATTACTTTTCCTGAAATGTAAACAAAAAAGTAGTTGTGGTTGCCACAGCATCTTAAGTCTATGAGAGTTTCTTTGGCAAAAACTTTCATGTGTCTCCTTACTATGCACAATGTGAAATTTTAATTCACTATCTACAACAAATGCTTTCACTGCAAAACAGGTAATTTTTAATTTCAGCAACATCGTTTTATCTGAGCAAGGAGTTTTAACAGAAGAAATGTATGCACGGGTATTTGTGCACAGTGTTACAAATCCAAAGTGGTCTGAGATTTCATTTTGTTGGTTTTGTCTGTGAAGGTAGTTAGAACTTTTTTTTTTTTTTAACAATGTCATTCTCATTTTTACAGAGCCACTGACCCTCACAGAGAACATTGCATCTGGAAAAGGTGATGAAACACAAAAATATCGTTATGATTATGTTTAACCAGCGAGCTTTCTCATCTTTTTTCACCACTTACTCAGTGGCAAAAGGAGACTTCAGAAAACATGTTAAATAACCACATCCCGAAGTTGAGCCTCTCCATGCAAGCTTTACCTGTCCTTGCCTTTGGCATCTGGTGAGGCACTGAGGTCTGGGCTGGTCAGCAGAAGGAGCCCTCAGCTTTGGGGGAGCCCAGCAGGCACCCTGGCATGGCAATACCCCCCTGTCCTTGGACCAACGTGTCACCTGCTGATCCCTATGGAGGAGGCATGGAGGAGGGCAGAGGCTGACAGAGAGAGGTACTGCCTCTCTCCTGCCAAGGACGGGTTGGGTGAACCATGACCATTGCTGCCAACTACATACCAAGGCTCCTTACTCATGATGCATTGTCTTGAGCAGCAATACTCAACTTACAGGCTTTGCAACTACTTCTCTATGGGTTTTGCCCACGTCCTTAACCCTGACTCAGCTGTGTGAGCAGCACAATGTGAGTCAGACAGAGGACTTAATCTGACTTTAGAAAAAAGCATCAGGGGGAGGCACCTGTTTTTTAATGAGGGAAGTTTTGACCTGGATGGTTTCACAATCCAGATCAGCATGAGGTCACCTGAACAGCTGTGCCAGCACAAGAAGGGTACAACACACCACGGTACAGGGATGGGAATGAGAGGAAAGGTTGGGAGTAGGAAGAAGATGCCAGTGGCATCTAAAGCTGGTAAAACTGGGACTGTGGCCCCACACATCTACCTGTCAGACTGCAGTGTCAAACAAAAGGAGTCCTAGCCTTGCCATACATTTTATGAGTTGCTCAGAACATACAACATTATATTAAATGCAACACCCAGCAATGGTGAGAGAGAAAAAGGAAACAAGCACAAGATTTCCTCAAATTTCAAAGTTTTGGAATGCTAAATTGGAGAAAAGCTGAAAGTCTGTCATTTATGCTTCTGTTGGTATTGTTTATCCTCTGATGAAAAGCAGAGGATTAGAGGACTCTATAGATCAGCATTTGGGAAGAGTAAAGATTATCATCCTGAAGCAGAGGTGGTTCAGAGGAAATACAGCAAATCCTTGTTCCTACTCTCTCCAGAAACTAGTGCCCACTTTCCAGGATCAACTGTGCTTAACAGCTGGTTCTAACGAAGGACATCATCATAAAACTTAGAGCACAGTTCTCTGCTCCTCCAAATAATTCTAACACAGATAGAAATTGGATCCTGTCTTTCCAAAGGCTGGACCACACAACTAGACCAGAAAAAAAAAAGAATGTGTAAAATTACATGTATCAGAATGATCAGGCAAGACATACAACAATATTAAATAGGCTGCAATAAAAAACACACTTTGCAAAGCTGTCTCTACTTGCTATTTATTATCTGTACGACAGTAACAGCTGGAGTTTGATTTGATCCAAAGTACCATCAAAGACAGAAGAGCACTTTTAAAGAAATAAATTATCAAGATTGTAATGTGTGATACTGTTTGGGAGGTTCAATGAAGTAGGGGGAAAAATAAAAAAAAAGATACATTTCCCCTAATTTCTAGGTAGCTGGGCTTTGCAAGAAAGCCTATTCATTGTTATTTTATTTCAGTGTGCAGACTTGGATTAAGTGAATCGATTTTGAAGATAATATTAATTTAATGCTAACAAAAGACAAAACATGATCGTTACCAATATTGTTACTGTATTTCACATTTCTACACAGGAAAGAGAAAATAGACACCAGGATGTCAGTAAACCCTCTGCTGGAAGGGCATTGAGTTCCCCCTATGAGCGCAAAGCACCCACAAAAGAAGAGAAGGGAGCACAGGAGCCCTTCTCCTCCTTTGCTTCTGTAGCAGCTGGCAGGGTGGTGCATCCTCTGGGGTCCTCCCGAGCATCAGGCTCCAGCCTACCATGAATATTTGACTCATTGACTGGCAGTTGCAGAAATTTCTAGTCAACAGTACCTTTAAATCTGATGGCACAAAACTACCACTGGAATCACAGAATCATAGAATTGTCTTGGTTGGAAGGGACCTTAAAGATCATCTAGTCCAACCGTCAACCTAACCCTGACAAAAATCACTAAACCATATTCCCAAGGACTATGTCAACCCGACTTTTGAACACCTCCAGGGATGGTGCCTCAACCACTTCCCTGGGCACCCTATTCCAACACCCAATAACCCTCTCTGTGAAGACATGTTTCTTAATATCCAATCTAAACCTCCCCTGGCTCAACTTGAGGCCATTTCCCCTTGTCCTATCTCCTGTGATTTGGGAGACGAGACTGACCCCCACCTCTCTACACTCCCTCTTCAGGTAGTTGTGAAGCATGATAAGGTCTCCCCTCAGCCTCCTCTTCCTCAGACTAAACAACCCCAGCTCCCTCAGCCTCTCCTCATAAGACTTACTCTCCAGACCCCTCACCAGCTTCGTTGCCCTTCTCTGGACTTGCTCCAGCACCTCGATGCATTTTTGTGGTCAGGGGCCGAAAACTGGACACAGTACTCGAGAAATACCTCGGAAAAACCTCTAGAAGTAACATAAAGAAAATTAATCCATGAAATACTGAAATATTCGATATTTTAAAGCATGCACTGATGCCTAACTCTATACTCTTCACATTGTCTATGCAGACACAGTGGGATCAATGAGTTGGAGCAGATGTGGATCTGGGCACAGTGCTGCTGCTCACAGAAAATGCCAATTGACTTCAGCAAGAGCTGCAGTGAACATTTTGTGATCCCTGGTCCACATGAAAACTTTCCTCATCACAACGTGTTAAATTATCCAGCCATGAAACAAAAAGGCTCAGTGTCCTTTTTTAAGCTGCTACATGGATGAATCCTTGTACAGGTTTATTCAATTTGTTTACTCAAGTAAATGTTCCACTGTCACAGGAGAAGCTTTATCTGCTGAATGTATGAGTAAAACATGAGTTAAGAGTAAAGGAGCTGGTAAAAAAGAAGGGGCTGCTTTCACAATGTTTTGTGTCTGAAGCAATTCCAGGAGTGGGAAATGAAGAAAGCAGAATGAAACTATTTAATCAACAACGCCTTTTCCCTTCATAATGAAAACTTGTTAAGGAACAGAAGTCTTAGTGGCACCATTTCTTATTTTCTTGCACTGCCTGAGAAGATGTTAGTGTGCAGTACAAAGCAGAAGAAGCTGCATGGCTCCTAAGAGGAAGACATAAAACTTCTGTTTTCTCGATCTACTGAAGACAATGTGAACCCAGCCCTCCATTAGCCTTTGGTCAGGCAATTCACAAAATATTCCTGTCCAGCCCTGGTAACACTGACACATGAATCTCTGCTTCATGGCTTCAATACTCTCCAGGCTGGGTTCACCAGTCACCTCGAATCTGGGGCCCCTCTTGAAGTGATGGGCTCGGATCTTAAAATTAGTAGGTGACAAATGGAGGTAATCAGAAGAGTCGCTGTTTTTGCGGATACATCTTCCATTCTTCTTACACAAGACTTTGCTACAGAGTTTGGCTGCTGAGGTCACGTTAATTACATAATGTCCTAAGGGTCCATCAATGTACCGTTTCACAGTTGAACAACTCTCCTGTAGATAATAAAAGACCATGACACATTTATCAGTAGCTAGCATTACCTTCAAATTTCCTTACATCTAATTTTAACATTACCTCCAAATTTCTTACATCTAAGAAGATGCTAGTACAAAACTGTTCTCGCCTACATAAATCTTTCTGGATTTACACGCTGGAGTAATCTATTAATTTGAGTTTACTTCCACAGGTAAGCTTAGTAAAATATTAACTTTTGTTATATTGTATATTTGGCTGTTTGGAAGCAATGTACAGTATTAGACTAGGGAGGAGTCCTAGTAAACAGAAGAAGAGTTTATATGCTAATCTGAGACTAACTAGTCCCTTAAGTAGAGATTTATGGTAACTGCTGATGAGGAGCAGTGCATGGGACTAATAGGTTTTAAGGCACACTTTGGTCCTGACCTCTCCAACTCTTTCAGTTTACAAGGAGCCACATCACTTTCAGAAACCAGCACAGAAGTAGCTGCATTTGTAGCTAGAAAGTTCCAGTTCAGATCTCCCTCTTCCTCTGCCCAGGTCAGTGATACTTTGCCAGCGACTTCAGAAGGAGGAGAACAGACTGTATGAAAAGCAGAGAGGACATCAAAAGCCCAGCCGAGGTTCAGGAGTGGGAGACAGCCTGCCCTGGCTCCTGTGAAATCCCAGTGCAGCCTCCTGCCTCTTCCACCTCTTCAAGAAAGATTATTTGTGAAAGCCTGAAGAACCTGGGAGGACTAGACCTTTTATTGTGGTAACATTATTTTCCATGTGTCATTTCAACACTAGTGACCAGAGAAAATACCCCTCCTCCAGACTCCATTCCTTTTCTGTGGATCTGTACAAACCACCATACCTACAGTGCAGAACACTGAAAAACAAGCTCTGCTTATATTGGTATGTTATTGCTTCAAAAAGTGTCTTTCTTCTAACCTGGACTCATGATTCCACAGTGCTACAAATGGTCTCCCCAAAGCAATGTGCTCTGAAGAAATGGGGCTTCTCAGCCTTATGCAAATATAGAATTAACGAGACCTGAAAGCAGTACTGAGCCATCATCCTCAGTCACTGGCTGGTGACATCAATAAAGACGGACTGGTGCTATGGAGGGTGTGGTGGCAGACAAGAGGTATTGAAGTGATTCCTTAATACTAATAAATTGATACAACCTACCTTTGAGCTGGCATATTGCATACTGCCCCAGAGAACAACTCCAGCTGCTCCCAAAGCCGCACTTTCACCGATGGTATTGACCAGATCTGTCTGAAAAAGAAGGCCAAAACAAGACATCAGAAAATCAAAGATATAAAATCAAAAGAAAATCAAAAATAAAAAAGGCCTAGGATATAGGCATCACCTTTTTTTATTTTTGTTATTTTCCAGGGGAAACATCGGTCCTGTGGTATATTCTTCACAATAAAATCACTATTTAGTTTAGATAGAAAGATCTTCTGTGTATCTCCAAAGGTTTGCATAGGTTGCATTCATGAGTATGACAAATAAGTAATAAAATCATTATAGTTTATTCACCAGGGGTCCTCCAACCAAACTGGTGGAGTAAGAATTGAACAAGCCATTTTATCTACCAGTCTTTGAGCGATTACCATACCTACGCAGGTAACATTTTTGGCAAGTGATGACAAGTGTAACTACACATCATTGGATCAGCCTTACAGTGTCTAATTGCAGTTGATAGGCTTTAGGCAGGTGCCTATCTTGTGTTGCTTTAGCCATGCCAATGCAGTTGCAGAGCTGCCATTCCTACCAGCATGAATGGCATTATTCCAGGAAACCTATCTTTGAAAAAAGAGCCTCTCCTAGTCCTACAGAGTGCCAAATGGGGAAAAAAACTCACATTTGGGTACTGACTCAACCATGTCCACTTTTAGAGCTGCACCAATAAGCAGTCGAATTGTAGTGACAGCAGTAATACAGCTCTACCAGAGCAGAGACTGTGTGTGGAACAGGAGACACTGATGCCTTGTCAACAACACAGAAATGTACCTTACAAGTGTCTTAAAGCCTGAAACCCTGAATATTGTGCCTAGAGAAATGCAATTAAATCTTAGAAAATATGGAAGATAGTTCTTCTTCCACATCAAATCCACATCTAAAGCCATTTCTCTCTACATTAAATTATTAGAAAGTAATTCTTGATCAGTGTTTGTAATGACATAACAATATTTCTTGATCTGATGAAGAAATAGCAAATTCCTTTAAAATGTTAGCGATGGTCTTTGATCCAATCTTTTCACCTCTTTTTAGAAGAAACCAATCCGAAAGACCAGCCAAATTATCACAGTGTGGTGGTGGCACCTTAGAATGCAAAATGATAGAGTGGAAGAACCGTATGATTATTGTTAATTACTCCTAAATAATTTATTTCACTGCATAAATGGGCCTGTTGATTCACCAATGCATAGTTAAGAAGTCCCCATTCCTGAAATTTTTATGGCCTGAGAGATTGAAAAGAAAGCACAAATAAATGCCTTGGGAAAGGGAGAATCTGCTGAAGTCTTGAAGACTTGAAGACAGATACAGAGAGGTCAGAGTGAGCAGTGACTTTGACCCTTAACTGAAGATTGAACAAAACAGTGCAAGAAAACTTGCAGGAGTCTGAAACAGTAGAGCTTGCCTATTGGTTTTTACTGTAGGGTCCAGGGTGATAGAAAGTATAACTGGTCTCGCCTGAAGTTCGTGTTGCTGCTGATCATCCAAGAAGTCTCTTAGACAATGTCATTACTCTTAAAAGTGTATAGTTCAGTGTTAGTTTTATGAAAAGCTAGTGGTCTGGGCTGCAGATGTTAACTTTCAGGTGGGAAATCAGGGTGGTTTTTTTCCTATGGAAATTAATTTATCAGTAAAAAAAAAAAAAAAAGTATGTGAATTAAAGAGAAAAATATCAAATGTTAAGAGAACGTGAAATACAGCCTGACCTCTTGGTAATGAGGGTTCCCAGGCTTTCGTCAGCTGCAAAGCATTTTATGAAGATTACCCAGATACAAAGGATAGACTGTGATTCTACATTAAGCACACGACGGTTGAGTGATTTAGCACTAACATAGTTCAGATCTCATTAAAAATTAATGAAACTTTTTCAGACAGCCAAAATAAATAATCAATATATATTTAGCATTTCTGCATGAACTAAGACCTGAGCAAACCCTGAAATAAAAATTTCATAAGTAGTGTGCTTCAAGATTTAAGGTGCTTGAGCAGGAGTCAGTAAATCGAGGTTTTGTTCCCTTGTGTTCTACATCTTGCTTTTGTAACTTTTAGAAATCATTTAGATTCAGATCCACAAAGGGATTTCAGCACTTTGTCTCTAATGCATATGGGTATAAAATAATCAAAACTGAGAGCATGACCCTTAAAGTTCACCTAGTCCTCTGGGTGTGTGAAGTCCAATGACACTGATAATTTCACAACTGAAGTTCCTGAGCCACTTGTCCTTCCACTTTCCCACACGCCTAGAATCACCACCTTATCAAAGCTGAGAAATTCAGCACTTTTCTCAGACTAAGGCCAAAATCCAGCATTTGATTGGAAGGCATATACCCCTAGGGATGCTTAAAGGATTCTTACAACATTTGCACAGGTGTTGGTTGCTGGTGAAACTAGCTCACTGCAAAAAAAAAAAAAAAATCATGCATGAGACTTCATTTGAACAATTTCCTTCCACCTTATATTTCCTCTTTTTGCATTCTTTAAAAAAAAAAGTTTGAGTGCTGAGTGTCCTTCCTAGAGGAAAGAGGATTAGGAAGACATGGGCTGAATTTTTCTCTCTTCCTCCATGCTTAAAAGATACATCCTCTCCAGATAACCCACCAGCAGGGGTCACCTTCACTGTGAGGTTACAGCCAATGTTTAGAGGGGTGCCATTTCTCTTCCTGATGCCGTTTCACCTTGCACCAATTCAATGAAGGTCCAAAGGAGAGCAAGAGAAAGAAGTGGGAACCTGGGTACAGCTTATGATGAGTTCAGCTTAAAATTAGGTAACATGCCTGCAAGGAAAGAATAAATTTCTAGGTATAGTTAGCTCTTTTTCTGAATGATCAACTCATGTTCAGTACCTCAAAAGCCATCAGAACAGAAGGGTTCTTCCCTGAATAACCTAAGAACAGGAGGTTACACCCTCTCTTTTATTTTTGCTCTCTCATACGCTTGTTCGTTTTGGTCTGGCGATTCCCCAGCTCCTTCCTGGTGTCTTCACAGGGTGCTGGATTCATCCTGAGCAGGCTGGGAAGAGAAATGAGCCAAGAGCCTCCAGACCAGAGCTGTGTGCTCTGACCACCCAGATGGTCACACAGAGAGGGAAGCACCACCACCACCTTCCTTTACCACAGAGGGGGTTAGAAAATAAAAGCTTCACCACTCCATTTGCATGTTTTGAGAAAAAGTAAGTGCTTCTCATCATGGCAAATCAGGAGCAGAGACAGGGACGTGCCTCCATGAGGCTCTGAGTGAGGAACACAAGGTCCACCAGCAGCCTCAGACACAGCAGTCCTGGTTTTGGGACTGAACCCAGCGCCACTTCTGACACAGCACAGCTTGGCATTAGTGAGGGCTCACTGGCACAGCTCTGCCATATCCGCATAGGCAGGAAGAAAACATACAAGTTTAAAAAATTGCAGATATATTTTTGAATAAGAGTATCTTAGAATAAGGTGGGGAATCCTATTTCACTCCTTGTATCAGACCCTCATCCGTCCATGTGAGAGGACTGTCCTGAAGAGGCAACTTTGTGAGTCAGCTGTCACTTAGGCCTCTGGTATTTCTCCAAGTGATAAACGACTCAACTAAGCTGCTTCCCTTCAAATGCTCATTCTCCTTCAGGCTTTTGGGGGCAGTGTGCAACAACCAAAGATCCTGGAGATTGTGCTGAGTTGTCTCCGAACGGACAACTAATTGCCAGAGAGGAGAAGGATCTAGTTCCTATCAATTCTTCTCCATATTTTGGTCAACCAAGTCACCGCATTGGGCACTATAAAAATAGGAGGTGAGCTAAGCTGTTTCAGTTGCAGAGTTTGAGAGGAAACAGGACAATCAGTTTTAGTTACATGTTGAGGAAAAAAAAAAAAGTACATCTCTAATTTTTCCTTTAAATTTTAAAGAGTCTTAGTTACAGACATGCTTTTTCTGTATTCAGGAATGGTAGTGCAAGCCTGGCGTGGTTGCTGGGAATGGTCTCTGTGCACATGCACACCTGGTCATCAGAGAAGACTGAATGAGAGTAGGTGAACGAGAGAATTGTTATCCATTATTCATTATTTGTTAGTTGTCATCCTGCTTTATTAATGACCTCAGCCATCTAGTCAGGAAGCACAGATGCTACTGTGCAACTTCCCTCTCCCACACGTTTAGCAGTGAATTGTCAAGGCAGATAGTTTCTAAATACCCTACAGATGGCAAACTTGCATTTCTAGCAAATAGAGAAACCTTTCATAATGATTGGAATCCCAATTCAGAATTCATAAATTGTTTCCAAGAAAAAAAGTGGGATGAATTTCTCAGCTACCTTGTGCACAACTCACCTGATTTCCAGGTGTAGTCAGGATGAGAGGTACAGCACACATAGCTACAGCAACCGTTTGGGACCTGGGTCTTTTGTCATTCTGAAGGTCTGCTAGGCCTGTATCTCTCCCTCAGAGACTCTGACTCACAACATTCTATTTAATTCCACTATGATATTTACTGTATTTTTCATACTGTGTACAGAAGGGTTTACACACATGGCTTGAATGTGTCAGCAATTATTTCTGCTGGACCAGAATGTCACAGCTCTTTCACAGCTTGATGGAGCAGGACAGCGGTTCTCTTGGCCTTGTCAGACCTGAAGCATCTATTAGCCTGTTATCCCAATTTTCTTATGGCCATTTAGCCTGGATGTCATTGTACTACACTAGCTCCTTTCCTTGTCACATTCTTGCACAGCATTGCTGGAGCTCAGAGGTTTCATGTCTTGTTTTTAGGTTTGTGAGCATCTCTCAGGGACATGTCATGGGTCAAACAAGAAGCTCCAGTATAGTCTAAAGTCTGAATACACAAACCCATATTTAAAATATCTTGGTGGCTTCAGGGCTATGAAGGAAAACAAGAACATTCTTTTCCTGATCATTCTTATTAAAATTTTTCTTAAGTGCAACCCTGCAAGTTCCTGGCTGTCCCAAGCTGTTCGCACAGATGATGTGTATTATCTGGAGATACATCAAGCCCTGTCCCCATGGCTGCCTGTAGAGCTGGGAACTGTCCTTATTAGAAAATATGTAGTGGAGCCTAACCCAGAGATGTTTCTCTGGCTCAGTAGGGATCTTCCCCGGCTGTAGAGTTATAAAGTGATGGTTAGAGCATCCAAAAGTAAATGGCTACATGCAATTGAAAAATAGGGCAGTGAGTTAGAGAGTATAACTTTATAGGAACGTCGCTCCAATTTACCACTGTATTGTTCAGAAAATAGTTTAAGGTAAAACAGTAACTCTATGTCACCACAGATTTTGAACATGTGCGTAACTGGTAACAGCAGGTTAGTTTTCATAGCTTTCAGTAACATTTGTGGTATTTTTATATTGACCGAGGGACTAATTTGTATTATAAAAATGTATTATTACAGCCTGTATTTGAGGAATACTCATTTATTTTGCAGCCTGAGTTCTTCGGTGAAGGTGTTCTGAGTGAAATCCTGCATGTACCAATCCCAGTGGCTCCTTGCCTTTAGTGGAACCCAGCCTCGCCTATTTGCCCATGATTTCTGGGGCAGCTAGGACCTGCAGTTTCCACATCACATAGAAAACAGCTCCAAAGAATCCCTGGTTGCTGAAAATGAGGCAGGCTGAATTCATGATTGCTTCTGTGTGCCATTTGCTCCCTGGGGGCAGCCTGAAACACTTCCCAAGCTCTCAGGGCTCCACTGCACCTCCCCAGCTCCAGCTCCAGGCTGAAACCACGTGCAGCCTGTGGTTTCCTGGACTGAGTGTTGACTTTTCCCTTGCCCCTTCTCTCCCTCTTTCTCTTCTGGTTTGAGTCAAGAACTTGTCTCCAGCAGCAGCAGAAGCAAGTTCTCATGCAGCCCTCTGTAAATCAAAGGGAGGGAGCACCACCCAACCCCTTTAGCCATCGAGGGTTTTTTTCCATGAGCTCCCTGCCCAAGAGTTCCTCCCCTCTTTTGGACTTGAACGTGATCAAAGCAAAACTTCCGGCACTTGGAAAAGCTACAAGAGAAATGAATAAGCATCTGTGCCTCTCTTTTATGTGCATAAACAAAGTCAGGGCCACAATCACCATTATATATCCAGAAAGTCTGGGATTTGTATGCATACGTCTTTAACATCAATGATGTGGACACTCTATATTTATTGCACCTCATCATCAGTTGAAGGAACACTGTGTGACTCAAAAATTTGGTTTCTTTATTAAAAGGGCTCCACAGTGCTATCATGAAAATACTTGAAGGTGTTGTACCTCTGAAAAGCGAGGTGACCAATCCTCATCACGCAGGAGTTAGGAACTCCAGGCCAGACTAATTTACTTGACTGGTTTATTTCTACACTGAATGAATTTACTTTCAGATAAAGAAACAAACAAAAAAAAAGCCCTGAGGCTCCTTCCTCATGAAAGTTTATCTTTCCATTACACTAATTAGTTTTAAGCTTTACAAAAATTTGTCGAGTTCATTTCACAAGCTGTCCTGAAGAATTAAAATACCAGAATGAATTACTTTCTCAAGGAAATTGTTTCTTTGTGCTTTCTTTCTAAATTGCCCTCATTAAAAATATACAATGTTATCCTACAGAAGTAGACCAAAGCACTGCATTATTAACTCTTGAAATAGAGTTTTGTACTATGACTACAGTACTTCGTTTTAGAAGGGCTGCCTTAAATATGGAAACAAATGCATAAGTGCTTTATGCAAAGAAAACTTTTAGAAAGTATCTTTTCTAAGAAGCTGTGTCTAATCTCCAAATTTCTAAAGAAGGTCTGCTTACCTCTGTTAAAACATGAAAAGTATAGGCATAAAATGGTCTGGAGTAAACAAACACAGGCAAAACATAGTCTTTTCTAGCAATTGAGGCAACACGTATTGCCTCTTTAACCCGATAGTGAACAAATTTTAGTGCATTTGGACTTGATTTCAGTATATAATCCAGGTATATAGAAGGGTAGAGAGCAGTGCTTTCCTTCCACAGCCAAAGCAGGAGGTCATTGCGGGAAGATTCAATGGCTGGGCATTTCCCTGTGTATGTTTGGGGGTGTTCCTTGTAATCGTAATTGTAGCAGTCTGGGTAAAGATAGTAACCCCACAAACCGTTTGGTCTCATATGCTCAGCCAGAAGGATAGTGTTGTTCATAAAACTCTTGCCAGCATTTTCAAATTCCTCTTTAGCCACCTTCCTAATTTTGTCCTCTGACCACTGAGGATGCCGTCTCCTAACCATCTCAAGAGATTTATTTCTATAGATGCTTTTATTGCCCCAGTTCCTATCCCACTGGGGTCTCCAGTTTTCCCAGTCAATGACTGCAAGTCCCTGAAATTTCTTCATGGGTATGCAATAGTCAATGTCAGACTTTGCTTTATTAAGGTGTTTGGTAAGACTTTCATTCTGGGGCACCCCTCCATTGACAGGATCTCCATTATCTGAGTAGTAGGGATAGTATCCCAAATGAGTGTGATAGAAGATTGTCACATTGGATCCACTCAAAGTCTCATTGGTGTTGGATGCAATGTCAAAAACACCAAGATCCAGGTCCACCTTGTACCGCAGCCTGCACTGCTCGGTCGGAGCATTCCAAAAAACCATGAAAGGCTTGTGCAGAACCAGAGGGGCCCGTGCCGGCTTTGGCAGCTGAGCATCAACCATAGTAAGCAGCAATGTCACTGCTAACCATTTGACCCAAACATCCATGGGTTCTTTTCTGGCAAATTGTTATGATGTGTCCTTGAAAACAAAAATGAGAGAAGACATGTTACAAGGACAGTAGCCACCCTGGAGTTAGATAGGATAACAAAAGGCTGTCTTTTAGTTTGCTTATACCCAGTACAAAAAGAGAAAAATGTAAAACTGTGATCTTATAAGAACTAAGTCTAATATCAAATGCTTTGAAAGACTTTTTTATAGAATTCACTCTTTGGAGGTGTGTTCTGATGGTCAGGTCTTTTTTTTTTTTTTTGGTTTTCTTCTCACTTAGACACCTCCCACAGTTGATTCAGGCCCTTCCTTAACACCTATTTGCTCCCTAATGTCTACAAAAAACAAATTAATAAAGGTTTACCTTAAAATATAGTATAAAAAAGAATGTGCTGTTTATTTGAAATTTCAGCTTCCATGCAAGTTCTGCTATGGTTAGTCTGATTTGCCTAGAATATCATTGGAGTTCAGAAAAGGCCTTCTTTACTATATGTATATGCTAATAGTCTCAATAGGAAAGGTAATTTAAACAAAAGGCAGACATTTCTACCTCACACAGATTAATCAACAGAACTCAGAAACACTGCAATTTTCAGCATATCTGAAAAAAATTGTATTGTTTTCTACCCCTGAATTTAATTTTCATTTTCTAAATGAATAGATGCAAGAGTGATAATCAGTCTGCAGGCTAGAATGGTGATACTATTAATGACTTAATGGTTTAAGCTACTTATTAGACTGAAAACCAATTAAATATCAATACGTTAAGGAAAATAAATTATATATAGCGTATCTGAACTAGGCAGAAAAGCATCCTGTATCTTTGAAAAAGGGACCTAGTCTGCAGAAGTGGGGACTTATTAGTATGAAGTTTTCCTTTCAGGGTCTGCTGTTTTCCCTGACAGTAACACTGGCTTGGGGACTGCTAGTACTCTGGGAGCTGCCGGAGCTGCAGGGCTGCTGGCATCCCAGGCACTAACTTTGCCTCCCGTGGAGCAGCTGGTCACCACTGCCTTCAGTCCGCTCCTGCTCCTGTCTCTTCCCAAAGAGGCACAGCTCAACTCTGTCCTGTATTTGTCATTCAGGTCTCTTTGCTGGGGAATACAGTACTGATTATTGGCGCTGATGAGCAAACACTACATGGTGGGGTCCAGCTGATATATCAGCTTGAATCCAGAGAACATAAAAATTGTTTGTTCTTATGAACATTACTACATCCACAGTATGACATGTTTTATCCTCTCAGTTGTTATCTTCTGTCATTCACCTGTCCAGTTTCGCCATTTTAGTCACATGTTAAATCACTGCAATCACTGTTGGCATTGCAGGTTCAATTCAAGCATTAGCCATGCGAATTTTAAATGTCTTGAAACTGGATATTTCCCTATTTTTACATCCATTTTTAATTATTTCTTTCCTTGTAAAGTCAGATCCAAGTTATTCTATTGTCAATAGCCTAGCTTCACTTGTCCCTGGCATTTTCTCACTCAGTTAATATCAGTTAATCACTTAACTCCTTTCCTAGACAAGGAGAGGTTTTCACAGCTACTCATCCATTAGCTCATGGCTGGAGCCATAGGTTTCTTGCTTTCCAAACCAGCATAGTCAGCGGACTACTCTAAATATTAGATTTTGTAGTACTCCTTGGATACTCCCTTTAAATATGCAATGGGATGTCAAATCTACAGGAAGGCTGCATCTATCTAAATTTGCCAGCAGACTTACTAAGGAAAAAAACTTTTCCACTGTTTGAAAATTTGTTCGCCCTCATAACTGATATGATCCAGGGTTTCTCCCCCTGTCATTTGTCTTTCCTTGCCATTCTTCCATCCTCTGGGTTTGATGTTTCTCTTCCTATCTGCCACTGCTCTCTCTTCTGCCTTTCCTTTATGTCTCTACTTTGTCTTTTTATCTCCTACAGAACAACTGTTGTCTCTCCTATCCCCATGCTTGTGTTTTCCCATCCTCACTCATAGAAAAGCATTGCATCCCCCTGACCAGTGGTCTGGTAGAAGAGCACCTTCCCAAGAGGTGGAGGAAGGCAATTTGCATTAAGCAAAGGCTGAGGGCAGTGAGTGAAGGGTGGGACTGTAGTAAGAAGCCACAACACAGGACTCCCCAGGAGCAAGCCCTCGTTCCGAAGCTACAGATTTATGCTCCTGATGTTTCCTCACCTACTCTCTGGCTGCTTGCTTTCGCATACCTAAATATAGATTGAGCACCCAAGTTTTAAAACTTTGCCCACAATCCTTTGCAGCCTATTAAGGATAACATCCTTCTGTGAAATGGGCCATTGCTACAGGCAGCCAAGCCGGTACTACATACAGAGGTGTGCCTAATGAAAAAGGATGTCAGGTCATTTTCACTCCACTGATCTGCTGGAAGGAAGTCTTATGCTTGCAACTGGTACCTTTTTCTCTGATTCCCTGCAGAGTCTTGCTTCATCATCTAAGTAGTGTCATAGGCTGGGAAAAAACAAACAAACAAACAAACCAAAAGCCACAAAAATTGTCTTTCCCTTCCTGATTTACACAAACTGATGATTGCATCAGAGTATTTTGTGCTCCTCCTTTGATGCAGCAAACTGACTAAGTACATTTGTAGGTGGTTTTTCATTATTTGGACTGGGTTGCTTTGCAGCACATGAGAACAAGTCCATAATATAAACAAAGATTGTCTCAAAAAAGTGATAGCTCACATGAAAAGGGAAGATCACCAGGAAAGAAAGAAAAGACCTTTAGTGAATCTCTGTGTAAAAAAAGATCTGGGAAAAGATCCCAGCTGCCTATTCCCACAATCCAAATGCTGATATTGTTCAGCCTTGTATTATTATGTACATATAATTAGATCATTTTGTCAGGTATTAATGACTAATTCAGTACAGTTCTTGTCTACATCTGACAGCCCTAGGCATTACAACATTGCAGATAATAAATCATAACAGAGATAGGCCAGGAAATAATAGTGCAGGATAATTTTTTGTTATATTTTTAGTTCCTGGGCAATTGTTGTCACTGTCTGTGACAAGGTTTTAAATCACAGAATCACAGAATGCTTGAGGTTGGCAGGGACTTCTGGAGGTCACCTCTGCTCAGGACCACGTACAAAACACTGTGACTGACAAAACAAAAACATTTATCCCAATACATGTTGAATAATTCTGGAGGGTCTTTTGACTGCATTGACCAAATCTGCACTGATTTTGTGAAGAAGCCTGGACAACTTGCAGATGTCTGCATCCCTGAATCCCAGAAAAAAAAAAAAAAAAAAAAGGGCAGGAATGTATCTAATCCTATTCAAGCTCTTTGGAAGTTAGGACTCTGGTGAGGACAGTCATTCAGGGTCCTCTAGTGAATACTGGGCTGTGGGAATGAGAAAGTTGGAGACGTGCTGCTGAGCAAGAGCTTGGCAGGTGTTCTTGTGTTGGTGGGAAGGAGGCCTTGAGATCAGTAAAACAATGTCCTTATATGGTGATGTGTGTGTGGTGTGAAATGTAGCAAACAGATAGCAGTGTACTGAAATAGTAATGTTTTGTTAGCTAGGCGGGATAAACATTTAGATGTAGGCAATTGTATTGCTCACAACGGTGTATAGACATCCACTCTGTGTAAAGAGCACAACGCGTGATCAAAAGACAGAAACTATATATGCTGGAAAAGTGAAACAATAAACGTCTTTGCTTCACCACTTAGCGGAGTCCATGCCTCAAGTGCCACACTGGGCTTCTCCCAAAGCTACTGTAAATTCCTCATTTAAAGTTACACGGAATTAGACACCCAGCTGTCTCCATTAACCTAGAAATGGGAGTGATAAGTGCCTAGATATCTTGCCTACCTTTCAGGTGGGTAAGCATCTCATTGGAAAACATCTCACTTCTGCTACTTTCTGTTACACACAGGAAACATTGCTATCGACACAATTCCTTAAAGAGGAGGCAATTCCAAGTTTCAATCTAGTTACATTAATCTGCAATTGATTTTGATGCTGTTTGCACATGGGGTTTAATTAGAGATGTTTACGTTTTTTTAAAAAAGGCATCTGAAGCCAAGTGAAACAAGTTTTCAAAGAAACAGGTAAGTCTATAGTTCTGAAAGAGCAGGAAATGAACTCTCTGTTGTTTCACAAACGCACAAAAGAGCCTCTAAACAAGAACAAAACCTCTTTTACTACAATTTCCACTGCTATACCTTTGGACTATGGTCTTTTTAGTCTCATGCATGGGCACTAATTGCACTGCTTTAATCCCTGTTTTTTAATGAGCACAAACACTAACTATTCCTCCTTGAAGCTCATTATAAACCTTGATACAAATTCTCCTGTTTTTCTGATTCAGTGACATATTATCGTGGTTAATTTAACTTTGCAAAGATGCACGTAGCTTTCTGAGGCACTACAGTGTTTTCAGAGCAGAATCTGTTTTCAGTGTTTCTGCTCTATATTCTAAAAACAAAAATAAATTCTTCATAAGCGAAAGAAGTGGGGCCTGATCACAAATGCATTCAAATTGATGAGATATTTTTTACTGTAGTCAGGAAACTTTGGATCATGCAGTCACTGCACAAAATAACATGGAGTTTTCTATGTGCATCAGCTTCCGCTATGCAGTTTAGGATGAAGAGGGCTATGGCTACATTTCAATATATCCTTTAATAAGCATGGTGAAATCTGTCATTTCTTGAATGGAAAAAGCAAGTTAATTTCTTCATATTATTTTCATCATTTTTTGTAAAAATAAAAGAAAAAAGGTTGCTTTTCCCAAGAAAATGCTGTTAACTTAGTCCAACCTTTATTTCCTCTGTGTTCACTGGTCAGAATTCCATTATATTTCTATTCCAAAGCCATTGATAAGAGCTGAACTAGACATCTTAATCGCACGCTTTGATTCCAAAATAAACAACTTAAAATTGGTAAAAGTATAGACTCTCACCCTAAAGAAACCTATTTGCAGACTATGTGCTCCAGTACAGCCCAATGTGTTCTCTGGACAGCCAGGTCTGCTTCTTTATGGTGTTCTATTGATTATCCTGGTGTCTTTGCACTGTAACACATGATGTTTCAGCTGATACTTTAGATTATGGGTCATACAGCAGCCAGTGCAACTCCACTCCAATGCAAATGCATTGTCTCATTTTATACTTCTCCATATGCTGACTTTTCACTGACTTTTCAAGGAAGTATAACCCATACATTTAGCTAGAACATCCCGTGTTTTCATCTTCTGCTGAGTTCAATTGTTCTTGGTGCCCAAGATTTATAATCTCTTTTGGATAAACAGCTCATTTTTATGGACATAAAAATTCAGATTAATCTCGCAGGAGTGGGACGTTTTAAGTCTTTTGACAACCTATGCAGTTTAATGTCAATAGGCAACAAGATAAGAATTGTTCTTCAATCAAAGAAGCATTTCATAAAACTTAAAAAACTTTCACTGTATACTTTAGTTAACTTTAGTTGATGTTCTGGAGACTTCATTAACATTCTTTAACTGTCAGCTGAGAAATTTACAGGATATCTATGTCATTTTTGTACTCATTTTGAAGAAGTCTGTGTAATTTCTTCACAGCTATAATGGCAAAGTATGACATAAGGGGAAAGAGATTTTAAGCAGAAGTAGCAGTGAAGCAGAGAGAGTATGTAGATTTAGATCTAATTTCAGGTAGGATTAAAAAAGATGGTTTACTTGACATTTCAGTCTTTCTGAAATATTATAAAGATGATCTTAAAAGCTAAATGACATTACGATTGTAACACCTATGACTAAATTGGGCTTATCTCACTCCTTTAGTTCAGACAGGGAAGGGAAAACTACACTCTCAGTTTCAAGACAGTTGAAATGTGTGCAATGTCATGAGCAGTAGGAAAGTAAGAACTCACAGATATGTGGTTTTACCTGTGAAGTAGGAGTTAGGCTGCACATCTTTCATTGAAGTCCATAATTATTTCAGAATTCAGAAACACACTTTGGAAAAAAAATTAAAATCTGGAGTTCCTACAGAACAGCCACTTCAGATTTCCTCATTAACCAGTATCTGACTAACATAATTTAAAATCCAGAAGAGGAAAAATATCCAGTTATATCATAGATGATAGGTGATTTTTTCCGACAGAGATTTATACTTCATAGCCTCAACTAGATTCACAACATTTGACCAAACCCGCTTTCAGCCTCTCATGTACACTATTGGCTCCTGTCTTGCAACTGCTGTGTGTAGCGCTGTGCTTTCTTTCACTGTAGACACATATTCATTTTAACTAGCAGTTCTCCTATCTGTTGAGGAAGCATTTTGCTTGGAAAAGAAATTAAATATGATGGCACTTAAAAAGGAAATTAATGGAACTGGATTGTTTGCATTCCACTGAGGAATGTGCAAAATTGGCAGCTAAAAGAAATGTCCTGTTTTGAATGTAGGCTGACCACAATTAGAGTAGAAATTATTATTGTGGGTAAGAAATATGAACATTTTGACTGGATTTAAACATTTTTTCCATCATACAATCACATCTTAAAGTATCTTGCAAATAACTTAAGAAACCTTGTGCAATGATTCTTATTCTCTGAGATATGATTTATGAGCACACAATATGCATTTACAAGATGCTATATGTTTATCTACACATGTATGTATACTTCTCTGTCTTCTTAGGAAATAAGGGAAAGACCAAATCTGTCCATCCTCTCTCTGTCTTGCTCCCTCTCTGCTCTTTAACTTCTGTTTCAAAATTATGTAAAAATGTCTTGCTTTTTCTGGTTTTGGTGAAAAATGGTTTGCATTAGGTAAGTTGGTAAGATGGACACAAACTGCTTATTCATTCTGAATCCTTCTATGATCCAAAAGTGTGAAACTACATTAGAGAGAGATTAAGTATTCACTGTATCCTCATAACCACCAGTTTTCAGTTTCTTGACTCACATGACTTCCTAATTCTCCAGCTATAATTCTCAGACTGGATTAAAAGGTGAACAGAAGAGTAACTCTAAACTGTTTGCAGTCTTTCTTACAGACCAATAAAAGTATGAAACCAAACATACGATTGGCCTTTTCCTTTCTAATTCATATTGAACTTCCAATAGTTGAACAAAGACATCAGGTTGCAAGATACGAAGTAGCATCCCTTTATTTTTGTGCAAAATCTGTGAAAAGAAATTCAAAGAGCAAGGAGATGCAAATTCAGGCCAGAAAATGTCAGAGGACATTCTTGTGTGTGTATCACAGTTTTACAGTAAGTCATATTTAGGCCAGAGATCTGCTTAGGCATTTCCTGTTTAGCTTTATCGTTTCTGTTATGTGCAGCTCATGTCATGCCTTAAATCGAGAGAAAAGACTGCAAGGAAGCATGGGAATGAAATAGAAAAGAATTGGTATTGAAAAAATATTCTTCCCATTGAAGTTGTAATTATTTTTTTCTATTAAAAATAACCATGTTAGTACTTTGTGTGTACTGCTCTATCCTGGTCTACCTGTAATGTCTTTGTTGGATAGTTATTAGAGGCCAGAATTTTAGATCTTTACACATATTGATTCTTACGCCAAGTCATCACATTGGTACCAACAAGACTGAGGACCACTCGGTGCTATAAACGGTGATGGTGTTTCACCTCTGCCTTGGCTGCAGGACTGGTTTCAGAGAAGTACAGATCACTCCTTAAGCTACTTTCACCCTGGTATAAACCTCCATAAAACCAGGAGACTCATAACTTTTAATTTCCAGTTTGACTTTTCATTTCCAGTATGGGAGAGGTTTTAGCTGTGTTTAAAATCCAGAAATGACAATACAAGTTAGTAAAGGGCAGAAAGGTTGGGCTGTCCCAGCTCCCTGGTGCTGGCACCAGACCCTTGGCGTAACCTGTAGCCAACTGCACTCGTTCCTCTAGACTTTGCCTTCAAAAGTGCTCTTTTGTCCATGAAGTTAAGGCTTGGGCCCTGGTCACTGCCATATCTCCCAGATAAAGACACTTGCATCTGTGTGTTATCAAAATCCCACTAGTAAGATGATCAATCTTTCCCTTTCTGTAGTTTAGACACCCTACACGCCCAGCTACCCACATCCAACACTCCAGTGCTGCAACAGCTCTGTAAATTGTCCCAAATGCCTTCACATCCCATTTTTGGAACCTGCATCCCCTTTTTGTTTGGATCTGGTCATTAGAGGCTGGGTTCAGCCTGCTCAGTCATGAATAGCTGTGGTGTGGTCAGCTTCTCCTTGCTCCATGCTCATACAGGAGCAGGGACACCCGTGCGGAGATGGCCCCGGCCAGTGGGTTTCCTTCCCTCCTGGCTCTTCTCCCTCACTGCCCCACGGCCTTGAGCACAGGGACCTCAAACTGTTTTGCAAATGTTAATTCTCAGCTTCCTGCTGGAGAGAAAAACATTCCCTATTGGGACACTGAAATTTTTCAGTGATTTACTAGCAAATCAGTGACAGGGAGAAAATTAAGATACAGGTCATGGTTCCCCTTACTATTTTAGTTAAAAGACTGTCCTGTCATTTTAAATCACTTCAGATTATTGATGACACTTTGAATACCAGAGAAAGATAAAGTAATATGGTAATTCCATCCCTTAGTAGAGGGAGACTAAATACAAAGTGCCACAAACAATTTTTTAATCGCTGAAAGACTGAGTAAAAGAAGTATTTTTGAGTGGATGAAACTATATAAAATCTATATATGAAGCATTGGTCTAATTTTTTTTATGAAAAAGCTTGATGTATTGTTATTTTCAATTCCTTTCCATCTGCTTCTATTGTATGATAAATTGGAAATTTATTTTAGAAAAAAATATTCTTCATATTTAAAGTTGTAAAGTTTATGTTAAAAGTATAGCCTTTTATATGCAATTACAATATTTCTTTTATCTCCATATGCAAAGAATAAAGGGGAAAAAATAAATTGCACTTTTTGCCTTCTCAGGAGCCCCATTGATTGTCAGAGCTGCTAAAGCCTTAATTCCCTGAATAATTAAGACCAATGTCCTCAGCAGTGTTTAGTACACTGTTCTTCTGGCTCTGGCCCTTGATGGGGGAAAATAAAAGTGCCTACCAACAGTATTCTGAAAAGAAGTTCTTATTGTTTTATAGATTTTCCTTTTAATTTATTACTAAATACTTTTAACTGAAGATCATGAACATTAATTGATGATAACAGAATGCATCCTTCCTTCTAGCATGTAATTTTAATAGCTTATAAGAATGTGTGAATGGGTAATACTGTACAATAAATAATACATGAGTTTACATTGTTGTGGAGCATTTAAAACAGTTTGCTTCTTTCACACCATCTGCTTAATTCACACATTCATTTTCTGAAAGGTTTATTGCTATTAAACAGACTTATAAAAGAGAAAATTAAGTTGAATTGATAACACAGAGAGTTCCTACAATCAGGCCTTGGCTTATTTGTGAGAAAAAGCTGTAAGCTAAATTAACTTTAGCATGCTCAAAAATAAATTCGGCTTTCAGATGTTGTAATTCAAGAAAATTCAATTGAAATTAATTGAGGGGTGTAAATCTGGAAATATTCCAGATGAACTAATGGGGTTATTAAGCATTTATAATCTTGTGAGAGGAAAAATGTGTCCTTTAGTCAGCTAAAAAACCCCAATGTGTTGGCAAATGCTTAAAACAGTTGTGTATTTCCACTGTAAACCTCTGCTTGCAGTAAATAATTCCTATTCTTTAGGTAACACAAAAGGAAGTATTACACTTTGCTGAACAAATTGTTCAAAAAATTCAGAACAATTTGGAAAATACGCATAGAGCATTTGAGGTGAAATTAACTTCAGACTTTATTTGCATGCCAATAGACAGCTTGTCTGGCACCTACATTGTCTCAAATAAATGAATTAAAAATACATCTAGATCTAAAAATACCCAGAACAGTATATGAACACAAATCATTAATAAACAGAACTCATTGTGAAACAACTAACTGCGTCCTCTCTTGGGCTGCTTTTGAGATTATTTTAAAACACATTGTAGCTGATGGGCTGCCTTACCATGGAATCAGCTTGAAACAATTGCACTGAATGTTTTACTTCTAATGAAAGAAGCATTTTTTTTATTTTTCATATGGAATTAAATACATGACCAACACATGATTAGCTGCTTTCTAGGCATGTAGTATTGCATGCACAGCCCAGTGCATTTAAGTACTAAATAGATTCACCAAATACTGAAATACCTTTAAAGTCAAAACATTACTCTTTATTTTCAAATGTGAATTTTATTCACAGACAGTGTTTCAAGATCAGCTTCTAATTTAAAATTGCTGAGTGTAAAGCACCAAACGGCTATTTGACAGAAAAAAAGAAATAAAATATAATCCAGAATTGACATGCTACAGAAAATAATGCCAAAAGCAAGACTATAAGCAGAAGTGAAAACTTTGTATTTAGTGATTATTAATTGATTAAATAATGTGGCACTTACCTCTATAAAATCAGTGAACAGAAGAAAACTTTGGCGGAACAATTTACAACAGCTGATGTGTTTGTCCCGGGAGTGTGCTCTTCCTAATGACTGGGCTTTTAACTAATGAGAAAATGAGGGCATCTGAAGATAAGCACAGAAGTTTACCCAAACACTCATCATGTCATTGCAAAATAAATAAATAAATTCATTAAAAAGTTAGCTGTATCACTTGTTAGCAGCCTAGCTCCTGCTATAATAATTTTCTATCAGGTACATTTATGGCCTGATAAGGGAACCACCAGATGGGTGTTTCAGAGAATTGAGTTGTGTTTTGAGAGTTACAGGCTCTGGACTCAGCAGTGACAGGTACAGGGAGAAGCAGGGATGCTTGAAACACCAACCAAACAAAACAGTTCAGGAAGAGCTACTTTAAAGAACTGGCTGGAGGGCCGGGCTCAAGGAATGGTGGGGAATGGAGTTAAATCCAGTTGGCAGCCGGCCACAAGTGGTATTCCCCAGGACTCAGAATTTGGGCCAGTTCTGTTTAGTATCTTTATCAATAATCTGGATGAGGGGATCAAATGCACCCTCAATAAGTTTGCAGACAACACCAAGTTGGGCAGGTGTTGATCTGCTTGAGAGTAAGAAGGCTCTGCAGAGGGATCTGGACAGGGTGGATCAATGGGCCAAGGCCAACAGCACGAGGTTCAATAAGGGCAAGTGCTGAATCCTGCACCTGCACCACCCCATGGAGCTATACGAACAAGCCTGGGGAAGAGTGGCTGGAAAGATGCCTGGCAGAAAAGGACCTGGTCGAGAACCAGTTGAATATGAGCCAGCAGTGTGCCCAGGTGGCCAAGAAGTCCAATAGCATCCTGGCTTATATCTGAAACAGCGTGCCCAGCAGGATTAGGGATGTGATTGTCCCCCTCTACTTGGCACTGGTGAAGCTGCACCTCAAACACTGTGTTCAGTTTTGGCCCCTTCACTACAAGAAAAGACATTGAGGTGCTGGAGCATGTCCAGAGAAAGGCAGCAAAGCCAGTGAGGGCTCTAGAGCACAAGTCTTACGAGGAGCAGCTATGGGAACTAGGTTTGTTTAGCCTGGAGAAAAGGAGGCTGAGGGGAGACTTTAAAACTCTCTACAACTACCTGAAAGGAGGTTGTAGCAAGGTGGGGTTCAGTTTCTTTTCTCAAGTAACAAGTGATTGGATGGGAGGAAATGGCCTCAAGATCTGCCAGGAAAGGTTAAGATTGTACATTAGGGAAAATTTCTTCACCACAAGGCTTGTCAATCATTGGAACAGGCTGCCCAGGGAAGTGTTGGAGTCATCATCCCTGGAGGTATTTAAAAGATATGTAGATGTAGCGCTTAGGACATGGTTTAGTTGTGAACTTGGTAGTGTTAGGTTAACGGTGGGACTTGATAATCTGAAGGGCCCTTTCCAAGATAAGTGGTTCTATGATTCTATTATTTGGGCATAACACTCCTTAAAACTTAGCCCAAAGTGTTCAGTCTTTGCTGTTACCTGAACAGGACACCTGCAAGCAGCCCCTGGGGACTGCAAGTTCCTGATTCCAGCAGCTGAGCAACATGAGGTGGTGTGAGTGACCAAAGTAGGGCAGGAGAGACCAGCAATATTACAGCATCCTTGTGTGCTCCTCAAAGAGGCTATTAAAATTATTCAGCTTGACAACAGCTTAAATAGCTACATCCTACCTCAACGATCAGTCAAAACCTCATCAAATGTATAGGGATGGATAGAAGGAGTTCCTGTATAGAAGCATGATGGTCAAGGGCATATGTGCATCATAGCAGTGCAGAGAAGCTGTCCCCATCACCATGTGGGAACTGCAAAGTGTAAAAGGAAGAAACCCTGAATTTCCTCATCTTGTCAAGCCATGACTGTTGCCATTTAGGTATTAAATTTGAAATAAATACAGGAAACAAGTCTTGAGAATTATTGGAACAAGTACAGACATTTTTGTTGTTGCTCTTGCCACATTTGCCTCCAAATCTGCACTGGTATTTGAATTAAATAGGAAACAAGTAGCTCTCTGAGCCCTGGAAATAATAAAGGCAAGTTTCCTATGGGCCTGTGTCTCATCCTTGACTGAGCTCCAACCTAAGGTTTCCCAGGGCTGAGGTATATACGGAAGACCTCTCCTGCGCTGGTTCTCCAGCTTGCAGCATGAATCCCTTTTTTCTTGCCTTCTACTCAGCAGGCTGTTTTCATCAATGCGTAGAGATGAGGCAGTCTCTGAGACCTGAGCCCGTTCTGAGTGTCTGGCTGATGTTTGATGTTGGGAAAGGACCAACAGGTTTGTGCCCATATCTACACTCTCTGCAAGGGCTTAAGCATCCCTTCTACAATGAGAGAGGCTGAAATAACTGCTCATTACTGACTGCTGATCAACAACTTCAATAGATCTGCTAGAAGGTGCATTTATCAGCTGTCCCAGCCGTGGCACTGGTGCAATGGTGGACCCTTGCCATGCTGCTGAGGTGCCCCTCACCACCTGTGTCACAGCCCCATGTTCAGACTTCTCCAATTAAATGTTATTGAAAATATCAGTATCTGAGAGTTAAATATGTACATGTGTACTTGGTTTTATATACATATATAGGTAAAATCTTTGGTATAGTAAAAAGATAGACCTGAATCCACTTAAAATAGAGTGGTGGGGTAGGAAAAAAGATAAAGCTCAGATAAAGCAGTAGAAGGTATCATATTTATTTACGGAAGTGGGAAAGAACAACAAATTTGAAATAAACAGCTGGCACCTACCAAGATACCACCCAGCCCAGGGTTTTACTCAGAACCTCATAGAAAAATGAATCCTGCAGGATAAACAGGAGACAAAGACAACTCAAGAACTTGCTACTACAAGGCATCACGAGTCATTCAGGCAGTGCTCTGGGCTAAGAAAAAAAGGTTGAGAAGAAGTGTGGGAATAATCCAGTATCAGACTGAATTTTAATACTAATTTTTAAAATAAATTTTGTCAAATTGATTAGACCTGTGGGCTTTGGGCTTCATTTCAAGCCCATACATGTAATTGGAACTCAATTCCATTCTTAAGGCTTTATTTTATTTAAAGTTAATGTGAAGTAAGAGGGCTGGTGCCCCTGTGGTCAGATTTCCAAGCCTCATCTTTGCCTAAAAACGTGAACAGGCACTTATTGACATGGTTAAAAGCAGTTGAACTGAGTCGGCCTCGTAGGACTGTAGAATTATTCAAATATTTAACTCTTGCTTATTGGTGATTTCAGTGTAGTCAGGCACCCAGCTATCTTTGGGCATAAGACTGATAGCACTGAACCTGGGTTGTTGCTTTTGAAAATATTATTAGAACATTATCTGCACTTTAAGCCCTTATATAATTTTATAAATCTATCCCTTCAAGGGTTAGAGGGTTAAAGGATTAGGTCACTCTCTTGCATTTCTGAGTGCATTTAATCATGAGTATTGGACAGGTGATTTTATTGCTAGATAAAAGAAACTAATGTACACCCTAAAATTATCTAGCTAACCGTGAGACAGGATAAACTGCCTCTCCAAGTTTTCTGTTTGGACAGGGACAAGTCTGAGATGCTTGTACCTACTGTTAGCTACCTCTTCATGAATGCTTATCACCAACACCTTTTTGGGGAAGAGCACTCCGTTGTGGCAGGGTTTCAGTGCAGTCTGGCTGACGTTAAAGATGCTCAGGTCACCTCTCCCAGAAAAGCACTTGATCCCCATTGTCAGCACTGAGACTCCAACCCAGGGTCATATCCACCTCTCTCAAGATGCAGGACCAAATCCAACCTACCCCACTTATTTTCATAGAATCATAGAATCATCTGGGCCGGAAGGGACCTTCAAAGGCCATCTAGTCCAACCCCCCCCAAGTCACAGGGACACCTCCAACTAGACCAGGTTGCCCAGGGCCTCATCGAGCCTCAACCACCTCCCTGGGCAACCTGTTCCAGTGCTCCACCACCCTCATGGTAAAGAACTTGTTCCTAATATCTAATCTAAATCTGCTCTTCTCCAGTTTATACCCATTAGCCCTTGTTCTGTCGTTGCCGGCCTTTGTGAACAGACT
>JAOQGH010000001.1:23670616-23690721 GCA_025769975.1 Gallinago jamesoni
CGCCCAGTCTGTACTGATGGCGAGGATTGTTCCGGCCCAGGTGCAGAACCTTGCACTTGCTCCCATTGAACTTCATGTAATTTACTTCATGTGATTTTATTTTGCTGGGAGACATTAGGCTGCTGGACGCTTAATTGCCAACGCAACCCATGGATGCCAAACCATATATATAAAAATCTTTCTGGTAGGAGTGTTTCTGAATAACGTATGTACAACCTGTGTGTGAGTCAGACTTCTGCCATGCAGGAAAGGACAGTGGGTGTGCACAGCTTTAGGATGAAACAAAGGCCAGACCTGTGAATACCAAGGCAATTACAAATCAGCCAACAGCAATGAAAACTTCAGGCTAGAGGTCTGGTTTTGCCAGCAGAAAGATCAGGAATTTGACAGCGTTACAAGGAAATCTTGCAATAAGGTTAGAGGTTTTGGCCAAGGAACATCTGATGTTCTCTCTTAGCCTAATGCAAAACATAATAAATTAGAGAAAAAACTCCCTTCTCTTTCCTTATGTTTTCTGAAGCCCCTAAAAAGCCATTTAAGACAGAACCTCTTACAGCAATGTCTCTGCATTTCTGCAAATACTTAATTCTGTGGGTAAATGCAAAAAGTGTTCACCTTACTACCATTCTCTGGATGTATTCAGTGGCTTGGTCTTAGTTTTTAGGTATTTTTGCAGGGAGCTCCTGAGAACAGACTCAGCAAACCAAGCCTTTGAGCTTAGTGGAGATCTTACTCTAGCAATGGTTCCATTTACAAGACACAATACAATGACAGAAAACATGTTCAAAGCTCAAAGTCTGCAAACATTTATAAGCTTATCACACTCAGAACTTAGTTTTGGAGTGATAAGGCTTGGGTAACAACTCTTGCCAAACCAGGTCTGTGCCTCCCCAAGTCCTGGTGCATCTATCGAATAGAGAAAAATCAGGCTGACTCGCTGAACACATTTCCCTGAAGATAAGAATCACCAGGTCTGAGATGCTATCTGCAGAGATACTTTACTCAAAGACCTCTCCCTAATTTTTTTTTGAGTGATACTGCCATTATTTTAGCACTCTCTTATTAAAAAAAAATAATGTTGTGCATTCACTTTTTTCTGAACTTAGGTAAATTTTTGTTGTCACACTGAAGGGAGTTGGTAATCTCATCACATAATAAGTAACAGACCCTGTTCCTAGCTGAACAGAGGAACGAAGCTATATTTAAAGTGCAAGGAGGAAGAAATGGAATTTATTGTTCAGCTTCAAGCAGAGAGGTGGCTGACTCACAGGCCTGCATGGCTGATGGTACTTGCAAGCAACAGCAGGAGATTAATGAATAAGGAGAAAAAAATGTCAATTTATGTTGACTAAAGCGGAAGCTAAAGAACAGCCCTGACTTCCCACATACTTCTGCAAGGCAACTTTCTTCTGTTTCTATTGTGTAGCCAGAAAGCAGAAGCTGGGACCTGTTGCCAAATCCTATCTCCACAATTTTCATGGATTTTCTACATGATGTTGAAACAAACAGGAACATAGAAAAGACATAGGATCAGGTTATTCTTCCATATTGAAAAAACAGATTTTTCCTTTCCATAATAAATACTGATCTTTTGGATGCTAAAAAAAAATTAGACAGCACTTGAGAGAATACTTTTTGTGGGAAATAATTATTGGTTTATCTAAAAGATATCTTGACATATACAGTAATCACAATCAGAAGCTCAGTGCTCTCAAAATGCACTTCACACTACACACTCATTATCTAAAGTCTGTGCTGTAAAACAGAGCTTGGATAAATGAGGAGGGTAACAGTAAGTTACCATTAAACCCACGAGATTTGGGGTTTTCTGAAATTATTCAGTCCTGCTCTTTGTTGAACATTCAGGCTTATGAAATTTTGTCAAAATTTGTTTTCCAGCCAATAGAAATATGTTAAATAAAGATATTTGCAGAAGTGCTCGCTTCAGTCATGCCCCTTGGCCTTTTAAAAGCTCTTTGTGCAGGAGAAGTGAAAGAGGAAAGACTAAAAAGTGCTGAAGATGAAAGAAGGACGGAAGAACTGTGAACCTGCACCCTGAATCCCTGGCATTGCACAGCTTCGTTAGACCATGCTAAAACAGGGAGCAGGTGGGTGATGTTCATAGCCCCCTGGGGCAGCCGTGTCTGCAGGGGTGGTGAGGCTCGGCAGCCCTGTCACCAAACAGGAACCGGCAATCAGTCACAGGGAGAGAGCCAGCTCATACCTCTGGCACCAGCCCTTTCTACTAAGCATCCTTTTAATATATGGACTTCCTTTCCAGCTTCTTTTCTTTCTTTGCATTACTTTTTATCAATCCTTTCTGCTTTCTGTCTGAATGAGAACTCATCTTAGCCACGCAGATCACCTTAACCCCGCAACATTTAGCTTAGCCCACCAAGCTAAGGACCAGTCACAAACAATCAGATCTAGTCCTTTAAAAAAAAAAGTTTTCCATGAATTGTAGAAAGGAAAATAAGAGCAAAAAGGCAAATGTTTTTCCTGGCCCAAAGAACACAGTGTGGATCATGTGCTCCAAAAGCTACCCAGATACAAAAGCTATATTTTCCTGCCTTTGCTATTCCTTCTTCCTTCCCCTTCCTACCAGAGGGCTTTGTTTTGCTTTGCAAGGAAATATGATTCAATTTTAACTGTGAAACACAAAAGCACTGTCTGAAATCAACAAGTTTTTTTTTCACAGCAGAGGCATTAATTATTACTTTAAAGACTACCAAATGAGAGGGTTTTTTCTTCTAAAAATAAGGTACAATATAAAAAGTATGATATTATGAAGTGGAACTATTTAGAAATATGGTGTACTGACATTTCTGCTAAGATTTAAAGCAAATTATATTAACTTCTTTGAAAATCCTAACTTTAATTTTGATTTTTTTTTCTCTTTTCTTTCTCTCTTCTCTCTATTCATCTTCCTTTTTTCAGTATTTTAATTAAAATGTAATGTAATTTTGCTCTTACATAACTAGTAAAAACCAAGGGCTTTGCAACCTAACCTCAAATTCAGATTTTTTGTGCAAATCAAGGAAGCAGTACAGTCATTTTACATAAGAGTTTGTGTCTCATCTTTAAACTAATTTTCATTTTTCAAGCACATATGCATACGGGGAAGTCCCACAAGGAAGGCGCTGGAGAAATAGCCTGCGTGACTTGGGCTGGGACACATCCTTAGTCCTGCAGCTCACCAAAACAAAGGCAGTACAGAGACATCATCCCACCCGGCGTTATGCAAAATCCCATACTTACACAATTTGAATGAAACAATCCTGTTTGACACCCACTGGGATGGTAACCTGCTTCAGACAGCGAACAACCTGTTCCCCTCAAGAACTGGGGGTTACCGTATGGATGACACCGTATCACCTGGGCCAGCAGGAGCCAGGTGTGGGTGGGGAATTACCTTGAAACAATGACTTGCTTCATGGTCGGGAGGCAAATTCATGCATTGTCATCCAGCTACGTGTATTGATACGAGTTTCTACATTTAAAAAGACTTTATTGGCCAATAAAAACACCTGAAACCATTTCAGTCATTCACATGGCTGTTCCTAACTATGTGAATAGAAACAGTTTTGGATTATACTCTCAAATAAAACTCACAAGACTGCCTGAGAGATGTAGGAGCCTATGTGTTTTTACTCTCAGTAGGAATCAGGTGAACAACTTTGAATTTAAGGTTGATTTTTCCACCTTAAATACACATTAGGATTTCTGGATAAAACACAAAATTATGCCTCTATTCTTAGTAAATTAAACCATATTCTCATCATATGTTGGGCTGGCAATGATGCACGTGTCAAGTTTGCCCGAGGTTTTTGCATCACTAGACACTATTTTTGGGGTACTCAAACCCCAAATAAAAGCAAGGAGACTCTCCATGCTGTTTTGCCCCCCTGAACTTCTTTGACTGCCCTACAGAGGAAGCAGCTACTAAATGAGCATGCGGGGAAGCAGAGAGGGGAAGCAAGCAGGGAAGTAGGTGGGAGATGCTGTAGTATGGATGGGAGAAGGTCAGGGCAAAGGCCAGGAACTTCAGAGGGACTGGGAGTTGAGCAGAAGGCAGCTGAGGACAGGGACACATAGCTGCCAAGGGGCTGCATCTTGTGCCATCTCCTGCCATTCCAGTGTTTGTTTTGAAGATATTTTTACAGATGAAGTGTTGTACATAACTTTGTTTCTTAATCCTTCCGGTTTTTACCCTTAATAAGGAGACAATAATAATAAACAGCAGTTGCCATCACAAAAGTTCTCCTTCTGAAATGATGTAAAATGTATGTAAAAATGATATTGTGAATGTTCCACTTTTTACTCTTCCTATGCATTTAGGTCAAAAGTTACCAGCGTTTTGTGTTCTTTTTCTAACTGCCAAGTTTGTAAACCCAGCAGCAACCTAAAGGAAAGCTGGTAACTGGTAGCTTTCCACTCGATTAATCATTCCCGGCAACGAAGGCTCTCAGACGTGTTCTCGGCCACACGTTGGCAACCCCACTCTATAATTGCAGTTATGTCTGTGCACATCACCCATCTTCAGTCCATTTTCTTAGATATGGTGCTTTGAAATTTGCTAAATGATTATTTGTGTGGTGCATGGAAAGGAGCAGAAACCCACTCAGACCGAGTGATGTGGTTCCAAAGAGCTAGCAGTGACAATATGCACTAAGAGGTTATTTCTGTCACGCAGATTTGCAAATATGTCCCTGAATTCATGCAGGATGTATCTTACTCTTGTGGAGAGAGCCAGTACAAGGTCCATATGTCATTTAAATCCCATTTAAACGCTGCTTTGAAGGCACTAGTAGGACTTCTGTGATCCGTCACCCTTTTCATGGGGATTAATTTCATAAAAGTAATTTTTATATTGTTTCAAAGGAAAATTACACTTTAAGTTGAGGAAGTGGCACCATCTTGTGGGTGAAAATGAAAGTTTTTTTCTTTAGTAAATTTATTTATTTTTCACTTTTCTCTCATTTCCCTCCCCACCTTTTTGATTCTCATAATTCTACAATTCTACAGAGTAGCCTTTTGAGTCTAAAAAATAATCCTTGTCTGAGAAGACTTTAGAGCAGAGCTGTATTCTGTTATGTAAAATAGTGCACAATATTTTTATATCTTACCATGCTACACAGATTTCTGAGACATGGCTAATGTCCATGAATGATTTTTGAAAATCCCTTTTGAGGACAGCCCCAGAAAATTAAAAAAAAAAAAAAAAGGCAAGCTAAACTATGAACATGTCAGTATACGTCTATCAGGAGAATTATGGCTACAATTGCAGTGGCAATGTCTTACTCCCAGAAGTGAGTCAAAATTATATTTTGGCACAAAATTCAAATATAGAGGATTTTAGTTTCCTTAAAAACTATGCCTTCACTCTCAGAAATATCAAGATGCAGACTCATTTTTCTCAGTCTTTTTTTTTTTTAAATACCTTGATTTCTTTGACTTTTAAAGGACTAGTCAGACTTGTCAGCAGCATACTGTGGAGACAGAAAAGAGAAAACCAAGAATATTGTTGATGATAGAGTATTACTGGCTTATTTAATGTATAAATAGCCATAGAACCAAAAGTAAAATGTGTAGTGTTTGAGCTCGTTTATTGAAAGGCATGCCCATAATTACTGTCAGTCATCTCAGTGGGATCTAACTCTCTTTAGATATCACCACTACAAATACTTATACCTGAACTGGTCAGCAAGGCTCTTTTCAAAGTCACTAGGGAGCAATAGTTGCTTTTAAGGTGCAATTCATCTCATTGTATACCAGATATCTGAAATAGATCAGCTGACTCATACCCTTAAACTTTATATTTTTCTTCTTTGGTTATAAAGGGAAAAATACGTGATTAGCATAGATGTAGATAGCTCCTGGAGCGATCTGCACGCAGTCAAATGAATCCCACCCCTTGTGCTTCATATAAATGATACCATCAAGATTTTTTGGCCCCTGTGGATGATATTTAATTCAGCACTCCAAACAATTTAATACAGACTATCATAAATATGGATTTCAAGAACATGCTCTAAAGCTAAAAAGTGAATTAAGAGCCATTAAAATAGTTTAATATAGGGCTGCACATGCTACATCAAGGGGTTGGCATGATTCTTTGTGGTGAACCTATGAGAAAAACTATATATTATACCACTGGTGTTTTTCCCTTTAGAGGTCCTTTCAATTCTTTTTGCCTTTGGTAAGTGTATATACAAAGTGGCATTAACAAAAGTTAATGCGCAAAGCAACAATAACTGCTCTTTTTAATCACTGAAATACGAGTTAACCCTAAGATTTTTGTTGTTAATTACAACTATTTCCCAAAAGCAGTGCCAGAGTATGAGATGAGCTGTAAGGCAACACCTAGCACATGAGTATTCTCCTTCCAAAAATCAGATACTCATGCAAAGAATGTGGTCCTGCATTGGCATTACCCCTTGTGAGCAAAGCTCAGAGGCCGTTTCCCTGTTGCTGAACAGAGAGATAAACTTCACAGCACCTGGGTACAGTTCCTTCCCTTGACCCCATTGGAGGACTAGCTGCTCTCAGAAGCATGGGAAGAAAATGGGGAAGCTGGTGGGTTTTGCTGCCCAATGGTTCACCTATACCTTCAAGGCGTGGAGATTGTCTCCAGCGAGAGGAAGAGGTGGGACAGGTCTTGTCCATCTTCCCGGTGTGACACAAGACAGCATTTCAGAGCCTTCTGCTGTCCAAAGCTTTAGCAGGAAAACAGAAAACATTCACGTGCTTCCACCTTCACCCCCACCATGACCAGGACTGCTCTCTGCCACTCACTCTTGTCACCACCAGCTCTGCTTCTCTGCCAGGATCAAGGCACAAGCCTGGTTGGACACACCTGGCACCCACATGTTCCTGGACACAGCTCTCAGAGTTTCTGGTTCTTGAAGGTTAAGCTGCTAATGGAATTATTCATCTATGCTACAACTTACCCTCAAGGAGATGAAGGTCTCCATTTTGGGACTGCTAACTCAGGAAACGCCTACAGGGATTCCACATGGGATATATCCTCTCCAAGATCTCCTTCCCATGATCTTCTCTTCTCTTGAGAAGGGATGTTCCAGGACAATAAATGGATGCACGTTGCAAAACAATGACAGCATTTAATTGTGAAGAAGCACAAGAATGCAAAGACATATAGTATATATATAAAGGCAAATGATAAGAAAACACTTGTCTGAAATCTTACTTAGCAAAGCTGTAATTAGCTACCTGTGAATTTCTAGAGATTAAGCAAGAGATATTAAAAGTGCGTATCGCAAACCAGCCCAGTTATTCACCCAATGAGGAAAGACACCAGAACCTTGTGCAATAAACTGAGAACATGTATTAGAAAACTGAAAAGTTGCAGAAACACAGTATAGATGTAATTTGGGAAGAAGAGGCTGTGTAGAAGTCAAATGTCCAATGTTTAAGGAAAGAGGACAATTACTAGCCCAACACAAAGCCCTTGGCAAGTGTAGGAGTTTGCCTAGGCTCCTTGGCTCCACATTCAGGGTAAGTGTTTGCAGAGACCAAAATCATTATGGAAATTCTGCCTTAGGCAAGGCAAGAATCTGTTTGACCCTTTGGCCAATTCTTGGATTGAATCTCTTTTGATGTTAGAAGCAGTCTGGCTCATTTAAATGTGAGCCACTCCACCCACCTTTTCATCTCCTGCTGTGTTTCTTGGATTGAAAATGTCACTGAGAGTAGAAGCTGTTTCTGCAGCACCTTGCAGATTTGCAGGCCATCATTGCAGAATAAAGAAGACAAGTGCATAATCTCAATGGAAAAATCCTCTAAACTTTAAACTTTGCCTCATCAATTTGAACAAAATTTGGAGTGAGACTGAGAGAACCCAGAGCCAGTTTTATAATTGCAGAAAGCTTGGTCACCTTCATTCGTCATCCTGATTGTCATGTTAATTGTCATGTTCTCTGCACTTCCCTTAACTGACTGTATTAGAATGGGCAACACCTTAATATAGTTTTTCTTTTCCAGTATTTGTGAGAGGGCAGATTGAGGGAGCACTAGAAACTCTGGAAATAACATCATTATGAAATGGAAAACGTCAAAAGATTTATGCAAATTTATCATCATCAAGATTTATCAATCAATATTTATTTAACATCCAGATAGTAACATAAGACACATTCAAAGCAGGAAAATTTGGAATTTCTTCATTCAATAACCATATATTAAAAAAATCTTAATATTTATTATCATGTCTATATAACTTCACTGCCTGCCATGCAGCTCAAGAGAGGTAGAAGTAATATATCAAAAAGGGCTTTGATAGAACAGTTCAGGATTTAAAGTCTTAAAACAGGCAGTGGCTGAAAAGAGAATACACAAGGGTTGAGCACTGCATTGGTGATGTTTGGGGCTCCAAGACTGTTCTGATACCTTTCATTAGTAAAAATCTCATTTACCTCACTGCAGATAACACTACACACTGGAGAACCAGTCAGGTTCGCAGTGCATTTAAACTCTCATATATCTTCTGAGCTCAGCTTGCACCTACTACAGATCTCTCTGATTCATTGTAAATGTTTACCATAGAAAGAAGTTTACATTTACAGCTACTTACAAAATTCACAAACACATCAGCACTTTGAGAGTTGAAGGTTTTTCACATGATTTTGGATTAAAATTATCTTGGATCACCAGCAGGGACTTCAAAAATCCATGTGAGGAATCAGAACTATTCAAAACTTTCTAAGAAAAATCTTTACCTTTTTGGAAGTCCTGCCTGTCCTTGGGGCCTTGGGATTTAAAATCTCATCTGGACAGCACAGCCGCATTGAAAGTTCAGCTATAGGCTCAGCTGGTACAAAAGTTCCAGTATAACATGCATTTGAAAGGCCAAAGACAAATGATGCTCTTCATGCTTGTTGAAAGCAAATGGTTCTTCTCTGGTGAGAGTTTTCCTTGGCTGAAGTGGCCAGGATGCATCCCTGCTGGAACAGCAGTGCAGGACAAGAAAAATCTGTGATGGTAGACGTACTAATACATATAGACATATATAAAAGCCTACATATATACATGCACTAATGCTTGCTCCCATCTCTGCAATACATGGCAATTTTAATGAAACCAACTGTAAATGAGCGTGCTGCTTTCCAGACTGTGTGTTAACATGAGATGTGAAGTACTGATGCGTTACAGACTTGTTTACAGTGCCTGTTTTGCTGGGGGGCAGAGGGGTTACCATCCATTGCAAAAGTACTCCTAATCTTTAAAGAGTATATTATGGCTGGTTAACTTTATGGACTGCATTGGTCAACGTCTGACTTGGTTTCCAAATATTTTAAATCTCTCATTGCTGGCTCAGAAGTGTGTGTTGAAACACAACTCACTTGTGTAGATTGTTTACTGAGTTTTGTCTGTTTGCTTGTTAAAACTTCTGCCATAATTTTAGCTATTCAATTTCATCAAGTGAAAAACAAGTACAGTGAAACACAAACTTTGGGCTTTTATTACTAATCTTGCTTTTGAGGGATCAGAGAAAGTTAGACCAACCGATCACTAACAGCAAGAAACTGCTTGCTTTAAATTAACAAAGAAGAAATAACATGTAGAAGTGGAGATAGTGAACAAAATTATTGCTACAAGACAGAAAGTGTCAATAGTAGTATTCTCAGATAGTGGGAGGGCCTCCCCGAGTTTCTCTTTTGGCACTTCTCTCCTCTTTTGCCCAGAGAAGTCGTGGATGCCCCATCCCTGGAGGTGTTTCAGGCCAGGCTGGATGGGGCTTTGAGCAACCTGCTCTAGTGGGACGTGTCCCTGCCCATGGCAGGGGGGTGGAACTCAATGATTTTTAAGGTCCCTTCCAACTCTAACCATTCTGTGATTCTGTGATTCTGATAAGCTCAGTGCCAAGCTGTGCAGGGGTCGTGTCCACACTCTTAGCTTGCAATCACCTTGAGATGGCCTTCCCCAGGAAGCCAACACCAGCGCCATATCTTATGTGATCTAGAGGCTGTGATAGTGTAAGTGTGAAAACAAGAAATGACTTGCACAGCTTTGTGTGCACGACCAGCAGAAGAGATTATGCTGGGAGTGCTGGGTTTTATGCTCACGTATCTGTGTAGGCTTTGGGAACTGCACTGAGAATTGCCCACCACCAAGGAGGGTCGGTGTCCAGAGACTTCACCACGAGCCCAGCCCAGCGATTAGGGCAGCTTCACAGAAGCGTGATCGTGTCCTGGGATTCAATCAGAGCAGGAATCTCAGGGACTCCCAGCCTGCTGGGGTTGTCTTCTCTGCTGTTCCAGAAAGCTGCCCAACATCTTCCCATCTCATTTCTCATTTTTCAGCATCCTGAGTGGGTTGACTGACCTTTACATTCATTAAATGATTATCTTTAATATTGGAAAAAATTAATTTCCCCTATGTATACCTTATTTTGCTGTGACAAGATTGGTATTTGCATTTTAAAATCATTTTTAGCACATTTACATTTTTGACTTCTAGGTTAGCCAGAGGTTATAAGGGTAAAACCTGGGGCCAAATTCTGCAGTTGTGTGAGCGTGAACTCAAAATGAAGCCGAACTGATAGTTATGGGAGATAGAGCAAACATTGATGAATCCACAAAGTAAGTTTAGAGGAAATTATTTTCTAAATTTTGTACATTTAAAATACACACCAGGAAGCACTGTGATAGTTATTTGCATTTTATTGACATACTTGCTTCAAATGATGCTTGCAGAACAATATCCAGCTCTAATGGGGTATTGAAAGAAAACCCAACAATTTTTTATTTATGTGGCTGTTTCTTTATTCCTGTGGGCAAACACCATTTAGATAATTGCTGCAGGCTGGTGGGTCCTGTACCATTAGGTAGCCTGTCCTCCTGATGGGATGCTAGAGGTCATCAAGCCCAGAAGTTCCCAGCCTTATTGCTTTTCATAGCTACACAAATTCTCTACAAGCTGTTCTCTGAGATACTGCAGCTTAGTGCCCCCGCACTCAGCGAAAGCAATCTATCCTTCAGCATTTATAGAAGTGTATTGTTTAATAGGATTGCATTTAAATTTCTATAAAGGTTGTCAATCCAACGCTTATGACTCAGAATGGAAACTTCCTCCCAAAGAGACTATTTAAGCACTGACTACTAAATACAGGGAGTGAGCAGTGCACTGTAAAGAGGCTATAAGCTTTTTTGTTTTAAACTAACCAGCAATCAGTTCTGGTTTCAGCAGTTTTATTATTTTTTATTAAATGCAGTAGAAATTGTCTAATATTGGAAAGTGCTAAATAGAACGAAAAAGCTTTTTGACAAGACCCATTAGACATATTTTATCATGTATTTTCTATTCAGAGCAATTTCACTGCTGCAGACTAAACAGACATAAATTAAGATTTGACATATTTGTTTAGAAGCTACTGTTCTCCAACAGACCCCAAATAAATTATTATTTTTACACAACTTAAGACAGAAGAATTCTGAATTCCTTCCATAGCAGTGACTGCTTTTATTATTACTTTTTATAGATAGTGAGATACCTAAAAGACAAATATGAGCAGAAAAATAAAGTGATTTTCTGAATTATCAAATCCTGTCCTTTGGTGTTAAAAGCAACAATTAAAGAATCACTTTGATAAATGTCTTGAGCTCCAGCTTAAAAGCAATTCAATTTTTTGTCCCCACTTAATCCTGCTGGGGACACATTACAGACTATCCTCACAATTAAGAACCTGTAAATTTCTGTCTAAATTTATCCATTATTAATTTCTAAACATTTTTCTTGAATGAATGTTGCCCTTTCCTTTAAAAAAAAGATATTTCTTCTCTGATGTGGCCCTCATGAAGTCCCTCATCATGTGATAAACATGGATGCAGTCACTGTGGATTGTTTAGAAATTACATGCATGCACAGAAATTATATCTCTTCAATGATCAGGTAGTTCACTGTGTTTAAATAGTTTTATCTTTCCTCAGGTCTTCTGTGATTTTGTTTTGCCATGGTACCTCATCTCCTGTTTCCTCTTCTCCCAGACATGCTGTCTTTCCTCTGAACCCGTTCCAATCTAAATTCATCTCCCAGAAAACGGGCAGAGAGAATCACACAAGTTATTTCTGATGAGGTGTGTTAGGGCCTTGCACAAAGGCACTAACACCTCCCTGGTTTTAGCAGGAATCTCTCCCTTGAAGCTCTGGGGACCTGCATTCTCCTTTCCAAGGCCACAAGTCCAGGGCAGCTCCCAGCCACTCTCCAGCCTCCCCTTCGGTCCTTCGCAAGCCAGACACTTCAGCACAGCGCTTTCTACTACTGAATTTAATCTCATTCCTATGATTCATCCTCAAAGCCACTGTGCTCTTTCTGTCTAATACTCTGATCCGCCTCAAATTCAAAGACAATAAATAATGGATAAAGACAGCTCATGTTGCAAAATTAAGCAGGCTGCAGGTTATGGATTGCATCATATTTGAAATAAAACACACATGATTATAGAGACTTTGTTAAGCATTCTGTAAAGTCATTCTTAATTAAAAATTAAGTGGGTTATAATTTCGTCAAAAACATTTTTTCAGTGTAAATATGAATTGATTTCTGTCTTCTCTTTCGAAAGCTCAGAGTTCAGGCATTTATTCCAGCCCACCTGCTTCATGCCATTCCTTAGGCAACCAGCTAACACCGGGCTATTTCAGTGCGAAGGAAGTCTCCATATGACACAGGCCTGTACAATACCCTCTTTCAGCCTTGACCTTGCACGCAGAGGTAGCCAGGGAAGTTTAGACAGAGTGCGGCAGTTGAACACACCTAAACCTGCTCTGGAGATTGGAACTATCATTCAGTTACACTTGGTTAGGCATTTTGGGTCATAGACTGTATCCCCACAGAGTTAAGCTACGGTTATAACCATGAGCAACCTCGAAAAGTAAGCGAATTTATTTCCTGTGCTTACATATTGGTCATCTAGGTGGCATTCACAAGCAAGAGAACATAATAACCAAAAGCTGTCTCTTCTGCACTAATTACATTTCTCATGTTTTCTTGTTCTGATCACTGTAGGTAGTAGAATCCAAACCACCTATCCAAAATAATTGTCATAATGTACCATTATAAGAATAATCCTATATTGTCTATATATACTGAAATATCATACCTCAACCTACTGCAATGTGTAGCTAGTATTAGAATAATACAAAAATTGCACTGAGACTTATTCTATCAGATTTGAACAAATCACTTTCTACCACAGTTAAAAATGGCTTAGCTTTTAGGCAATTTAGTGAAAAATTAACCCTCCCCCCTTCCCACCCTCCTCCTTAAGCAAACACTCTGCAGGCTATGCTTATGGAAAATTATTCTCACGGTAATCAGCTGTACATGCTGACAAACTTGTTCTTTTCTGGTTGCCTAGCTGTCTACCAACCTCCTCTGGCTCCCTGCCATGACCTCTGTGAAAGAGCTGCTATAGCAGTAGCAAGAATTTTCCCAGAAAGCCTTATTAACTGAGCTGTAGGTTTCTAGTTTTTTAGACAGCAACTTGCCATACTGTAATTATTGTGAAAGTATTTTAAACAAAGATGTTTGGTTTCATCTTTTAAACAGACATAAGAAAATTAAAGGCCAAGAAACTTAACTGGACAAAGCAGGTCAGCACTGTATGTTATGCCATTGCAGCAAACTCTGCAAAACTAACTCTAAAGTTCAAATAAAGTAAGTTCTAGCCCTCTTAAAATCCACAAAAATATTCTGTCAGCTGAAAAATGTTAAGTCTGAAAAGACATATATATACAGATTTATATATGCATATAAAGATATACATATATATTTAACATGTGATAGTAGGGTTAAAGAACCATGACATCTACAAAAAAAAAAGTTACACATCTTCAAAAATTTGTCACAAAGAAGTATAGAAAGAAAATTAACTAAAGGAACTTAACTGAATTTCTCTACTTCAAGTTGTAGCACACAGAATCAATATTTATTCAAGGATGATTAGTTTTAAGAGATGGACTCCTGTGGATGTTCTCCAAATTTAATGTCACCTCACTCTGGATCAGCTGCTGGGTTCTCACGCATGTTTACAAGGCACTTGGGCACCAAATAAGTACGAGGCTTCAGGCACTGCTGTGCTACCCATATACCCTAACTATTTTAGTTAGGAAAATTAAAAAGAAAAAATTAAAAATCAGCTAAATTAGTTCTCATAGGACAACTTCTCCTTCAGGTTGAGTTGATGAGCATGAGCAAAGTATATATCCAGTTAAAGCACTGATATCATTTGTATGTGCCATCTTAACATACCATGGGAAGAGTCCTTAATTGAAAGTAATAATAGGGTAGCCAGAAAAGTACCAATTAAAATAACTTGGCTGTCTGTGATAAATTCTAGATATTCCTACGGTCTGAAGAAAATCCGATTATCTTTACTCACTAGGATGCAATCAAAACCAAAGATTTAGTTTAAGACTTAATTTATCTCTGAGGTGAAACAACTGGACAGTCTGCAGATTTTCTTGTTGACGCATCATACACATAAGCAACAATCAACTGACTGCACATATGGTTTTGAAAAAAATTAAAATAAAACCATAAAATAGATGGTTTCCATCCATCATCTCAAGCCACTTTGCAGCATGCTCAATTTAATTTTATTTATATTTGTTAAAGTTCCTACAGCATATATTTGTTAAGCTTCTAGATCTGTTAAGCATATTCTCTTTTTCTTACAAAAACAATATAGTTTACTGCACCAATGGCTCTAGTTGGCCTGGAGCTGATATAATTCCCTGAACACAAAAATCAGGCTGATCAAGATACGAACATTCCCAGTCTTGCTTTATGAGGTGGAGCCATGGGCCTTTGAGAACACCGATGCATAAAGACTGTTCTTTTTTTTTTTTTTTTTAATTTTTCCCCCAAAATATTTGCATCAACTAGCAAAAGCACACAGAGGTGAGACAATTAATGAAGTACTAATGCACCAGAGACAGTCTGATGCAACAGAAAAGCCCCAGGTCTGGGCCCATCTGTCAGATAAAGGCTGACCTCTGATGGGATCTCGCTCTTTGGCCTCCTGGAGGGCAGCAGCAGCAGAACAGGACTGGCAGGACACGGCTGGCCCTGACACACCACAGGGCTGCAGTAAGGATCTGGTAGTGTGAGCCCCAGCACAACCCCAACAAGAACCAAGGTGCAGTTCACGCCTCTTCCCCAGGGTTGTTATATGCCAGACACAGAATTAAAAGAAAAAAAAAGAAAAAAAAAAGAAAAAAAAAAGAAAGAAAACCTACATGAAAGTTATTAAGTCATCTATCAGGATCCAAATTGCAATTGTGGCTGAGTTGCACTACATATTTGACAGCTGTTCATTGACCTATTGGGAGTAAGCTACTGATCTCAAGCCAGCTGTTAAGAGGAGGAGTATGTACATTGTACTTAGCGCTTACAGTAAAAAAGGTGGGTTTGGAAAGCTCTTGCCTGTGGTCTCCTCCGCTCAGTGAGGACAAGGTTTCCTGGTCAGAGCCACGCTATGGAGGGTGGGAGAGCAGTCACGCTGCAAGCAAGAACTGACGTTTCAAAGCCAGAGCAAAATTTCTGTTGTTAAGGAAATGTGCTCTAACAATGGATTTGCAGATTGCAGTGAGGAAAGAACATGTTTTTCTTTTCCTTTTTTTTTCTTTTTTTAACTGGTGAGGTTCTTGAACTTTATGGTGGGCGATTAATGTCTGGAGAGTTCATTACATTGAATTTAAAAACTGGCAGGAAACACAGAGGAAGGGATAAAAGTTCCTTTTAGTACCTTGTGGATAAATCAAAATGAACTTATTTACTCCACTCACAGTTATTGCTGGGTGTAAAACTCAGAAGTCACACCCCTGGTGAGGTATAAACCAAGGAAAGAGAACAAAAAGAGTGTTTCAACAAATCTTGTGCTATACAATTTTGAAGATGAGCTTTGATGCAAGGCTGGGCTGGGGAAAGATAAACTTTTTCCTCTAAATTGTAGAGCAGCTACAGAACTGTTCCACTGTTACTGCAGGCAATGATCAATAAATAAGAATTAAGAGGAGAGAGAGAATGCCTCAAATTCCACTATGTTATTTGGTTCACCTTCTCCCCAGTCCTGGAAAGGAGAGTGATACAGTCTGAAGTGATATACTTCAGGCCACAAAGGAATTGTAAAGAAGCTCTTGAAAAGAGCTAGATCTCCCCTTAACAGTTTTCAAAGTTAAAACAGAATTTCCCAGATCGTACCCCTGCATATTCAAAGTATGATTCTACATCCAAAGCAAAATCAATGTTATCCTTTGCTGAGCAAAATGGAAGGGTACAAATTACTTTTCTTCCAGTAAACAGTCTGGGGTCAAAAATGAGAACTAGAAAAGATACAGCAAACAGAAAGACATGCGTAACAGGCACTACAGGGAGAGAAAAAGTTCTAGCTGGCACCCAGGGAGGCATTCGTGCAAGAAATGAAAGAACTTATTGTACCACAGCATTGGTTCTCAGGCTCCAGCCTGCTCACTCTGGTGGTGAGGACACTGCTGCACAGCTGACCCACAAAAGCAGAGGATTCTTCCTACTGCTACTACACTTCCACATCCATACGGAATCAGCAGAGGCTTTCCCCGCTGATTAAAATAAAACTTGTCAACTTCTGTTGCAAATTTATGTCTTTCTGTAATTGAAACCTACAGGATATAAATTCAATATAGAGAAAATAACCACCATAGACTCAAGATCCTCTTTCTTCCAGACTACTGCCCACCTGAAACAGATAATATAAAATCTCTGTGAGAAAGGAAATGCAGTGACTGGATCTGAAATGAGCCGTAACTTAATAGATGATTCAGTTACCTTCAGAGAGGGCTGGGATTCCTAAACGTCTAAAGGTTCAGCGCACAGAGAGTAGAAGTGAATTAACCTCTTGTCATTAAAATAACTAATATGTTATTTGCCATCAATTCACTAACAATGCAAATCCAGTCCTCTTCGATGAGGTCTCTGTTAACAACATGGTTTACTTAAAAAAGAGAACTTTTGTCTTCACAGCCTCAAACCCGCTTCCAACCACAAAGACAGTTCCTTTTTTGGGTTACCACAAGCGGTTTTGCTGTCTGGGGACTGCTGTTTTCCACATGCCCGACCAAACAGGGTGCCGATGGAAAAGCAGCCCTTCCTCCCCTTTGCTCATTCTCGGGCTGCCCTGTTGACATACTCCTCCTGTGCAGCGACAGTAACCACACGCTCTCGCTCTGTGCCTCCCCCAGCCATGCCCGTGTGGGCGCTGCACTGAGGTTTCCACTTGTCCCAGGCCACTCCGCTTGTCACTGAGAATAACAAGAGTTAGAAGACAGAGGGTAGGAATTTTTATTTTTTTTTTTCCATGAAGAGCCACATTCTCCTTTAAGCCTGCATGGTCTTTCGTGTAATCAACTGTCTCTTCATCTTTCAGAAAATAAGAAAAACCAAACTATGTGACCTAAATTCAGCACTGGGATAAAATCAAGACCTGGGAAATGCTGCAACACTGCTTTGAAAAAAAACAATAAATCCTCAGAGAACTAAGTTCTTCTGGCGTTTAGATAATTCAGACTTCTATAAAAACTTTAAAATATGATTCGTAGTGCTAGAAAAATGAACTTTAGGTAGAAAGTTTTCCTCGCATTTCTACTCTGTTTTCAATTGCACAATGTCATTTCTGAAATTGTCTGAATATTTAAACTCTGAAACTCAAAGTATGAAAGTATGAAAAATTGCTGTACAGGTCCACATTTAAAGACAAAATTCAGAGATATGTCTTTTCTGTCAAAAATAATTCTGAAGAGGATAGTAAAAACTGTTTATTAAATAATATTTGTAACATAAATATTTAAAATCATTACATTTGCTTGTATTTATACAAGTTATGTGACTTCCAATGTATTTCTTTCTTTGATGTCACGAGCTGGTATCCTGAAATGGAAAAGTACAGAAGAGCAGCTTCCCATAAAGCTTACAGATATCAGCAGTGGGTGACACAGCTTGAACCCTAACAACTACTGTGAGAAATTCAGAGGAAAGCCTCGGAAAAACAATGACAGCAATTTCCCCAAGAGAGAGCAGAAAGAACACTGCAATTTCTTCAAAATACATACAGGTAATTCTAGCTGGTGACTCTCCTTGAGAGAACTTTGCTTGAAATTGGCTGCTTTATACAGGAATAGCAGCTTTTTGCTGATATTACTGCAAATGTAAATATCAAAAGCAAAAATCTATTTTTCAATGTGTCCCTTGGACTCATCACCAGATACTGATATTTCCATTTCCCTTCAGGACTTGCTGCTTTGCCATGATACAAAAGCAGAAACAGCTTTTGCATAATTAATGAAACACAGGGTCCTAAAATAGTCCTTTTTTCTTCCCTTTCCTGCTTACCCCTATTAAAAAAGCAAACAAAACCCTAACAATACAGCCTGAAGGTTAAAGGGCCCTTATGAATAGCTACCAGCCAGCTGGTCTGAGGAGAACAGCATGAAGCAAAACGTATCACCCGTAACACCCAGAACTCTCTTTGAATAGCAAGATCTACACAAGGAACAAACAGTAAACACTGAAGAGAAATGAGAAAAAAAAATAATCAAGGAACATGACTGGTCAGAGAGGCAAGGACAGTACCAGCATGTACCCATCGAAGATGTACTATATTTATAGCTATTTACACGGTGGCCATCAAGAGAGGTATGTAAATTTCCTTGAAATGGCCTTGGCTATAAAATAATTGTTCGTTTTATGAAAAAAAAAAATAATCAAGTGTCCTGTAAAGTGTTTCCATGTGTTTTATCTTTTTATGTACATTTTCAGCAACTGAAATACTGCCAATATTCTTTAGCTAAAACATTTCCTCTTCCACTAAAATATGCACATACTTACACGAGAAAGGAACAAAAACTGAAGAGCCTAGGACTGCTGAAAAGTAGTTTGGAAGCATTGGTTCCTACTGGTTTTCCTTTACAGGAAAGGCCTGAGCCACTTCTGGAAGATCCAGAATATATGTATAAGCATATATTTTAAATTCTTTTTATGATGGAAGCTCAGGGTTTTCCACCATATTCTCCCTTCCTTACACTTTTGGACACAGTGACAGGCTCTTAAGTACAGGGAAAAGAGCCTATAAGCAGAGCAGAAGGGGTTGCCATCTGTTCCTGCCTGGTCTTTTGGAAGATACGAAGGGAAGTCAGTACTGCTTCATACAAAGACTTGTGTCTACAGGTTCTCCTCCTGTGCTTCTCTAGTTTCTTTCTTCCTGTGCTTCTTCAGTTCTTTCCTTCAATATAAAAGAAGTAAATCACCATGGGGGAATTTCTTTAGCCCCTTCCAGATGGACAATGAATTTATCAGAGGATGTAAAGCCAACAAATTCTTCACCTAAAAACACTGAGAAAACTAGCAAGGTGCTCACTTTGACATCTGTTTTTCACCTTTGTAGTCAAGAAGCATATGCATTTCTTTCCTGCAGCTGAAAGCCAGGCTGGGCATAAAGGCAGCTGTGCTCTGAATCTTCAGGCTTTGAAAAGTCTTTAACCTCCATTCCAGCTAGTTGCTGTCATATGGAGAGAAGCAGAGGGAGCTGCCGATTCTACACAGGATTCCTCTTCAGCAGCTGACCCCCGGAGAGCCTCAAGTACCTACTACTATTTTTAGGTATTTCACCTCAAAGTGTAGCAGCCTGTATCAGGCAGTGTGACAGCTGACACCCCCACGCCTGCCTCCCTGGGTGACACAGCCAGGGATGATTGCCTCTGCACCGCCAGGACTACATGAACTACCCACCCACACAACACGGCAGGGAATCAGACAATTTGCATGGCAAACCATGAGGAAACATTTTCTTTTCTGTCACAAAAAGTGAAAAGATTTTTGAGTTACAAATTAAATTGGGTTTCAATAAAAATGTAAGGGTTCCCAACATACTCTCATTCCCGAACCCCTGCGTGATGCCTGAACCTCCTGAGCACTCACTTGGTAACCTGCAATCAAGGAATAGTGTAGGCTGGAAGGGACCTTAAAGATCATTGAGTTCTGACCCCCCTGCCATGGGCAGGGACACCTCCCACTAGAGCAGGTTGCTCAAAGCCCCATCCAGCCTGGCCTTGAACACT
>JAOQGH010000001.1:23690788-23718033 GCA_025769975.1 Gallinago jamesoni
CAACCTGTTCCAGTGCCTCACCACCCTCACTGTAAAGAATTTCTTTCTGGTGTCTAATCTAAATCTCCCCTCTTTCAGTTTACCCCTCGTCCTATCACTACGCTCCCTGATAAAGAGTCCCTCCCCATCTCTCCTGTAGGTCCCCTTCAAGTTCTTGAAGGTTGTTATAAGGCATCCCTGGAACCTTCTCTTCTCCAGGCTGAACATCCCCAACCTTCTCAGTCTGTCCTCACAGGAGAGGTGCTCCAGCCCTCTGATCATCTTCGTGGACCTCCCCTGGACCCATTCCAACAGGCCCATGTCCTTCTTATTTTGGGGGCCCTACAGCTAGATGCAGTACTGCAGATGGCATCTGACAAGAGCAGAGTAGAGGGGTAGAATCACCTCCCTCGACCTGCTGGCCAGGCTTCTTCTGATGCAGCCCAGGATGCAGTTGGCTTTCTGGACTGCCAGTGCACATTGCTGACTGACGTTGAGCTTCTCATTCACCAACACCCCCAAGTCCTTTTCCTCAGGGCTGCTCTCAACCCATTCTCCAACCAACCAGCCACGGCAACGGTGCTGTTTAAAGGATTTCGGGGCCTCCTGTCGCTCCGGGCGACTCCCACATCTTGGGCCTCCCCACGGCCCCTCTCCCTCAGCGCTCAGCGTCCCCCGGGCCGCACTCCCTCCAGGGCAGCGCCGCGCCACTCCCCGCATCCCGCAGGCCCCATCCGGCGGGAACGGCGGCAACCGCTCCTTCCTCTTCTCCTTCCTCTTTTTCTCCCAACTCTTTCTCCTCTTACTTCGGCAGCCGCCAGGCCGGCCCGGCAGGTACTGAGGCGGAGGGCGAGGCCGAGGGCAGGCGCGGCCCGGCCCTGCCCGGCGAGGAGGGAGCGGAAGGCGGTGCTCCCCCCGTCTCCCCCCCCTCCCTGCGTATGGTCGCGGCGGCGGCGCGCTCGCCGGCCTCCCCCCCTCTGGCTGCCGCGCGCTGTGGTCTCGCCCGCCCCCGCTGCCATGTTGGATCGTGCGGCCGCCGGGGCCGGGCCGGAGTTGGAAGTTTAGCGCCGCTCGGAGGGGCGGGTGCCATCGGCCGCCGGCGCGGAGCGGCATTGCCGCGGCTGCCTACCCCTTTTCCCGGGCCGGCGGCAGCTGGTCGAGGCCGCCGCCGCCCCTCTCCACCTCCGTCCCCCCTTCCCCGGCCCGCACAAGGAGGCTCCGCGATGTGGCTGCTGTGAGGCCGCGGCGGCAGCGGAGGAGGAGGCGGAGGGGGCCGCGGGCGCCAACAGTCGCAGGGCGGCGAGGGCAGCGCCGGGCCGGCCCCGGCCATGAGCGGCAACCCGCAGCAGCAGCCCCCGCAGCCGCGGCGGGTCACCAACGTGGGCTCCCTGCTGCTCACCCCGCAGGAGAACGATAGCCTCTTCAGCTTCCTCGGCAAGAAATGCGTGGTGAGTCCCGGGTAGGAGAGGAGGGGGCGGCCTGCGGCGCTCCCGGGCCGGGGACCCCGAGCCCGTCCATACCCGGGGGGCGGAGTGGGGGGCGTGTGAGGACAGGCCGGCCGGGGCGCCGGGAAGTTGAGGGCTGCGGAAGTTTTCAGCCGGTCCGGCCCCGTCCCGACGCCCGGGGAAGGGGGGCGGCCTCCGCAGGCCTCGCTCCCCGCCTGCTTGGTTCCGCAGCACCCCGGAGCCGAGCGGGGGTGCCGGGGGCAATGAATGGTGGCGGCCGCGGCCCGCAGCGCGGGTGCCGGCGCCCCTCGGCCGGCCCGGCGGGTCCGGCCTCGCCCCCTCCGCTGGAGACCTGCGCGCCGGGGTGGGCTCTCTGCTTCCGCGCTCCCCCACCCCGACCGACCATCGGCGCCCAGCTCCCGGTGGGGCTTAGCCCTGCCCCGCAGCCGACCCCTGCTCGCCAAGGGGCATTGGGCAGCCAGGGAGTAGCTGCGGGGCTGGGTGAAAAAGGTCCGGTTGCTCGGGGAGGCTGGGACAAGCCCCAGGTGCACCTGCGGGCAGTGTTGATGGAAGGGTCATATCGGTGCTAGGCCTGCTTTGGATTTGGGCTGTACTTCTCTTAACCTAAACAGCAAGTTTGTGTGCTTAGCTGCGACTCAAATACTGCATCTTTTCGTGTTCTCATATATATATAATGGCAACATAATGGTTAAAAGAAAAAGCCTTATAGTAAATGTGTTAATCAGGTACATTGGCAAGTTCTTCGTTTTCAGAGTACTTTCTAGCATGTTAATGTAAAACTGTATTAAAGCTATGCTTATCTGTATTAAAGAATGACTTGAAGGCTTCAAATGTTAACCCCTTTCTTTAGGAAAGAAGCAGCCTCTAGGAAACAAAAATCTTTTTTTTTTTTTTTTAAATAAGTGAAAAAGGAAAAGCTTCTGTTTAAAAAACTAGCAAACATTTGGAAGCCATTGAGAACTATGTCACCTGCCTGTGGTCTGATGCTTTGTATCCACTGCCTAGCATACTAGTGTCAGTCACCTTGAATCTTGCTGCAACACTATGAAGTGTATTCCGTTAACTTAAAGTTGTGACTTAAAGCATGATATCCATGCAGTCATAATGGTTCCACATAACTCTTTGGACTTTGAAATGAAATTGTTGATCAAATTGACTGTTGCAAGGAAAGCTTAAGATGTAGTAACTGAACAGGAAGTAGGTGATATTTACATTGGGGTGGGTTAAATAAGATGCTGTCATAGTAACTAAGTTAAATGTATCATAAGGTGTGATCTTAAAGCATGTTTTTTGAAAAGTAATAGATTTGTTTAAAAACACCTTCAATTAATTGAAGTACTTCTAGGCATACATTTCAAATGTTTAACTCTTGCAAAAACTATAAAAAAACTTCTCTAAACTTAAAAAGTAGTGCATGAATTTGTATGTGTAAGTCGTTTTCCAGTTTGTTTTTCTACAACTTGGATTTTCTTGTCAAGTGAACACACTTTTAGTTTTTGTTACGCTTGGCTGTAACACTCACCTACTCACGTTCTCAACTTTTCTGCATAAATAGCACATTGAAAACAGACTTTGGAGGTAAATATCTTCACAGTATCTGGGTGTCACACAATTTGTGACAGGTTGATAGCTTCATAGACAAGACTTGCTTTGTATTTTCCTTGAAACTACACGTTCTTGTGTTTTTCACTGAATCTCGGGTGACTTTCCAATTGAGGTTCTTCTAATTGTGGCCCGTTCTCTTCCCTTTTTCCCTCAGCCCTATATGCTAAGTTAAGCATAGATTCATCTCGCTATAATGGAGGGTCTCTGCTCAATCTTGAGGACTTGAGCATTGAAGCTCTAGGGAGACTTAACCAGGATCTTTTTAGCTTACTGTGACATGAGCCAAAAATGGTGACAATTCAGAAACTAATTCATGAGCAGATCTATCATCTCTGTCCCTTGGAGGGCAATGTCTATCAGAAGAGTGGAGTGGGCACCTGGAGATGGTAACAGCTTCGTCTGTCTAACTTGAATCCACAGTGTCTGTCTGTCAGAGCCCAATAGTACTGATGGTACTCTTGACCTTCTAGTCTGACTTAATGTTGCATGCTCTGCTGATAAATGCCTTTTTACTGTAATGTACGTGATATTTGATCTCGTAATATCCATGTTTAAATTATTCATTAGGGAAACTTCAGACTGTAAATGCTACTTTTTCAGAAAGGAGAATCTTGTGGGCTTCAGAGGATGCTACAAGCTTGTTTTCCCATCAGCTGAATTGTCTGTGCTACCTGACTACTACAGGCGGTGTTTCTGTCAGTGTGGGGCATGGATATGGGTGTGATGTGCATCTGCAATATCAACACAATTTTAGGTTGTGTTTGACTTGACTTTCTGTTTACATTACTAGTGAAATGAATGCCAGAGGAACAGTTGAGACATTAAACTATGATCCTGGATACTCTTTTTGTAGTAATAATTTATAGTGCTCTTATGGAGGGCATAGTGCTAGTATCAGTCCTGAGTGGCTCGGTAAAGAAAGGATGTGGCTCTCTGGACCTGATTTATTTCAACACTCTTTCATTTGACTCTGTTTTTCACCAATAACAAGGCAGCTACTTTGAAATAACATTGAGGATTCAACTACTCAATTTTTGCTCTAAGGAAAAGCAAAGGAATTTATCAAGTAGCTTAATTTTGATAGAGTACTCGCAACCTATGAACTCCGATACTGACATAGTTTCAATGGCATCTTAAGTAATGATGACTGGTAAACACAAAGATTACCTGTAAGTGGGGGAAGTGGCAGAGAGCCATCACTCTGTGTGTGTTGCTGAGGCTGATACCATTTTCTGGACTACTACTGATGCTTTGGGAATCTCATTGACTAGTAGGCAAATGTACATATAGAAGGTTACTGATTTTTTTTTTATTTTTTTTTTTAACTGCCTTTCTCTGCCCCTCACACCCCCGCCCCCGCATTGCTATCTGTAAAATGCTTATCTGAATGTATAAGCAATTAAAATACCTTTGCCCATGACAGATGAAGTTTTTAAAACCAAGCCATTGGCTAATAATTACAGCTGTTGCTATAGTTAATTTGGTTGAAATACAAATCCAAATGTAGGACTACTTGCAGTAGGTATCCAGGGTAAGGTGGCCCTTTAGGACTTTCATTGTTACTTAGGCATGTAACTAATTTTCATTCAAGTACATGACACTTGTTATCTAGGTCAGGTATGAAATTTACTATCTGTAGAAATTTTTCAACAACTTTTTTTATCCTAACGTAGAAATAAAAGTATATATAAACTTATGTAAAGGTAAGCTATGAGATTACATTTGTGCATATTAATTAAATATTTTCATGGTTATGCCAAACTTGGAAGATTTTGTTTAAATTGGCTTAGTTATAAATCAGTCGCTTCTATTTTGTCCACTAAGAAATAAGAATGAGTTTTGTAAGGAAAAGCAAATGCCAGGTGTCCCATTAATAATTTTTTTTTTAAAAAAAGGTACTTTTATAATTTGCATGATTAATATTGGTCAGTAATGTTCCTGATGAAAAACTAGTTTATTCTGTAGAAATAATTCTGTATGTGTGAGAGGCCTTAAGATAAAAAACATGAGAAGTATGTTCTTGATAACATTAGAAGTAGGTAAGGGAGTGTGGATATTTTATACTGCTTAAAAGTCTCAACACTTGGATAAAGTGTATTGAGTAAGTCTAGGAATAGGTTGTTATTTGTAACTTCTTGCTATAGTTGATATAGTAAACAGGAACTGGTAAAGAATGCAAAAAGATAAGTGACACAGCAGTAAACTAAGAAAACTGTTTTGACTGCTTTTAAAGTGCATGTAACCAGAATAAAATTGTATGTCAGAGCCAAAGGACGAATTACAGTAATAGTTGAGATAAAACAAATTAAGAACCTGAATGGCAGTTCCTAATTGATAAGAATTAAAGGTTTTGTCAAGGAAAGACTTGCAAAATTACTTGTGCATATGAAAACAGTATGAACTAAGACTTGAAGGTGGACTACAGGTCTGAGTAATCGGCAGCTTTATGTGGCTGAGAGGTGTTGGACTCCTCAGTTTGAGTTTATGCTGCAATCTGTACATCCAAAAAAGGTTGAGATTGTAGTTTGAAAAGGAGTTATCTCTTGAACAGATAGGAAGAACTGAGTCATCAGTTCAGTGGTGGTTATCTCATCTTCACATGTGTTTTTAAATGAAACACAGAAGGAGAAGACAAAGTGTAAAGGCTAGGGTCTTGTGGAACACAATAATATTGAGAATTATGCTCAGATTTCTTTTGAGGTCTGTTCCCATCTATCAAAAGACATGTAACATCTTCAGATGCCTCACTAGTATCCGATGGAGTCACTTCTCATAGCAATTTGTCAGCAGTAATCTTCCCTAGAGAGAACTACATTGGTTTTTGACAGTTCCTCTGAATCAAACCTGGTTAGAATTGTCAGCTGAATTTGTGTCTTTGCTTCAGTGACTGTAGTGGTTAATCTCTCCTGACCATGCTTGCAGCTCACGTGCTAGATGCATAAAGTTGTTACAAATTTCAGTTGCTGTATATCTCTCTCATGAAGTGTTATGTGTTGCTAAACAGAAGGTGGTCTAGTAATATAGGCCTGGAACAAGCATCTCATTCTATGAAGGCTTCAGTGCTCTTGCATTCTCTTCTGAGCTACTCTAGATCTATCTTCTGTTTTGGAGGTAGTCAAGCGTCAAAAGTCTTCTAGCATCTCTGTGGTTAATCAGCTGGTTAAGTATACCACTCATGCTCCTGATAACCTCTGGTGGAATCCTATAGGGTACAGACACAACAGGATGAAAACAATTTGTAGTCACAAGCTGTTGTGTTGGGACTTACCAGCTCTTCACAGCTAAGAATCAGGTGGAGGAATTTAGAAGAGCGTAAAGTTGTAGGATTCAGATGACCAGTCATGTTTTGATTACAAGATTTCCTCCAAGATATCCAGTTACCACTTGTTTAGAACACCTAATGAAGAGGTAGTTTCTTGTTACAAGATAAAGATGGAGTTTACTATGTCATGCAAATATGTAAATGGAAAATATTTTTTTCCAATTGATGTGATTTCTCTGCATTATCTGTTTGTAAATATTTCTTTGAATGCTGCCACTAAAATGTTTCCTCTATGAATATTTCTTCGGAGGTTCTCGAGTGTTTAGTATAAGCCCCATTTGTAGGAAGTTGATTGTATAAGGTCCATCTTATACCATGCACTTTCAGGGTAAAAAGCTGATAATGGAGAATGTTCTGACTTTAAGTCTTGGATCTTCTATTGGTGGAATTCTGGTACTTCTGCCTGAAAAAAATTCCCTGTCATTTCTGTAGAGGTTCTTGTGACCTTTATTGCTCTACTGTTAGTGTTTCTAGTAGTGCAGGAATTAAGAACTTGTTTACTGTTGTCAATTGCCACTGGCAGCTCAGTGCTCGAACAGAGTGGTTTGCATGTGATGAGTGAGCATCATCTAGGAACTTAGCAGTACTTCGTTAACCAACATGACAAAAGGTTTGATTCTTTCATTGACCTTTTATAGGCAGAACTGTCTGCAGTGGAGGTGGGGTTTGCTGAGCTTTTAAATGCTCAGTTTCTTGAAGAAAGTTTGCCGTTCACTTAAAGCAGTCTGGTAAGATTTATGGTGTCCTCTCTTCCAGTAAGTGTGTTTCATAGGCTTGTCTCTTGAGGAATCTGTAGTACAGAAATTATATTTAGTATAGTGCAGGAGACTTATGGTTTCATGACCTAATACCTAGATAATAAAACATAGAAAATAACAAGAAATGTGTCATGGGCACTAGACAGAGTTGCTTATTGGCATGTTAGGGTACAGTTTCCTCGGGAAAGGTTGGCATTATATGTTACTTGGGCACAGAGGGATTTTTTTTTTTTTATTGGACAGTTTGTTTTCCTTGTACCAGTAAATCAACCAAAGTGGATTTAGTGGAACTAGAATTTTATCTTGGTGGGTGGTTTTAAACAGACCACTTTACCAAGGTGGTACCACTCTCTTGTACAGCATCGGACTGAATATAGTTTTGTTTCTCAACATATTTGCTTGGGTAGGGCTTCCAGACCTGTTGTTTATGCCTGAATAGACATAAACCAATAAAATGGGTACAGTAGGCATATATGCAGTTACCTTCAGGGACAGTTCAGTTAAATTCTAATATCCTGAAATGTGCTGTGACCTCACGACAGGAGAAGTGCCCTATAAGGGCCAAATGGCAAAAAAAAGAGATGTCATGTAAGCAGTCACTGAGACACTTTCTTAGAAAGCTGCTCTCTTGCTTAATTCTTCAAATTCAACAGTGTATTTTCAGCTACCTCTGAGTTAAAGGTAGATGATTTTCCTGACACCTCTGTGTTTATGCAGTGAGTGACACATTTGGCATCTCAAATTAGAATGCCTGTGTTAAGAATATATGATTCTGGAAGAAGTTCATTAAATGAATTACTCAGTTCCTGTAGACTTAGTGTTCTGTGGAGATTATTGCTGGCAAGGAAGCTGTTGCCACAGAGCTCTGCAACATACTGGCAGATTTGCAGATTGCAGCTCACCTTAGGCACTTGCTTTCATATATGCATCCCTACCGTGTTGAAACTATTTTCCCTGTACTGTGTATTTGACTAACCTTAAAATCCTTACTCTAAGGTAGCCTTTTTTCTATTAAGTTTGCTGAGAAATGGTGTTAATGCATTTTCCAGTTCTCTGGTGTGTCTCTTTAAAGCTGAAAGATCACATTAAGGCTTGCTAATCAAGGTTGTAAGTGTTTCAATTTCTGTAAGATGGTTTCACATACCATTTTCCCCTTCAGAACTTTGTGTAATTCAAATTCTCCTGCATTCATCTAATTTCCCTTCAAAGTGAATGTGCTATTTTGACTTTATCCCCCTGTGTTAATTAGCCACTATGCAGCAGTATATATACAGGAACCTGTCTCTGCTCACCAAGCATATTTTGTATGCAGGGGTACTGTGCCTGCAATTTGAGAAACACTGACCTAACAAAAGAAAATGTGGCTTTCTTCGCTTTGAAAATCTAAGAAAGCTGTATTACATTATTTGAACTCTTAATTATAGAAAGATAACTCCTGTGTCTAAGGTAGCAAAAACTTTTTAAAAGTGCGTTTACTTCAAGTGTGATCGATGATAGTTTTCCCAGAAATTAGGCAGCACTTGATGTGATTATTTACAAGAAAGGTTAAGTTAAAATATGAATTCCTAAAAGACATTCGCTGAGTATTTACAAGCAAGACCTAGTGCTTATCTTGCTGTCTAGGCTGAAGAATAACAAGAATATTTGAATATGGGAATTTGGCATTAAATTATAAATGCTTTCTTCCCCTCTGCAAGATGACAGCCAAGAGATTTATTTACCTGTATGTGATTTGTGGAAAAGACATTGGTATTAATTTGTTCTGTTAATATATTTCTGTGTTGGGCATATAGAAAAGTAAGAAAGGTTTTACAATGTTCTTGATACGTTTTGTAACAGAAACAGTAATTTATTGACTTAAAAAGGATCTTAGTTTCTATGTAGAAAATAAAGCTTTAAGATTTTTATACAGTAGATTACTTTATAGTTGGTAATGATATTTTAGGGATCAATTTAACTATTACTTATTTTTTTTAAGCCCAGTCTTGCTGACTTGCTTTAAAGTCCTGCACAGTGACCTCTGTCCTCCAAATCTTGTGTCTCAGCTTTCATCAGGGTCTCCTTGCATTCTTTTAACACACACCCTGTGGGTTGTTTTTTTTTAAGCAAGTTTTCTGTCCTTCTGTCCCAGCAAAAAGGTTTTCTCCCCTTATTTCCTCTTCTTGTACTTCAAGTGCTTCTGGGATATTCCTTTCTCCCTTCAAATCCTGCATCCATAATCTGCACAAAGATTTCCAAGTAGAAGTGTCTCACCTCCTTACCATTCCTCACTTCCTTACCCCTGAACTTCCCAGTTCCACAAGAATTCCCAAATTCTTGCTGATGAACTTTGTGTCTCACCAGACATGTAGTCCTACCCATACCCAGTGCTGGGATAGACATGGTTTGTGTTCTTCTAATTTCACAAGCGAAAAGATGAGGAGAGGAGACAGTCTCTGTGCTAGCCAGCTGTTTGCTGCTGCATACATAGAGTGCACTTCAGCCTGAGATATGGCCATTAGACATTTCTCTCCTGTTTCATCTTCACTGGCCCAAAGTCATTGTTCATGTTGCTCTAGGAAAGAGAACTTTTGGTGGGTAAGAGAGGGGCAAGCAAAAACAAGATATTCCTCAGGATTTTTGCGCTGCTCCACCCTCCATTGCTGCTTCTCCAGGGAGGACCAGACTCTCCAGTTCATAAGCTGCTATATTAAGAAACTGTATACTGGAAGATACAGCTTCAGCAACTCTACAGGCTCAGATCTGAAACCACAGAATTGCTTAGTCCTGCTTTGAGTGAACTGTAAGTTATTTCCTGCTCCTCTAACCATGTGACAGCTCTCCCTGAGCACAGCTAAGATGTGGTCATTCTTTGTAAGTAGACGTTTTTTTCCTTTACTCCCCCTCAGTCAGCCAAAGCAAATAGAAACATCACTTGGCTTATGACACTAAATATACACAAAGGCATCCAAATGGGCTCCTTTCTGTAAAACTGTGCTTGATTTTTGTGGTTAACTGAAAAGAGGAAGAAAACTATGAACATCCTGTAGTGGTATGTGTTCTGTGCAATACCACAGGCAAAAACTTCCCCTTGCGTTTGCGAAGAAGGAAGCAGTAGATTCTAATAAATAAAATGCAGGGCATTTTTTTCTTTATTTGCCTTTAGTCTGTAACTAAGAGTATCTCAGGTATGAAGTTCCTTTTATAACTGGGCATACAGAATTATTAGTGTTTATATTTTTTAGTAACCTGGCAAATAACAGTTTCAAAAAAAATATGGATTTTAGGCTTAATTTTGTACGATTTTATATCAACCAGTATTTTTTTAGCCATGCAATAGGTGTTGTAATTTCTTTCTTAAAGAATCTTAGCCTCTTTGGGTGTGCTGCATTGTTAACACTGTTCTCAATTTGTGTGGCTGGAACTTTAAAACTATGCAAGGTTTAAAAGTGTCATTGCAACTGAAAATGCTGGTTAGACTAGATCGCTACAACTCAGTAGTGATTCAACAAACCATTTATCTATTAAAAAAATATTTTAGTCTTGTCTTTGAGAGATTTGTCCATATCATATTCAGTTGCCAATATTTATATAATCAAGAGACTCTTACTACTACTGTATCTGCACAGAGCATGCCCTTCCTTGCTCTAGTTCAACCATATACAAGATGCAACATACCTAGTTACGGTTTTATTTGATAGGATGAATGGAGGTGGATTTGATGCTAAATGTTTCTTTAGGAGATGTAGATCTTACTTATTCCATGTCATGGGTTTCACTTCATCTTTTTATGTCATTTAGGTTGTCTCTCAGTGCTTCAGTTTTTTATTGAGACTTTTCCTTAGCGGTCTCTTTGAACATTTCTGGCCTTTGCTGCCTGTAAGCAGCAAATCCTGTCTGTTTCTCTGCCCTCTGTTCATATTGTTCAGGTGAGGATTTCTTACTGAACCAGTGTTTCTGCTTCTGCTCCAGGCTTCACATTGTGTAACCAAAGGGTCCATCCCTCACACTGGCCATACCTGTCTGGACCATACATTTCTGACCCCAACAACCAGAACTGACAGGCTCAAAATGTGAGATGCCCACCTAGGGTACTTTGAAGCTCAGCAGCAGAAGGATGCATGTTGTCTTTCTCTCACCTCTGGTCTGTCAGCCAGCTGTGCTAACGTTTTGATGCTAACAAACCTAAGTAGAGCAGTAGCATGAACTCAGATGCTGTTCTGTGACTGTCCATGGTTGTTAATTTGTTGGCATGCTTCCTGGCACAGGTTTGGTTAATTCTAGCCAGTACACGCCCAAATTAGTGAGCCTAGTTTTGGGAATAGAATGGTGTAAGCACAGTTCCTAATGGATGGTATGGGTGGGGCCATTCGTGTCCAATTTGTGTTGTGTTGGGAGGAGAGAGGGAGTTGCTGTGTGCAGATGGGCATTCTGCTGTACCACTTGCCATCAGATCCAAAAAGTGCCCCTGGTGCTAGTTACTAATATTTGCACAACCAGTGAAAGTCATGAAGAGACAAAAGCAACTGTAGTGCTGGGGATGGGAAGATGGAAGTGAGGGGTCTGTTCTAGCATTGCCAGTAGCATGTACATCACAGAATAAGGGTCAGCTCTACTGCTGTTCTCATAAGTGTCCTCTTTGACATCAAGCCAGAGTCAAACCTGGTTTTCCTGCCAGCAACAAAATTCAATCTTGCCTCTCTGCTCCTAGAAATTGGTTTTGGAAACCTGAGAAAATGCAGCTGACTAGAAGTTTCCAGCAGATGAAAGTGTGCCTGTGCGTGTAAAAACCTACTGCCGTGGACAAGTTATCAAGTGCATCTGACATGCTGTGAACACAAGCTCATATGGTTTCTGATCCTCTTCTTCAATTTCAGGAGAAAAATAAAAATTATCTAGCAAACTTGTAGCCGTGCTTCTATAGACTGTATTAGGTACAGCAGGGGTGACCTTAAGGGCTGTTGTATTTCACTTGCTCTACTTCCTGATTACAGAGCGCTGGCCTATGACGAAAATGCATTCTTGTCTGGAGCTTTATTTTCTGATGAGTAGTTTGTAACTTTTGTATGTCTTTTCTTAAAAAAAGTTCCGTGCATCTTCAGAGACTCCAGGGATGTGCTGAGGTCTCTTGGAATATTCCCTGCAGCTGCATTTTGGAGTATTCTACCAGTTTTCTGTCAGTTCAGATGCAACAGTTTGTTCCCCACTTGAGCTCCAGAGACAGTTCTACGATGTGAAGTAGCATAACTAATGGTACTTTAATCATTGTGTACTTGGTCTGTTCTGGTCTCTCACCTTACTCTTTGATTCTGTGTGAGACGTAAAGGTGCGAGTTCGGAAACCTTTTCAGTTATACTTTCTATGTCCACTATATCTGTTAGTGTTTAGTTGCCTCAGTTCGTTAGACACTTACCTGAAGTTTTTATTTTATCGTATTCCACCCCCCTCCAGTGTCCTGTGATGTCTTCCCTCTGGAGCCATAGTTTTTTTCCAATGTCTGATTTTGTAAGTTAGCACTGGCAGGAACTGGACCCCTGCTGATGCTTGGTGCTGTACACGCAGGTTTCCCACAGCCTTTGCTTCTGAGCAGAAAGGAGATGACAATCCATTGTGGATTTAGAAGCTGAGCGCTTTTAGCCTTGATTTCAGGATGGTGACTTGCATGTCAACTCTGGTTGTGATAATTGCTCTAGCAATGAAATGACTCAGTACTGATATCCGTATCACTGTAAATAACTTCTCTGAGGTCGCCACTTACAGACAGTATCACTGGTGCAAGTCTGAATTAGCAAAGGGCATTACGTAGTTGGCTTATTCTGAATAAACAAACCAGCCATAAATAAGGATGCCTGCCATGTACCATCAAGGCTGTTTTTTCACTTTGCATGCTTGGGTGCTTTGTTGAAGTCCAGCATGCTGTCCTGATTTGTCAGAGTAACTTTGTTCTGAAATGAGGTTACTAACAAGTCACTTCTTTGATTCTGGGGTTCTTCAGAGGACTGTAGTGTTTGTGACAGAACTGAAGCTTTTACATGGGGATTGGCAGATTTAGAGACCTTAGTTCCACATCAGCTAATATAAAACTCTGTAAAAGTTCTGTATCATACTGTACATTGCATGGTGGATGGCAGAGGCCGCCTTCTGAAGGGTACATTTTTGAGTAATAAATTTTCTACAGGACACTTCTATCAGTGAAGTTGGCTAGCCATTCAATTCATTCTGTACATCTGCTTCATCTTCTGTAAGTAGTCGATGTGCCCAAGAGTGGATTCTAGACTACCAAGAAATGAAGATTTATTTTCTTTGCTGCCCAGGCTTGCTCAAGGTCTAGCTGTGGAACTGCACACCCGTATCACCATCTTCCTATAGTAAGATGATCAGTGTTTGTACCACAGCGTTGAAGGTTCTGAAAAACAGTTTAATTCCTACATCTTTTGAGGACTTGATTATAGAGACTTTAACCTGATGTTCATGTAATTCCCCATGCTGAGCCTCTAGCATTGCCATTATGGAGGTCTCACTCCTGTGATTATTTCTTCCAGGAGACTGGAAGAGATACCCTATTTCTACACTCATATAAAATCTTTTTGAGTAGGTTGTAATTTTTCTTGAACTCTTTCTTAACCAAGTAATCATCTTGTTTTCTCTAAACTGTATACTCCTGGGACTGATACTATCTTTCATATATTCAACATGAAGAGCTTTCTGTTTCTGTGCTAAGACTGAAGCTGTTCAGGTGCTCAGAGAATTTGGTGTAGTTGATCACAAAGGAGGGGAATATCCATATACAAAAACTGGAAACCCAGTGTCTTCTTTGACAAGGGATACCTTCTTTCAGTCATCGGGGTTTACCTTGCCTCACTGCCTTTATGGAGGAATATCTCATTTCCAAAGGAGTTACACACGTGATAAAATGAATTAGTATGCCATTAATAACTTTTTTTTCTGTTTATCAGTTACAAACAGTATTAATGAACATTTTTATTCTGTTAGTGGGATATGACAACATACCTGCTGTCTATATACTGTCACAAAAGCACTGTAACTTAGCATAAGTAGAGGCTTTCAGAAAAGTGACAAACACTTGACCTGGCAGTAAGGCTGTTGCCAGTTTTCCCAAGCAGCAAGAAGCAGCGACACTGAGCATGTTCAGCCTTGCTGTCTGCTCCAGAATAGACTTGGAGACTTGCAGAAGAGTACTTCAGAAACTGAAGCATGTAACACTTCAAATCTGATGTTTGATTAGGTTAATGATATTGACTGATTGGACTGCCAGTGCAATACAGATTGATTGTTTTCAGTATTTCATTTTCACTGGGATCAAAAGCAGAGCTATCGTCAGATCTCTGTCATTAAAGTTATTATTTTGGCTCACCAAAAAGAGTAAAGGTCAGTTTCAGACCTCATGTTTCTTCTCAATGTTCTTTGAAACAAATATTCTCTGTCCTAAAATTTTTTGGAATATCTTAAACTACTGTGTTCATGTTAATTTTATTGGCATGACTTTGTGAATTTTAAATTCTTGTATCGATCTAATAAATATTGATTTTTTTTTTTATTGTAACCTTTGTTTCTAGCACAAGATTTAATGTCACTTCAGTACTGTTGTAATAGAGTGAAGTAATTTTATATTAATATATTATCTGTAAATTCAGGCTGGTACATACTTTTAATTTTTCATGTAGCATATTTTTTATTGCTGCTGAGCAATGTTCACAGGTTATGAACAGGAACACAGCAATACTAGAGAGCTAATTATCTTCTTCTTTTTTTTTTTTTGTTTTGTTTTTGTGGGGATGCTTTTGTTTTGACCTGTCCGAACACATGAATACTTAAGAATAAAAGATTGAGAACAATATTGCTACCTCTGTTCCTCAATTCTGTCTGTGGTTGCTCATTAGAACTGCTGTGTGGAATTGTGCTACCAGCTCTGTGATAAAGGAAAAAATAAGCGTTGCGGGATTTTTTTTTTTTAAACTGGAAGTTGGTATTTGGACATGGTCACTAGAGCGTTGACTGCAGAGGAAAAAATGTATCTTGCTGCTGCCATCCTCTTTCTACAACATTTTTGTTGTATAAATAAATACTTTAACTGTAAATGAATAGATTCTTTACAGTTTTTGCTGTTCTGATTGTGCGCAGCAGAGCAGGCACCCTTGTGATAAGTAACATTCTGACACCTTAGGGAGTTACAGAGAAAGGATTTTGGCTTCAGGGAAGGAGCTTTTCCATTCAGCAGTCCTCTGTGCATTTTGGGTAATGGATAGTAAGTTCAGAAAGAAAATTGTCAACTCTGCTGTTAATACCTGAGTTTCAAAATTGTTCTTCATCTGAACTTTTTTTTTGAAGTCATGGCTTGGCAGAGGGTAGTTGTATCCCTTTCATTTTTCACCTTGAAAATTGAGTATTGCAAACTCAGCAATTCCCTTCCTTAAGCTTTTATTTTTATCAAAAACTACATTTGCATATTATCTTTGTAATAATCCAAGGGAAAATTGTAACAGAAATACAAATTGCATGGGGGAGCTTGAGTAGAAACTGGGGGTTTGTAATATCTAGCCTAAGAATTTAAACACAAATCTTGAGCTACAGAGCCTGTGCTACAGGGTATTGCTGAGGGCAAGCTCTTAATGCAGTTTCTAAGAGGCATAAGTAGTAATGCCAAAAGCTAAACTAAACTCTTTCTAGCATTTTTTATTACATCACCTTTATCCTTCATAAAAGAACCTAGATGTATGGGATGATGATTGCCCTTATTGAAGGCTGTGTTGGAGCCAGCACAGAGTCCCTAGTTTTCAAAACTGCTTTTGTCAGGTGATTATCTCATTCATCTGCTATTGCCAACATCAGGTTTATTTTTTTGGTGTGTGGTCTCATGATTTTCCATCTTTATGTACTAAGACTTTGGGGGATTTTATTGCTCAGGGGTCAGGTTTATCATGGAAGAGACCCCTGAGAAATGCCAGGTAGGTGGGAAATTACTTTTGTTTCATAAAAAGAATTTTACTCTTGCCATTAAGTTTGCAGGCATGTGTTCTTTATTCTTCCATCTTAAGAATCAAGTGTTAAATATGCTGTAGAAAAAGTGTGATGATGACTTACAAAAATATAAGTAAGTTTGTTGCAAAGAATTTACAGCTGCATTTACCTAAAATAGAAATAGGTGACTTACCTTAAGCATAAGATTTGCATAGAATTGGCCGCATAAGACCACCATTCTGTGACACTTCTAAGCTAGTAGTTTGTTTGCACATCAGTGAATTTAAGTGGCTTTTGCCCTCCACAGTGCATTGGTAAATGCAGTGCTGTGGACCTACAAAGAAAGAGCCCATACAGGCAGTTGTAACTGTTAGTTGTAATAAATGTCACTTTACTCAAAGGGCATCCCTCATGGTAAAATAATATCTCTATTTCCTTTTCTAAAACAGTGACCAGGCTATCAAGTATTAATTAAATCAGAGAATACCAGGTTGGAAGGGACCTCAGCCTGTCCCTGGGTCCAACCTTTCTTGGCAAAAGCACAGTCTAGACAAAAAGACCCAGCACTCTGTTCAGCTGAGTCTTAAAAGTGTCCAATGTTGGGGAATCCACCACTTCCCTGGGGAGATTATCCCAACAGCTGATCGTTCTCATTGTGAAAATTTTTCCTCTTGTGTCCCCAGGAGTAACTTGTACTCATTATGCCTTGTCTTTTCCATGTGACTGCTTGTAAAAAGGGTGTCTCCATCTTCTCTGTAGCCACCCTTTAAATGCTGGAACATGGTGATACCACACCTGGTGGATACCTCACCACTCTGGGGAGAAAACTAACACTACTGACGTGGAAATTAAGCTGTCTTAACCTTTGCTATTAGCAGAGAAGATAACATAGACACATACAACTCTTCAAAATAATGGATTTCTGTCTGTAGCAGCATAATACTTTTTTTTTTTTTCTTATTGTTACTTCTCAAGATACTTTACAGAGGTAGAGGCCCTTATCTCCATATTACAGATGAGGAAACTGAGGCATGGGTGAGAAATAAATGCAAACATCATGCAACAGGCTATTGCCAGAACTACATGAAAAATAGTAGTCTCCCATGCATTCAGCTGATGCTTTCGCTATTAGGTACATCTTCTACCCTGAAAGAACTTTTAGCATTGTATCCCTGGAATGAACTTTGAATACAATCAGGGATCATATAGGTACTACATCTTCATGCTTTTTTTTTTTTTTTTTCTGTAGTATATCCACTTTTTAAGACTTACGGCTGGGAGTGACTTTTTTCATAGTAGATTCAATCTTAGGTGCAATTATGAGTTTCTTTATATCTGACAAATTATCTTAACTGTTCTGTTCAAAGCTGAACTGCTGGAGGAGGAATTAAAACGGGTTGTGGCACAGTAAAAGTGTGGGGAGGCTGCATCTCTAAGTAACTTTATGTAAGTGGATTGAGTCTGCTTTATGGGACAGGACACAAGTTGTATACACAATTGCGAGACCCGTTGCTGGCTATCATTCAAAGAGGTTTTACTTTTAAGAGCCTTTTCTCAAATTTTTTAATATTTTGAAGGGGGTGCTTTGTTTTGTGTTGGCATGAAGTTAAGAGGTTTTTTTTCTTTTAAAACAATGTAAGCTGTTTTATTTCAGTGTTCTCAAAGTAACTGAAGTCAAAATTCTGTATTATTTTCTGTCCTCAAGTGTAAAGAGCATAAGAAAAGTTCACCTAAACCTTACGTCTGCAAAACAAACAATCATATTTTTTACTTTTATTTTTTTAAATTTGGACCTAGATGTACCAGTAGATGCTAAATAGCATTTTCAAGGGCTCATTAATGGGTATTCCAGAGCTGGGATAATCAAGGAATTTGTGAGGATTATGTTTCACAGAATTTATTTCATCAATTTAACTGTTGTTCTGAAGGCTTTTACTTGTGAAAGTGATGATACATGTAGTATTAAGTAAGTCTGTGAAGAACTACAGTAGATGTATCTCTTTAAAAGAAACCCAAGCAATCCTGGTTTGGTTTATATGTATAGTAAGGGTCTGAATTCTAGTATTTTCTCAAATCACTTTCATATGTTCAAAGTGTGTATGAGGATCTTCTTATAAGAAGTAGTATGTAGCATCTGGAAAAATGCTGTGTAGAAAATGGAATTGGTTGGTGAAGGCTGAAGAAAGAGAACTTTAGTGCATGAAGGCAATGGGTTGCTGGTAGAAGAGAAGAGAACATTGAGTCAAATCCGCTGGTTTCCCTTACAGCTGAATAGGCAGTGGAACAGGACAAAAGAGATTTGAGCTCCAGTTTAATCCCATGGGTTGCTTGAAACTCATAATTCTTGCCTTGAATCTGTATGGCTTGAAACATCAATCTGCAATTTCTGTGCATGACAGACACATGAAACACAGTTTTCAGAACCAATTAATCTATGTATCTGCACAGTGCTCTGTTTGCATAAGGATTGTCCTAGACTTCGGAGTCTTGGTTAATTTAAAATGTCTCAAACTGGAAAGGTAGACTTTAACTTTTCACCTAAAAATTCCCTGAGCTTTGCAAAGGAAGAATGACTTAATTTTGAGTGTCTTGGGAGCTTGGGGGTGGGAATGGGATCTGTAAGACAAAATGTCTGTCGTCTGCAGTGAGAATTTTTGCTCCATTGCGGTAAGACAGTGGCAAATTCGTGGCCGGCCTGTGCACAGCACACTTTCATTTGTTCAGAATATATAACTTTACCAACAGAACACAAATAACTGTGTTCTGTCATGTGTCTGCTGCTTTCCGGCCAGCCAAGCTGTCAGCAGCTTTAAGCAGTGAGACGGAGCTGAGTAAGCTACTAATGATGCTGTGCCGGTCAACAGGAAGTGACAGTGTTCAGCCTGCTCATCACTGAAAACCCCAGGTTGGGGGTGTCATCTGGGAGATGATCTGCTAAGCTGAGAGAGACCGGCTGGCAATATTATAATCTGGAGCGTGCTTGTGGTTATGGTTATGTCATATCTCTGGAAGGCTGAAGTCTCGCCTGTGTTTGAACTGGGGTTGTAGGATTTGAAAATATTTTTATTCTGTGTCTGATAAAAACATGCCTCTCTTAATTAATCATGTGCTGTTTGGTTCGGTTTTATATGCTATGCTGTTTACCCGCATCTTAATTGTTGGTCTTGTATGATCCACAGTTGAGCAACAAGTGTTTGAAAAGGAGTGGGCCAGCTCTAGCTGAACTGGGGCATTCTGGGAGGGTACTGGAAATGTCAATGAACTTGCATCTGAAGACACTCAGAAAAAAATGTGAGCTGGTTGTAAGTGGCTGACTGAGGATTAGGAGTGAAGAATCACTGTGCTAGACAACTGCAGACTTAAGTCTGGACAAGCACTTTTATAGTTTGGATTTGTTAAACAAGCAGTCCCTTATTTCATCCCTTTTTTCTTGTAACATCACTTAGTGATCACTGCTGCCTTCTTCACATCAGTAAAAGATCTTCCATGAGGATATTGCAGCTTACTTTTGTGCTGATCAGAACAAGACAAGCAATCTGTTCTCGGGCATTAACGTCTTTTAAAAGAAAAAGTTTTAGTCTCTTGATCTCTTAAATGTTTTGGGCTATGTGTTGTGTAGGACTGTCTTTTAACTGAAATTAATTATTTTCAGAAATGATAGGAAATACACAAAGTGGCTTTTTGCTCTTTCAGAAAAACTTTCTCTCTTCCTTCTCCCTTCAAATAAGAAAAAGATAAAAATAAAGCTATTGCAGATGTTAACATAGCCTAACTAGGTGGAAAAAACCACCAATTTCTTAGTATCTATGCATAGTGCATTATCAGTGGGCAGTCGCAGGAAATTAAAAAAAAATGAAAAGCAATATTTGAGCTTAAAATTGAACACTATTGGTGATTATAGCAAATAATTTCACAAGCAGTAGAACTAGTAAGGCCTCAGTGTCTTCAGTTGAGTAATTTTTCAGCTTTCACCAAATAAAGATTTTCTCATGTGATTGCATATTTACAAAAGGCTCTCTAATGTCAGTTCTATCAAATAATGTGAAATCTTGCTTTAGTTTTCCTGTCTATGGACTAATTGGTCTGTCTTCTGAAAATAATGTCCTGTAAATGGCATTAAAATCAGAAGATTGTTTCCAGCTGCTTAACTTGTTGAAATCTGCCAGCAAACTTCTGAACTTTCTGTATTTATTCTTTCTATGGACAACTAGTTTAAAATCCTGTCTGTAGCATCTAAAAGTAACATGGGGGGGGGGGGGGCAATACACAATTATCTTTAAAGATAAGATTAGTAGTAATTTAAGTATATTTTTAACAGCTATAAAAGCTTTAAAGTTAGAAGTAAATACAATTTACCCCAATTGCAAATAAAAAAGTATTCAAATCCCAAGTAAACAAACATTGTCACATATTGGACTCATTTGTGAAGATTCTCAAGGCAACCTGGTGCAAAGACATAAATTATAAGCCAGTCTGAGAGTTGCAAAATCTAGCTTATAAAAACTATTTTTATAGTAAAAATACTGTAGAGTCCTTGCAAAGTGGTTTTATCTACAGAAATGTGCATGTACTATCAAGACAGTATCATCACACACTTTTTCTTTTTATACAAGATGCAGTAAGCATAAATAGCCTGACCCACTGTACTTGGGGGGGGGGGGGGGGGGGGAAGCAAAAAAGACAGGTATCTATTGTACTTATTTTTCTGTTGTCTGGGGCCATGATCTTTGTGGTCCTTCAGATGAAGATGTCAGGAAGAAGCAAAAGCTGTCTGCCTTGAGTGTCACTAGTCTTTTCTCTCTCCTTGTGCTGTTTCTTCCTATCTCCATTATTTCCCATCTAAAACTGCAAATGTAATTACAAGTTGACACTTGTGAACAGTTATTGAGACTGTTAAAATTTGATGAAGGTGTTGATTTGTGTTCATATTTCTTGCTGTATGGCCTGAATTGCTCCTAAACCATTGTACTAGACACCTGTGCTCAAGAGGGATGGATTACTATCCAGGGCTAATATATATTGTAGTACTCCGAACCTGATTAAACTCAGGTTTTCTAAGTTTCTGTGAAAGTGTTAGGAAATAATTTTGTCTTCTCTAGCAAATGCCTCTGCTACTTATACTGTGGAAATTCTTAGGGAAGCATACTTGTGTGTTGTTTATGTGGCCTCTAATTAGTTGGGGATATCTGAATAGTGGCAGGCTTATTCAGTTCATTTGAAAACACGGTTGGAGGAGATTGCAGTGCATGCCTTCTGTAGGATTGTGTGGTGATGAGAACATTCACCCTGGAAATGGGTTATCAGTCTTTCCCAGCAGGAAGGGAACACACTGTTCCCATATGGCAGGAGCCATCCTCAATGCCAAGAAAATAGCTATCTTTCCTCTTGAAATGGGACCACAGTGCAGAAGGGAAATCAAACTGCCAGGAGCAAGCAGAGCTTGGTTGTGTAGGCCACCGAAGGCCTTCCCATGAGAAGGTGAGGAGGTTCCATGGCCTGGTCCCTGCAGCAGGTTTTGTTTATGTTTCTGCATTAAGAGTGATGAGGTAAAATGCATAGCTGTGTTGAGCACTGCAGAAATGTTTTTGGAAGCTCCATATATCTATGACGTAAAAGATAAGGCAATTGAAAAAACCCATGAGGGTATTATCGCTGTCTAACTCCATTTTTGTTTGCTTTGAATAACATGAATTTATTAAAGTGTTGATATCTAAACATATAATTGCCTAAACATAAGCTTTTTTTGAAATAAACTAAGATTTCAAGCAATTATTTTTGCTTGATTGGTCAATGCAACATTTTGGATTCTTTTTCTGCAGAATGCTTACAATCTGGAGAGAGAAATGTCAGACACTGAGTTCTATCTAATTGCCTAATTTTCTGTGGGATAAGCCTTGATTTCTTATAGTTAGCTCCCTGGCATTCTTGCTTCTGCTTCTTGTCTTTCTCATTCATGAGTCTTGATGAGTTTCCCTATCTTCTTCCATGACTCAGATAGTGCTAGGCTGTTAGAGGCTGCCTTGATATGGAAGCTTCCTGTCCTTGCTGTGGTCAAGATTAGAGTTACAACTCCCTAAGCGTTTTCAACAGTGAAGTGGTACTTGATGTTGGCACATGTCTGTTCCTGAACCCTGCTGTCTGAGGAAGACTATTACTTCCCACCGTTTCAATGTCAGTGAAGAGCTTTATTCTTGAGCAGCCACGCAAACTGCAGGCTGTCTTCCTGGTCTTGTATCAAAGAAGAAATGAGTGGCCCAGGAGCAACCAGCGTTACCTGGGCAGATTTCAGAGTGTTGGCTTAGCCATGATAAGGATTGCCACCATAGATTGTCTTGAAAAAATGCCTGCCACAGGTACCTTATCACCAACTGTAATATTGATCAGGACAACTTTTCCAGATACCTACTTTAAGAAAAAAATAATAGAAATATGGTTTTCTATTCTTAAAAGGGTTTGGATTGCACACAACTATTCACCATAGCTTTTTCCCCCCAGAAATCTTAAAGTAACTAATTGCGTTCACTGTGATTTTCAGGCTGAAAGTCTCCAGACTGACTTCGTGAAGAAGCTGCAGGCATTGAATCAGCACGTTTTGTTTTTTACCAAGAGGTTACTTCTTGGAAACAACTGCTACTACTTGTATTCTTACATTATAGGGCAAGGTGTTTCCCCCCCTCCCGTGACTCTTCAAATTGGAATAATATTGAAAGTCACTGTGGTTGTGTCTTTAGTAGTACTGTCAACATGTAACAATACTGAACCATTAGAAGACTACATTAAACTTAGTTGCATTTTTACAAGCACTGAAATGGCAGTGATTAAGCACCGGAACAGGTTCCCCAGAGGTTATTTGCAGCCTTTAAACTTAACTGGACAGGACCTTGAGCAACTTGAACTCTAGGCCTTTAATTACCCTTGTTGTGAACAGGAGGTTGGAGTGGAAAACTTACAGAGGTCACGTCCAACCAAAGTTATTTTATGAATCTTTGATCTTTGCACCACAAACATTTGTCAGATGTACATGAACACCACAAAAACCATCCTGATGTGTCTTGAGCTGCTTTCTATTCTCGTGTACGCTGAGGTGGCTGGACATCATCGCCTTACGGCCTTAGTCTTGCTGCTGCTCTTTGTTGTAATTTTTGGCCCAATGTGTTTTAATGTCAGTTGCCTTCTGTTATTTCTTAGATTTTTACAATCCATGTCAACCATAAGCAATCTAGTGCAATGGCTCTTTGTTGTAATGAGATGTGCTGCTGTGTTGGCTTGCTTTACTCGATTTGAAAAAAACTGAGTTACAGCAAGTCATTAACTTGACAGGCTATTGCAGCAGCTGATCAAAGTACACAGCTATCTGCTGCCCAGTTGGAAACTATCAGTGGCTGCTGTGATCACATTCTACAAATGTGCAATAACTAGTTGTGGCTACCTTCTGCAGGCAGAAGGTATTTTCATGAGCCTTTTGATGACACCACGTATCCAGCAGTATGTGTGTCCAAGGATGAGACCAGCTCTGCCAGTGAGGCAGCTAGTGAACAGCTGGCAACACCAGACTTACTGCTTCATAGCTTATCAGTTTGAGGGGTGTGACAAGACCCTGGAATCAATGGCATGTCCTCCAGCTGGAGGTTGACTGTGGAAAAAATAAAGGGAACTTTTGGGGGGGTTCTCATCTCTGTGGCTTGCCACTAGTTGGTGGGCTACCTTATTTCTTGCCCCTGTGCACCTTTTCCAAATATATAGGTATATAAAAAGGACAAAGTTGTTCAGCAAAGCAGTGGTGCCAACCTCAAAATTATCCTCCTGAAAATGCAGTAATAACTTTAAGCATTAAGTAACAAATCAACTTACCATATCAGAGAAAATACACAAATTACATTGAATATTTAGTTCTGTTCAATTCTGTCTGTGAAATCAGTGATGTGACTTCATGTAAAGAAATATTTACATATAATTGTAAAGAACCCATACTTTTAAAGGCAACATTCTCTTCAAGAATTCTGTGAGAAATTGAGCTGGATATATTCATTGGCTTCAAAACAGACAAAGTGAGTGCTTATTCAGAAAATGTAGTAGGATACTCAAATTATGATTTTTGTGTAAATGTTCTCAGATGCTGCAATTCTGCAATTAAAGTAGAATTTGATTTTTTAAAAATTGATTTTATGTCGCTAGTATTCATAATGAATAGCAGTAGATAAAGCTTATGATTCTTACATTTTCACAAGTTTTAAATTTTGCTGATAAGTTTGTACGTTTCCAAAGGCTGTGGATGATTAATTATTTTTGCCACCGGTCTTCCAGAAGCTGAATGGCAGCACTGCTCTGGACAATAAAGATGAACAGTTGCTGAAGTAAAAGGATTTGGATTTTATTATCCTTGTCCCCCCAGAAGTACACCTTGTATTTTTACCTGTGTTGTCCCTCTAACAAAAAATTACAGTGGAGTAACAGTGGAATTTGTAATTATATGTTTTAACATGTGAAAACCTCATCGCAGTCTGTCAACACTAGGAATTTACACAACACTAATGAGTAAGTTAAAACGTAATTGGACTCTAAGCTTGGTAGTCCTCAAAACAACACCTACTTTAGACTCAGTGAAATTGTTCTCTAACGTGTAAATTAAGCTCTACTTATAGGGCATCCAAGTATACATTAAATCTATTATGATTATAAAGAATGAGGACACACTCTTTTTGTGTAATATTCTTCTGTCTCCTCATGGGGTAGGTTCAAGATTTTACATGTTCATCATCGAGTTACGAAGGCTACTGGTTTACCCAGATAATCCAGTTGGTGCTTTTATACACCAATAGGAAGTGACACATAGGGAGCCCTTCCTTGTCACAGATCCCTTTCTTCTATGCCTTGAATTTAAGTTGCTTAACTCCTGCCAAGCCCCCCCATTTCTGTGGGTGGTCCTGTTGGGGGAAGATTAGTGGAGCTGGAATTGTTTTGGAGGGTTGAAGCTTCTTGCACGGACAGTGGGATAGTTGCTGTGATTGATTGTGATGCCTTCATTTCAAGTGTAGAATGGTTCATCTGTGCTCATTTTTGTTGACTTATGTCTACAAGATTATTGTTTAACAATGAGATTATATTGGACAAATGAGAGGAAAGGCTGTTGGCAGAAGTTGGGCACAACTAGCCAGATTTTGTTCAAAAAATTGTCTTTGCCTGTTGCTGCATAAGGGGAAGAGTGGCATTTCCTGTACCTACAGGTTTATGTCAGCTAGCTGTTTCATTGTGGTAGTATGGCTAATTCAGCGGTCCCTTTTTGCTCATCCAGTTATGATTCAATTATTCATGTTACTCTGTAGGTTATAGGGAGAAAAGTTCTACTCTACACACAGTTGTAGAGCATTTGAGGCAACCACAAAGCTTTCTTTTCATCACTTAGTCATGCTTTCACTTTTTCTGTAGGTTACCAGAGAGATTAGTAGTCAGTCTGACACTTTTGGTTACAAAGAGGAACAGAGTTATATCTTGACTTGTGAAAGTTACATCACAGTTCTTGGGCAAAGGTTTTCAAGCTTCCCCAAGGAGTAGCTGTCAGTCTGGCTATATTACCTCAACTCTACTTTAACAAAATTGGAAGTTTTTTCATTAAAAAAAATAAATTCTCTTGAAACATTTTTTTTTGTTATTTTAAACCAGTTGTAAGAGTGTGACATGATACTGATATTTAGTAGATAATCTTATAATACAACAAAATACACCTGCATTTTAGATGTCAACTGTTTTGCAAGTAGTGTGATGAAAACAAAGTAAGGGTTGTAAAGCAGGTGGGAAAACCTGGTAAGGTTCTGATCTATTATCAGAATAGATATGGTCCCTCCAGAAGGGCCTTGGAACTGTAAAAGGTCTCTGAAAGCATCTGCTTAATGTTCCGTAGCGAAAAAAGGAAATTAAACTCTTTGACTTACAGAGAAAGAAATAGAGAACAAAACAGAAAACAGTATTACTGTGACCTTATGTTCAAAAGCATGGATTCATACAGCATAGGTCTCATATCCAATCTAAGAGGGAATGTAGTAGGACTAGGTAAGATCCATGTAAGTGACAAGGCTAATTTAAGTGTAAAATGATTTTATTTTTAAATTGGTACGAGAATGACTTAAAACTAGTATTACTTCCTGAACAGTAGAGAAGACAGGGTGAAGTGTGAAAAATATCTCTAAAAGCATATGCAGCATGGAGAGGCAACTAGGAAATCATTAACACCATCTCCTAGTGTAAGAACAAGGAGGGATGGTCAACTGATACTAGCAGATGGCAAACTTTCAGATAAAAGCAGTTAACTAATCAGCACAGTGCATAAGTGAGCTGAGAAATACAATCCTGCCCGGTGTTGTGATGCCCAGAAGTTCACATGGGCCTGAAGACCAATTAGCTAAATTCACAAAGGAAAAATCCAACACGTGCTGTAGAACACGTATGGTCACTTGAGGGAGCTTTGAGCTCCATTCTGCCAGGTTCTGGGGGCAAACTCCCATAGTATAATGGTGTGCTCGTGTATTCTTACCTAGGCATCTGGTGCTGTTGGAGAGCAGATCATGGGCTAGATAGGTTCTGGTCTGTCCCATTGCAGAGTCTTTAAGCTTTATATCCTTATGTTGGGTGGAGAATGACTGGAAAGCAGCCCTGAGAAGAAGGACTTGGGAGTGCTTGTGGATGAGAACCTCAACGTGAGCCGGCAGTGCGTGCTGGCAGCCCAGAGATATAACCATGTCTTGGGCTGGATCAAGAGAAGTGTGGCCAGAAGGTCTCGGGAGGTGATTCTACCCCTCTACTCTGCTCTCGTGAGACCCCGCCTGAAGGGTGCTGGAATGTCCAGCCTTGGAGTCTCAATACAGGAAGGACATAGACCTGTTGGAACGGGTCCAGCAGAGGGCCACGAAGATGATCAGAGGGTTGGAGCACTTCTCCTCTGAAGACAGGCTGAGAGAGCTGGGGTTGTTCAGCCTGGAGAACAGAAGGCTCTGGGAAGACCTTATAACAGCCTATCAATATGTGAAGGGAGCCTATAGGAGAGCCGGAGAGGGAATGTTTACGAGGAAGTGTAGCAACAGGACACGGGGCAATGGTTTTAAATTGGAAGAGGGGAGATTTAGATTAGATATTAGGAAGAAATTCTTTACAGTGAGGGTGGTG
>JAOQGH010000001.1:23725078-23752178 GCA_025769975.1 Gallinago jamesoni
TACTGATGGCGAGGATTGTTCCGGCCCAGGTGCAGAACCTTGCACTTGCTCCCATTGAACTTCATGAAGTTTACTTGTGCCCACTTCTCCAGCCTGTCCAGGTCCCTCTGGATGACATCCCATCCCTCAGGTGTATCGACAACACCACACAGATTGGTGTCATCTGCAAACTTGCTGATGTTGCTCTCAATCCCTCTGCTCAGCAAAAGTTGAATCTCAAGGGATTTTGGTCACCTTCCTCTGAGCGTTTGATGTCCTTGACAAGTTCTTTATTCCTACCTGAAGATCAGCTGACTGATAGGAGGTTGCATGTTGTTGCACACTTAGGATTGTGTATTTTTCTTAAATGTTGTGAGGACGAGATCAACACCATTTATGGAGGCCCCTTCTTCCCTCCCCCTTATGTTTGTGTCTGGAAAAAATACAAGAAGTTAGTAGTTTTTCTGGGTCTTGCTTAGAAGTGAAATGTCTGTTACAAATTGTTATTACAAAACTCTTGGGGGTTCCTGTTAGATTTCAGGTATTGCAGATCTGAAAGGGAGGGATGTGCAGCCTTCCTTGTAGAGCCATGTTTTTTGGTGTGGTGGGATGACAAACTGTTTGCCCACGTGGCTGCTGCTGCTTAAGAGTGTGTGTGTGTAGGTAGACAAGTAGCATAACTGTGTTCTGGGGGTTTTGAAGGACGGTTGCCAGGCAGACAAATATTATTTTTGGTGGGTTGTAGGGCAGGTATATATGGTAGATAGTAATTAGTAGTGAGGGAAGGAGAACTTACTGTTGCAGGCTGAAAGTACTGAGGTGCAAAATGTTTACAGCTATGTTTTAAATCATCAAGACAAATTCTTTATGGTCTGTGAAACAGTTTGCCATTGTGAATAGAATAACAGATTAATACTAAGGAGATCCTAGTTCTCTTCGGTATTACTCGTTTACCAGTTGGATAACATAGATGAAGTGTCTTGCCCCTCTGTGTCCTATTTTCTTTGCATAAAACCAAAAATAATTATAATATACTTTAGATTCTGTGGAATCTAAACAATTAGCACTGTATAAAAGTGCTTATTGTATTTCAAATAGAAATGAAGGAGCATTCTCAGTGGAAATCAGAAAGCATAATGTTTCAAAAATCTTGCTTTGATAGGTTGTACCAAAACATCTGGTATTTGAATATTTTACCTTATTTTGGAGTCAGAATGTCTGAAACCAACTCAGTAGCTATTTCCTTATGTTCCTACTCAGTTTGCTCACTTGAGATAGGTGCTTATTGTCTAAGATTGGGGTTTTATTGTTCCGTAATGCTTTGTTTCAACTGCACAACAAGTAGGCTTTAAGTATATTAATAGATTTTGAAGTTAGAGTTTAAGGTTATTGAAAGCTTCACTGCAGACTAAAATTTAGAATTTTTTTTTTCTGTAATAACTATGAATAAATAGCTCTTTTTTTTTTTTTTTTTCCAACAGAAAAAAGACGAGACCCACCAAATGGTAAGCTTTTTACATGAATCACTGCATTTTATTTTTTCCTGCTGCTGTCATTTACTGTTTGTGTTCAGCTTTGTTTTGGACTTGTTCAGGATAGTCATGTGGTGGCAAAAGCAGTAAACCCTTATTCTGGAAGCCTAGTATATTTGTTTTGTTTCAGTTCTTTGGTATTTGTTTAGTTGTAGCTTTAAAGACTTGTGGCTTAGCTGGCATTGGTAAAGAATGTTCTTGGAGGAACATGTTTCATTGCAAATAGGACAGAGGCTCTTCAGCTTAAACTGAGAAGAAAACATTACCTTGCGTTTGCTGCTTCATCTTGAGAATATGCATTATGGGATCGCTATACAGAAATGAATGCTGAAATTAAATGTTAGCCTATTTTTCTAAAGGCAGGCATAATGATCACAGATTCCTTAAAGCATCCATAAAATTGCAATTTCACTGTATCTGGCTAACTGTGTATTATATGACATATGACCAAACAACTATGTTTGTCAGTATTAAACTTTTTTTGCAAGAAGGATTATTTGAATTTACTTGACTCTCAGGAATACATCTCGCTGGCATGAAGATACAGGTTCCTTAAGAGATCCTTTTATTAAATTGATGGAAATAGTTAAAACAATCTATCAATGTAATCCTAAAACTTTTTACCATCTATTCTAAAATCAAGTGAAAAATGCATATCAATGAACATCAAGTTTGGAGTCTTTGTAGCTCTGAATTCCCACTGAAGTTAAGGGATTTCTCCTGTGATACTTCTATTGGTGATCCAGGTCATAGGTCGTGTCACTGTATCTGTTGGCTGTTTGAGCAAGGGCATAGTCAACCGATCATCTGAGGTCCCCTTATGACCTGAGGAGGTAGTCTTAAATTTATACTAACCAAGACATCCAAGCATCTCAGTCAGTTACCAAAAGAGGTAATCCTTAACTAATCCTGAATTATGGGAACTACTGATATCTTCTCTATCTAAATAAAGCCCACTCCCACCCCCCATGTGGAGTACTATTTCTTTTTCATAAACATGTAGTTTTGAGGAAACTTAGGCAATCGGCAGTTTAGACCAGGCATTTTTAGTATCAGTTCCTTTAACTGGGACTGGGTTGTTTAGTTTTGAAACAATCAAAGTAATACCATCCATGATTCTTACTAGCTTTTCTGAGCTTTCTGAAGGTTTTAACTGTTCTGCCTCTTGAGTGACATTTACTTCTGCTCACCTAAACAGTGCATCCCTGATAGCAATGTCTGCAGAGCAGATGGGAAGGAAAACAGCAGTGGTAACTGTGTAGTGCCACCTACCACAAAAAATTTAGCTTTTGTCTCTACTGTAAATGCTACCAACAATAACACGATTTGTTTGTCTAGTTTGCTATCTGTGATTAGAATATAATATAAGAAAACTGAACCTGTAAAATCTAAGCCTCCAAAAAAACTTCTGTGCTTAAAGTAAGCCTCATAATTCATCCTATAAGACCTCAGGCAACATTTTTTGAGAAAAATACTTGCATACTAAACTTGCATTCTTTGGTCCTATGCCTTTATCCTGAATATTCTGTGGAAGACATAGGTTTGTGTCCAGTGTTTCTGGTTTATAATCATTAGCTGAAGCTCTGAGCATCACTGCTTCTTAGTAAACTGTTTCCCTGGGACATCAAACTACTCTTTCACAACCTTTTAACTGTTTTTCTTTTCTGTCAAATTCTGTAATGCCTGGCTTCTCTGCTGGCAAAGAGTTAAGTGTGGCCATGCCTCTGTAGTCACAGGGAGGCATGGTCAGGTTATAGCCTCAGATGGTTATACTGTATACAGACTCTGCACTTCAGTATTTGGAATTCAGACTAGTGCAGATACATACTATCAGCATAAAACTGAGGGGAAGAACCCGCTGTAGGATCAGCTAGTTTTTGTTTTACTCTCTATATACAGCGAAGATTCTACTGGGGGGAAAAAAAATGGAACACCTGCTTTTTGTGTACTGGGTATCAATCCATAATTACCTTTAAAACTGAAAAACAAGAACAGTCGCATTTCTGTACTTACGTGATCCATGCTTGAAATACTGTGGGGAATTTTGTTCTAGTGGGGCTTGTTTTTCTGGCTTTTCTACATGTGTTGAAGCTGTGTGGAGAAAGCACTCTGTCTTTTCGTATGATGTTCTCAGTGGTACGGATTTAAGATTTTTTTTTTTTTTTGTAGAATTGCAGGATTAAAATCAAATTGGCATTAACAGTTATGTAAAATGTATTAGTCTGTAATTTCCTGGGATTTATGTTCTAGTTATTTGTAATAGCTAGGTCTCTTCATGCAAATAAAGAAGAGTTACTGTGGTTGAACTGACCTCCTAGTAAAGTGGTAGATGAAATAAGAATTTGTCAGAGAATCCGTTTTTAAGGGAATCTTTAAGAACCTTGTGGCAGAATTTTGTTTCAGATGTTAACTAGAACAGTTTGCATTTATTGTAGGGCTCTCTGCGGTGTGGGACAGATGCCTAGAGAGGTTCTAAATAAAATACAGCGATTTTCATAGCATTAACATTTCAGAATGTTCTGTACTACGTTTTCTGGAGTGCCTTCTGAAGATGTCACAAGTATTGATAACAGTGGATGCTTAAGGCCACTGTACTGTCAGGTACTTCCGCACGATGAGCTCTATATGCCTCTCTCATCCTCATTTATTGAGCTTTCTACACCTGATGGGGAAGGTGCATGTCTTATGATGGGAAAAATTTTACTGGATATAAATATGGCAGTTCTAGAAGAGTGCAGTTCTTTCCAAGGTTATTTTATCCCTCGTGGACATCTAAGGTCTAAAACGGATGGTAAGAAAAAATTTCATCTTTAAAAGTTCACTATGATCTCTGGTATGAATGTTATTAGTATCGAGGAATTAGTATCAGGCTATCAGTCCCTAATTTCAGCTCAGCTGAATAAAAGTTCAGTTTGCAAATGGCTGCTGTTTTACATGGTTAAAACCATGTATGGTTATTTTAGGATTTCAAGAGGGTATAATTTCAAAGATTGTTAAGGATTGTGAGAAGATTATCAATAACCAGTATAGCTTTTGAAACTACGAATATCACTGTAATGGTGAGAAAATCTAATAGGTGATTTAGAGTGATATTGAACTCCTACAGTGGTTTTGGGTTTGGATCTAATTAAATTAAGACTGTAACCTGAAGATTTACTGATCTCCACTTGTTAAATTTTGAGTTGATTTGGCAATTAGTGAATTAATGCTAACTTCAGATGCAGCTTTAACAGCACAAATTGTTTTGTTTGGTTGCATGGGGTCAGTTTGTTTTTTGGTATTCTTAAAGGACACAGTTGTCTAGATCATAACATTTCTAGATCAAAGCACTTCTGCTTAGCAGAAAACACTTTAGAAATTCTTCCTACAGTTTCAGTGCACTTTTAAATCTTGTCCTTTAAGACTCCTACAGGAACATAGGAGTTGTCATACAGTTTTTAGATGAGTTTTGTCTAGCCCAGTGTCGTGTTTCTGTTCTTGTTTCTTGTTCTGGCCAGTACTGGGTGCTTCCCACTGAGGAGTTAACATAGCTGACATTTGGAGTTTATCTGTTGTATTGTCTCCTCCTTTTTGATTTGCACTTTACACTGTGAAACCTAAAGCTTGCTAGTCTTTTCAGAATGCTTAGGAGATTTTGAATCATCCATATAAAATGCAGTTACAAAAAAAATGTCAAAAATAAGTTCAGAGTTATCAAAGCCTAACTCAACATTTTTATAATCTGCCCATTAAGACTGGATGCTTGAGTCTTTAATTGATTTGCCAACCTTTGGGTAGGAACTCACAGCAGAGCGGAGGATGCTTTTTAAACTGTTTCTGGCCAAACTGGTCCTAAATTGACTGCTTAGTTTCTATTTTGGAAGAATGAGATCACTTAACTTTTTGCAGTGTGTGTGTATATATATATATGAAAAATGTATAAACTGCTTCTTAGTATTTAAATACTGCTACCACTTACTTATCAAGGGTTTTCTTCTGTCAGAACTGAAAAAGTGTAAGTATAAAACATGCTAGGTGTATTTTTTTGCTTGTATTACGCAAGCAATATAATAATGTTAAAATTAGCATATAATTGGTATAATTCAGATGCATTTTAAATAACAAGGCTATTAATTCAGAATTGTTTATAATGAAGAACAAAGTTTGAGGACAGAATTCATAATGTGGGTGTTTAATTTCTATTCCTGGTGCTGTTTTCACTGTTGCTGCTCTTCAAGCTTTGTTTCTTATCTTGGACTTTTGCAAATCTGTCAAAGAGTAAGAAATAAGAAATGCTGAATAGATACTGTCATATAGTTCAAGACAACAGTATGTCCAGAGTAGCTTTATGAAGTTCTTGTGATATTCTACTTCTGTGTGAGATAGAATAAAGCATTCCTACTTGGGGCTCCTTAAGCAAAGGTTCTCTCTCCATTAAGACCAGTTTACTGTGCTGCCAGGGTAATCGTGAGCTGGGTGTTACTGTTTGTGGCACTCACTTCTTCAGTCTTGTCTAGGATTATAGACAAGTCTATGCTGAACCTTAACATGTGTTTTTTCCATGTGTTCTATGTGCACTAAAGCTCTTTGGTTTAAAATTCATTTCTTTGCAAAATTTGCAAAAATCAAATTCTAGTTTAGAAAATATTTCTGCCATTGCTCTGCTCTGGCAACATGGTTGTGTTTTGTTGTTTTTTTTTTCCTCGGCAAATAACTTAGTTTCTGTTTCTGACATCCAGAACCCAGCCAGATGCATGTGCCACAGAGGACTATGGCTACACTACATGTATTTTGCAAGTCAAAAAAAAAATAATAGTAAAATGTTTTGTAGACTAAATATGGCTTTGTTGAAACTATACAGTAAAAATCCTGTACCTTACCTTCACAGGTCCAAATCTACCAATGGCAACTGTTGATATCAAAAACCCAGAAATTACAACTAACAGATTTTACGCTCCACAAGTCAACAATATTTCATATACCAAAGAAAAGAAGAAAGGAAAAACTAAAAAGAGAAGATTGACAAAGGCAGATATTGGAACGCCATCTAATTTCCAGTAAGGACTCTTTTGAGTTTAGGTTTTGTCTTTGGTGGGGCGTGTTTTTTGGTTGGTTTGGGTTTCTGTGTGTGTCAGTTACACTTGCAAATGCTCAAGAGTTAAATGTGTGGCTGTTGTATGTAACCTGAAGCACAGTGAATGCCAGCTGGAATGCTGCAGGTTTTAAAAGCAAGTTAGTTTATACACAGGTGAGGGGTTTACTGCAACTATAATCAAAAAGTAACTTACTATCCTAAAATATTTGAGAAAACAATTTAGTTACATAAAAATGTCTTACTGAAGTGGTCAGCTCAGTGCAGACTCATATTTAGCTTCAGTGGTCACCTCTTTAACACTGTTATTCTTACAGCTGTGCCTGTGTAGCTGTGCCTCCTCACACAAAATACATAAGCGGGTTATGACTTGTAACAGCAGAAATGACATAGCCATATTTTTAGCTCTGGCTTTCTGTTTAAAGCTTACTTATTCCTGGTATATAGGCTTGCACCCATATCATGTGATGAAAATACAGCATACATGTATACACCTCATGGGTTGTTTTTTTCTGATATTGTTTCTTACGTATCTTCAATCTTTTAGAATAGTCATGATGTATCATTTGAAGCTTCCTTTTTGTGAAACTTGAGTTTGGTCAGATTACTGAATTAACTCTTGTTTTCCTGAACTATAACTTGGTATTTTAATCTTCTGCTGTTAAAAATAAGTGTGCTTTATTTGCTAAAGCAACAGGAATTTAAAGAGCTTGAGTTAGTTACTGGAAAGATCAGCTTCTGTGAAGTATTAGCAAACCAGTGTGGGGTTTACATGCCAAGTGAATGTCTTGTTCTTTTGAACCGTTATTTTGCATTGCTTCCACTGGCGTGCCTTCCCAGAATAAAATTCCATAAAAGTAATGCTGCTATTACCAGTTACAATAATGTAACTCTGCAAACAATGTTTTACAGTCAGTGTGTACAAGTAACTTATTTTATTCTAAAAGATAAAAAATAAACAAGAAATATTGCTAAAACTAATCCATATAAAGTTTAACTATGACGTACACTAAGCTCCAAATCATATGCTCATAACCTTTTAAAAGGGCATCATGAATTGCATAGATATGCAGAGCTATATGGGTACGACTATATTTGCTGGTAAACTTCTGTCAACTTCCATATGCCAGTTAATATGTTACAATTGGATACCATGTATTAGGGAATGCGTGTCAAATTTATGTCATACAAGCTGTAGCTTAACATACAGAGTTCTGTAATCAGTAAATCATCCTATGTTTTGGTAGTAAAAGGCTTTTAAATATGTAGGCAAAACAGGGTGCTTCCCTTTTTTGCCTTTTCTGTTGCATAATATAATTTTTAAACCAGATTTCTTTTTGCCCCTCAAACTCAGTAGTTCAGTAATCATAGTTATGCTGAGACCAAAATTGATCACTGAGCTTCAGTCATCTTGTTAAGGAAGAAAACTTGTGCTGTTGGTGATACTAACAGACACAAGCAAAAATACAAGGTCTATTGCGTGAGACCCTGCACGAGGAGAGCAAAGCAGTCAATTTGTCAAGCTTAGTCTAGGGTGTGCTGGCTACGAACAGCACACCTGGTATTTGTAAAACTGAATTTGCCCTCCCAAAGACTACATTGTGTTTCTAGGACTGGCCATTGGCAAAAAGAAACCCAAAACATGGAGTGCTGGTAACATGATGGTTCTGTCTTCTGCAGCCAACAGCAGCTGCATGAAGTAGCTTTGAGGGACACAAACTCCTCTGCCTTTTTAGCATCGCATAAAATAATACTTTAATAGCCACGTAAAATGGCTATTAGAAGCCTAGGAAGGTGGCAACTGAAAACAGTCCTGACTCTTCTGTGAAAGAAGGAAGTGAACAGGAGAAGGGTGAGGGGAGAACAAAGAGCGATGGTAGGGAGGAGGAGGTTTTCCAGCTGCATCACAGCAGTAGCTTGAAGTCCAGTTGCTCCATATGGCCAAACTTCATCTCCCTTGAATCTCTGTGCAGTTGTTCCACCACCATCCATATATGCCACGGGGTGGCATGGAGCCTTCATGTTTTGCTACAGACCATAATCTAAGGGGGCAAAATAACTTCTCCACTTGGGCTTTTTGACACAAGACAAAGAGGGAATAAAGGAGGCTTTTACTACTCTCAAAAGGGGCACTGAGAAGTAAGAGTTCTTAATGTCTTATAGGCCTGGAGGTAGAACCTGGTAGTAATTTCTAGTTGTCTTGATTTCCTGTTATTTTAGAGAACAAGGTCCTTTTTATGCTAATTAAATGGACTTTTGTTTTTTTTTTTTTTAGACACATTGGACATGTTGGTTGGGATCCAAACACAGGGTTTGATGTAAGTAATTTAATAAGTTATCCAAAACACTAAATAATTAAAAGCTTTAGAGGATTTTTAATGTAAATCCACATTTGTAATGTAACTCCGATTGTGAAGATTGGCATTAAGTAGACTTTACTGTACATCAAAATGTTAAACTGTGATTTTTATAGTATGATTCAAACAGATGTTGGAGTAGAAGGGAATAGGAGAGATCCAGGATTGAGGGGAAAACATGCAAAACTTAGGGTTTTTTGTGTAAGGTATTTAACTCTCCTAAAACAGTGGTTTCTGACTGAAAAGTCAACCTGAAGACATGTCCTTGGCTTTGCTCTTCCTTTTAACTACATGGTTTGTGGTGTTTTTTTCTCAGTACAAATGATATTTTAAAAAATTCTTCTGTTTCAAGCTACTTAAAAGTAATGTATCTGTCTTGCAGGTGAACAACTTAGACCCAGAACTGAAAAACCTGTTTGATCTGTGTGGAATTTCAGAAGCTCAACTAAAAGACAAAGAAACTTCAAAGGTCATATACGATTTCATTGAAAAAACAGGAGGTGTGGAAGCTGTTAAAAATGAACTGCGCAGACAAGGTGGGATTCTTTTTATTTCCATGTAAAAAATAGCAGGATATTTTTAGCCTTAAGGATTAGAGTAGGAGCTGTTGATGAGCAATTTTTGATTCTCTTCTCTGGACTTCATATCACCACAGTTGTTGGATTTCATAATGTTTCTGTGTACCATACGCTATGTAAAAATGTCCATGCGTTGACCCATGAGAGTTCCTTAATGAGTAAGGATCTTAACTTTCTCAGTTAAATAATTCCAGTAACAGTGTGACTATAAAGCTATGCAGTATATTGTACATAGACTGTGTATGTTATATACTTATTGTATAACCCCAATCTTATAAATAAATTAAAATTTTAGCAACACTTCTGTTCTCAGTGATAGTAGTAGCACGTGTCTGATGGGTGAATGTGTGGTGCCTGTTTACCCTGGCAGTGCTGTATAACGAACCTTGCAACAGCTAGAGGCCTGCAAATTTTATATGAATATTTCAAAAAGAAGAAAAGGGGTTTTCTAATTTAAAGTAAAAAGTACTAGCTTTCAGCAGGCTTCTGCTATAAGAAAATTCTCAAATAAGCCATTTCCTGCCTATCCTTTAAATGTAATCTTAGCTGATGCATTATCTAGTGGAACGTAGCAAGTCAGTCTGAAAATTATGCTGCCAATGTCAGACTTTTAAAAATTTGCCTAGACTGCTTCTCAAGAAAAATAGGATATAAATGCCATTGAAATTATAGCAGTTTGAAACTAGTGAATAAATTGTTCAAGTGACTGCAGAGATACAGATGCAGGGTACAGTGACTTGTTACATTTATTTCTTAGGTCCCCCGCGGTGGACCGGTATGTATTTGAGCTGGCATCTAAGCATATGCTTCAAAGTACTTACGCTGCTGTGTGATTTCTTTCCTAGATGAGAAACCTTAGTCTGTTTGACTGCAATACTAAAAATTATAGTCAAACTTCTTAGCTGAATTGCAAGCAAAATTTCAGTTACCTTTTTTTTTTCAGTAAGAAATCTGACAGTTTCTTAATTCTGTGTAAATGTTTACCAAGTTGTTGATCCCAGACAACTGACCATAAAGTTGGATTGAGAAGACTTGCCGTGGAGTCTTATGACTCACTTAAAATACTTCTAAAATGCCTATTTTTCTATTATGTATATGTTAACTTCAAGTTATGGCCACTTGCATGTATGCAATTGAAAGAAAAGCTGCCTCATCTTTAACATGCATGATAATAATCTACCTCTGTGCTTTTTGAGAGAGGTAGATAAAATATTCCAGTATTTCAGTGGGTTTACCTGCAATTATGTTATTTGATGTGTAGGCTTGACTGCTGTTTGAAGTGTTCTTTCTCAACTGAAACACATTTTTCTGTGTTTTATTGCAAGGATTTCTGTGTTTTATTGCAAGGATTTCTGTGTTTTATTGCAAGGATTCTGTCTTACATATTCACCCTGCTGGGATGTTGACTGGAGAGTTGCAGACATTGTTCTGCTCAGATAGAAGTTACTTTCTTATTTTTCCTGCCCTTTCCCTAGTTTTTGGTACTGCTGTTTGCGTTGTTTTTTTTTTAGTGACAGTACCATCAATAGAAGATTTTGTGTGCTTTTTTTTTTTTAATAGCCATGTTCAGATTAATATGTGTTTAGAAAAAATTTAAATTATTTTTGGGTTTTGTGTACCATGTGTTGGGGGGAAGGGAGAGGGATGAGGTAATGGTGTTCCCTCTTTGTTCCTCCTGCCTTCCTTATTTTGCTCCAGCTGAGTGCAGACAAGCCTTATAGAAGCTTCTGAACTCTATTACCACAGATTGTATGTGGCGTATCTTTCTATATACAATGCAAGTTAAACCGTACCCCACAGCAAAACTTAAACCTTGTATTTAAAATCTACAGACTCGGGAGCATGACATTCTTATATATCTTTTTGATAATACAGAAAAACTGACTGTAATGCTTCCTAAGTTATATTTGAAAATACTGGCCTCCAGTGGCCCAAAAGGAAACTACAGTCATGTCAGGCAAAAAGTGGTGGAATTTATTTTTTTTTTTAAATCAAGAATGTTGGCAGTATGACTCTTGGAAAATATATGAAATTTGAGAGGGGATTCTCCCCATGTTGTTATTTTGGAGGGATGGAAGGAAACAGAGCAATTTGTGGAACTTAAGAATATAACTTGTAATTTTCTCTAAGATGAGCAGAGAAGGAGGCATGGAGGTGTTAGTGTCTCCTACTTCCTCAAAATCCCTTTTTTAGGGATGTCCCTCTATTCCAGTGCAGACAGCCTACTTGATCAGCATGTAATAGGAAGGATGTAGTAGAAGAGGTAAAGAAGTATCTTCTTGAGTGTAATACCCTTTTAGTTATCAAAGCATATGAAATAAAATGTGAATTTTCTTAGTTAAGTGATGGCACCTGGATTATTAAGTAGTTATGTGCAACAACCACGCAACATAAAGAATCAGAAGCCATTAGATGCTAAATGGAAGAGGAAATGAAACGTTGCTATTTAAAATGCCATTAGCAGAGCAAGTGCACTTCAAGACCACTTCATGTAGAAATGATCCTGTGTGTTGAGGTTGCCCTGAAGTTGTTTCCTTTCTATGGTCCCTTTTATAAAGATATTGTTGGAACTAATTTTCAGTAAAAGAGACAAAGAGTCAGTTTATGCTGCATCGTAATGCATTAATTGTTTTTTTTCTGGTGTTACTAGAAAATACTTAAAATTTTGTCTGTAATTCCCTAAAAAAGTAACTAATTGATTACACAAAGTAGAAATCCTGTATTTCGCTTTAAGTGTATTTTCTGAAACCTCTCTTTCTTGCCCTGAATCCTAGCTCAACAAAATTTTAGAGGATTCTTTTGAAATTTTTCTGCGTTTTGTTATGAGAAATTGAAAGACAAACTTAATACACTTGGATTATGAAAAAAATTGCTGCCATAGGACCAAACAAAGATGAATGACCATGCTTGGTATATGACTTTAATTAGTTTTTTTTAATTTATTGCACTAGCTTCCTACACGAGAGATGTTGGGGCTATATTCGGCTTGGTTTGCATTCATATAAGTGTAGCTTATATTCAGCTATATTCAACTTTCTCCAGAACTGGTAAAATTTGCACAGGCATAGAGATCCTTGCAAAAGGCAAGGCAAAGCCTTTTTTTTTCTTTTTCTGCTAGTCTCCAAAGGCCTACGGGTATTGAGTAGCATGTAATTGTAAATTTTTTTGTTTCATTTCAGCCCCACCTCCACCACCACCCTGCAGAGGAGGCCCCCCTCCACCTCCACCACCACCTCCCCATAGCTCAGGCCCTCCTCCTCCCCCTGCCAGGGGACGAGGGGCACCACCTCCACCTCCTTCTAGAGCTCCCACAGCAGCACCTCCTCCCCCACCTCCATCTAGACCTGGTGCCACAGTGCCCCCACCTCCTCCAAACAGGATGTATCCTCCACCACCACCAGTGCATTCATCATCTGCACCGTTCGGCCCTCCTCCTCCACCACCACCACCAGCAAGTGGGTCATCTGTTCCTCCACCACCACCTCCTCCTCCGCCCCCTCCTGGTCCTCCTCCACCACCAGGCCTTCCTTCAGAGCTTGATCACCAGCTTCCAGTTCCTGCAGGAAACAAAGCAGCACTCTTGGATCAAATCAGAGAAGGAGCTCAGTTAAAGAAAGTAGAACAGAACAGTCGACCAGTGTCCTGCTCAGGAAGAGATGCACTGTTAGACCAGATACGACAGGGTATACAGCTAAAATCCGTGAGTAAAAGATGTTTCTCATCTCTGTCCCCTTGAAACTTGCAAATGGCTGCAGCGTTGTGGTGTAAACAGTAACTTGTGGCTCTGGTTTGGGCTGGATCATAACTTCTGGAGTTTTTGAAGTGATGCTTTAATCAGTAGTACTGAGAAAATGCTTAGAACGTGTATTTGCTACAGAGGAGTATTGATGCATGAAATTATCCTTGTTTCAAACTGATTTCTCACTTTTCAGTAAAGCTTTAAGCATAACTTATACAATGATGATGCCACAGTATCATGGCTGTAAAGACCTTTTGCAAGCACTTAATACTTCAGTAAAACCATCTAAGCAACTATAGGGGATGAGCTTAGCGATAATAGTAGTGGAAGGCAAACACTAGATTTTTTTATTTTTTTTTTTCCATCTTAAAATGGGCCTGTTCTCTGGAAACATTGAGGCTTGTAAGAAGTGGCTGCCCATGTCTAGAAAAGTGCCACCTGTGAGGGATGCCTCTGCTGTTCCTGCTGCAGCTCAGGCCGTTACTATTTCTTCTTGATGTCACTGAATATCTTTAAAATAATTCTGCCTGTAGGTACTTCTTTTTTTCTTTTTTCTTTTTTTTTTTTTTTTTTTGCCACTATCCTGCATTTGAGGTTTTTGATATAAAAAGTGTGAGGGCATGTTAATATTTATTTGCCATTGCAGATATGCAGCATCAAAGTCTATTACTTTCAGAAGGGATTATCAACCCAAAGCAGACCTGGTTAACAAATCCAAACAAGAAAAAATAAATTGTGGTATATACCAAGGATAAAATAATGATTATGCAACCATACAAATCATGTCTGTACAACATATTAAGAAGCTTTACTGCAGCTGAGCACTCACTTCATGATAGTCTAGAGTTGAGTTTTTTAATCTTGAGTATGGACTGGTTGTGTTGTAGAGCAAAAGAGGCACAGAATCGTTCAGGTTGGAAAAGATCCTTGGGGTCATCGAGTCCAACCATCAACTCTACAAAGTTCTCCCCTATGCCATATCCCCCAACACCACATCTAAAGAGAAGACACCACATCTAGAGAAAAAGTTGACTTTTTTTTAATAATAAAAACTTAACTTGAGCTAAAGAAGCAAACTGCAGTTTCACTCTTCCTTCTGACTGAAAATGAACTCATTAATCTTTTAAGGAAGTTTGTCTTGAAATACACAGGTTTTGTTTGCTAATTGCATCTTTCTATCATGTCCTTTTTTCCAAGGTATCTGATGGTCAGGAGAGTGCACCACCAACACCTGCACCCACCTCAGGAATTGTGGGTGCATTAATGGAAGTTATGCAGAAAAGGAGCAAAGCCATTCATTCTTCAGGTGAGTCTGATGAAATCTTTCTGACCTCACAGTATCAGGTTTTCAAGACTTAGTGCTTCTATTCAACGTAAAATATTGTTGGAAAAAAGCACGGATTTCAGCATATAGTCCAATACAGAATGCTCAAGGCAGATCCGTAGTGATGGGTTGAATGGTTATTTTGTGCTGCTTTGAGTTACTGGTATATAGTAGTTTGCGGTAATACTGAATTAAAAATTGCCAATCAAGGTTAATATCCCTATATAAAGATATTTTGTTTTTCCTGGTGCAACTAACTTATTTTTAACCACTAGATTTATGATGAAATAAGTTTTCAAAATATTTTGGAAGGAAAGTTTTTAATGCTTTGTGTTTCTAGAAGCCAAAGCTCTTGCAGATTCATGGTCTTAAAACTGTGGCTTCCAGTGTGCTTTGGATGCCACCTGCTGGATAATAATCAGATAACTTGCGTTACTTGACTAGTCCCATACTAGTACTGAATCAACTTTTCACACTTCAGTGCTTGGGGAAAAATAAGGCTGCAAGAGGATTTGCATTTCTCAAATACCAGCAGTTCAGCAGCTGCATTGCAGCTGTTTGGTTACATCTCACTTGTTTAGGGTTGTTTTTTTTTTTTCTCCCAGAACTTGTCTTGTACCAAAATTGCACTTGCAGTCTGCAAATCATTTGACTGAGTGCTATATAGTCTATTGATTTGCTGCCCTATGTAGTAATCTCTAATTTTAGTATTTTACATAAATTAAATTGGATTTGTTTAGCCTTGAGAAAAGAAGACTATGGGGAGACCTTATCAGCACATTCCAATATGGAAAGGGTGGCTACAGAGAATTTGGAGGCTCCATTTTTACAAGGAGTCACATGGAAAAGATGAGGAGTAATGGGTACCAGTTACTCCTGGGGAGATTTTGACTGGACACGAGGAAAATTTTTCACAGTAGGAACGATCAGCCATTGGAATAATCTCCCCAGGGAAGTGGGGGGTCTCATCATTGGACTCACCTGGACAGGGTGCTTTCTTTTGCCAAGAAGGGTTGGACCAGATGATCCTTGAGGTTCCTTCCAACCTGGTGTTCTCCGATAAATAGCAGAAGGGTGCTGAGTACAGCATTCATCCAGGGAAGGAAATGCTTTTGCCTACAAATAAGTAATTTAATTCTAACAGGCTACAATTTTTAAATTATGATACATATTAAAAATATTGGAAGGCTCAATAAAGTTAACAACAAACATTTATGTTGAAGTTGTAACACTTTTCTCATTTTAATTTGGTACATGCAAATGACTTGCTTTTTTTGTCTTACAGATGAAGATGAGGATGAAGATGATGAAGAAGACTTTGAGGATGATGACGAATGGGATGATTGACCATATATTATTATATATATATATTTTTTTTAAGGTGAATGATATACTAAACACTACTTTCTGTCTATGGATTCTGTAAAATTATCATGTAAATGTTCTACCAATTTGCTGTATATTTTTGTTGCCTTTTGCTTTTTTATTAATCTGTGCAATACCTCATTTAATCTGTAAAGGTTTGTCATAATCCTCTACAAAGCTACTCCCTGTTAATGTGTGCAAGTTTACACCTGGATGATCATGTACATGTGAATACTTTCCATTCCATCAATAAGGGAGTCTAAATGTAATATGTGAGATTGACAAAAACCTTAATGTAATTTAGTTATAATGCAAGAAGGAAAACACTATTTTCATACCCTACTTTTTCTGTATCTAAATTTTCTTATTAAAACCTAGTATAGCACTATGTTCTTTAAGTGATGCAGCTCTTAGTTTATTTAGCCCCTTCATTGCAAATGCAATGCTACATGAATGTTGAGGCTGGTTTATACTCTTGCATGGTTTCAAATACATCACAGCATTGCAGTTCAGATCTTAGCAGTATGCTTTACAGAAAACAAAATCAGTACAGAAATGCACAGCTCATTGTGAAGATGACCTTGCCCGAACTGTAGCAAAACTGTCTGCTATTGAACAACAGTAGTGATTAAATCCTTCAATTAGGGAACTCTACCTGAAGTTAAACAGGGTGGCTTGACATTGTAATAGTGGCAAAGGCATCTTTGATGCAGACAAGTTCAGTCTATTTTTTTTTTTCCTTCCCAGCTCTTACTTTCAGAATGAAGAAGCATAAATTACTGGGGGCTATACTGGAGGCTGGCAATTGCTGCAGTTTGATTTATTTTTAAAATCAATTTTATGTGGTTTTCAGGCTGAAGGGCTGTGTCTAATGCTTGCTTCAATAATGTTTAATTACTTTTTAGAATTTGTAGGACATTGGTGTACTAATAAAGTAAACATAAGTGGTATTACTTTGCAGTCTTTGCGTTATGGTACACAACAAATGCTGAAACACCAATCCTACATCCATAAAGTTGGAAAGCCATTAACTCAGAATATACACTTTGAATAAATACTGAACTTCATGGCAATATTCTGTCTTCATATGTTGGCTTTAAGACCAAGGGTTGTGATGAAGATCAAGAACCCACTTAACAAGAATAGTGTTTGAATAAGTGGATGGAAAATGGGATTCTTATTTCACAGCTTGCACATTTATATAAGTTGTACTTCGTAGTGCAGTAAACATTGGCATATCTGCCTATTACAAAATACTAATCTATGCTACGTGGGTATTTAATATCTGCAGCAGTAATTACTGTACTTACTGTAACTTTCAGGTAGAAAATCTTTTTTAAAACCACATTATCTGACACGGAATGTTTAGTTAAGTCAGTCATATTTGGAGTGTAGTTAATGCATAGTGTCCTGGGTCTTTGACTGTAGTCAAGCTATCAAATTAAATTTAAGTTAATGGAATTGTATTGACTGAAACCCGGTGTTGACCTGATCTTGACAGGCTGGACCTGCATGATACGGCTTGGATTTCTAACCCAGTTGTAACCTAGTCTTTAGGGAATTAATTTAGTCTTATGAGAAGAAAGGAAAGTTGCTGAATAGTAGTGGGAGAGGTAAGGTTGTAGTTAAATTATTCAGAGGATGCTAACTTCCTTCCAAGAGTAATTTAAGCACATAACTTGAGGAAAAAAACTCCAAGTGGTCTCACTTTCTTGCAGTAACTTTTGTATTGCCCTCTGCTGCTAGAAACACTTCCTACTGGCTTTGCTGCTGGAATGGCTTGAGCGTTGGATCAAGTGCAAGTGCAGCCTGGGGTAGCTAGTGGCAGTGGAGTTAAGAGCTTGTGTATAAGGAAAATATTTGTATGGCTTTCATATAACTTCTGGCACTGCTCCCTTAATTTTTATTGCATATAGGGCATTTTAAAATTAAGCAGATGAGGCCTAGAGGTTTTCCTAACGTGTTACTTACTTGATATGTTTAGCTGTTATGTTCCCACAATTGGAATTTCTGTAATATAGTTAATAATTAAGCGTCACAGTTTATTAATCAAACTTCTGTTCCAGGTTTTGGGAGCTGTGAAGTTACCTTATTGAATAAAACTTTGATTTGTAGATACTGGCCAAAGAAAGCGGTTGGGTTTCCTACTTTTTTTTTTTTTTTCATACAAAAAAGGTACACTCACGTTCTGTGGTGTCCAGGTTAATATTTACTTTCAAGTAGTGTTTGTACATGATAAACTTCAGGCATAAAGACTGCAATGGCAGTGAAGTTAGTCATAACTGCATGCTTCAGCACTCTGCCACTCGCCCTGCAAGCAGAAGGTCGCATTTCATGATAGTGGTGCATTGTTGCTAAACTTTGTTATGAAGGCCTCTCTTATATTATATTCTGGTTAAATGACTGTCCAGATAGCCTTAGCGACTAACAAACTAGCATGAGGCTTTTGTATCTCAACACTCTATGTGCATAGACAATATCAGCTAGCCACTTGTACCTATGAAATCCGTAAGAACTTCTCAATCATTCAGTTTTCCATTTATCGAACTGAAATTTTTAGTATGTGAATTTTTGAAATGTACAGTGAATAGGATGTTGCACTGGTGGCAATTCATCATGGAGCATAATAAAATTAATTTGACCCAACCAGCGTAAAACTGTGTGGTTTTTAAGTGCTAATTGTGGCACAGCTTTTAAAATAGATCTGCATATTGATTACATGCTTGAAAAGTAACTTTGGTCGCCCGGCCAAGTTCTCGGAGCAGTAAATAGCCGCTGTCAAATGGCAGTAGTTTTCATCTCTCTGGAAAGTTGGATTGTGCTGGTGAATAAACACAATGAGGAAGAATGTGACACCCCGTCCCCCTGGCAGGTCCCTCGGCTGCTCAGCAGCTTCTCTGGAAGGAGCTCCTGCTGCAGGCGAGTGCAACAATCCCACAGCAGTTCAAGGTCAAACAAACCTGGCTTCGTTAATAAACACTCTAGAAGGGGGACTAAGCTGACTCTTGTCAGTGATGATTCTAACTTAGGAGTTTTTACAGATGTAAATCTTTGTCTTGCGCGTTGTAGTGTTTGATCTTGGGACCCTTCAGCAGCCTGCTGTCCTCCTCTAGCGCACTGGAGAGTCAGCACTTCAAATTTTTATCTGGTGTACACTTTCTTTTGAAGTTTCGTACTTCTCTGATTTTTGGTCATTAAGTGCGAGGCAAAGTTGGAGTTGTTACTGACAGGGTCTGCTGAGGTGTATAATTATTTCCTCTCCACTTAGTAAAAACAAGCTTAAAACATGCTTTTGAAAGGAGACTTTTCTTTCAATTTTTTTGTTGATCTTGGTTACTTTCCCAAGTGCGATGTATGTAAAGAGGAAAAAGGAGGAGAGATCCTTTTGTTTTAAGGCTGTTACCAATCCATTGCAACAGCCTTTATCTAATCATTAGAGGAATTCCTGGCCTAATTAAAGTTCCTGAAGCTTAAGTACAGTGATAAGCAGCTTTATTTATAGAAAAGTGAAAATGGTTTAGGGAAGCTTAGAAGATACTAAACCTGTGTCTCCCAAAGGGGCAGTGTCCTTTGACTGGAAGGACTCCTGTTGCTATGGATTTGTTTACTGCCTGGAGTTTTCTTGGGACTGAGAAGAAGGGAAGGGAAGGGCAGCACGAACTAGAACGTGAGGTGTGGAGGTTTAATGTCCGTGTTTAAGCCTGACACTTCTCTCTGAAGCAGCATTCCAAAGTTTGAGGATGTTTACACAGTTGTAGAAGAGACTTTTTTTTTTTTTTTTTTTTTTTTTTTTTAATAACCAAACTGCTATGGCATGGCTGCTATTTTGCACTTGAAAAAATAAACCAGTAGTTGTTTGAAATCACAGATTTGAAATTAATGCAGAGACATGTTGAGAAGTAGAATCATTGCATCAATATGAAAACATAAAAAATGAGCTGTTTTCTGCCAAATTTTATTTCATGCTATTTCACAGTATTTATGGAGTAACCTCCTAGAATACTAATTTATCAGGTATTTAATTTTTTGCTTTATTGGAGTTTTGATTAGTACCTGCAGAACTTACCCATCTATAAAAAGCTTTAATACAAACCTGGAACCCTGAAGCTTGATATTTTATATTTCTTGGGGTTTTTATCTATTTGTACTGACAAATATACTTAAGGCCCTTTTGCTAGTGCTTTAAAGAGTTTTTGGAATCTTTCTGGAGTGAAATTCTTGAGCCATTACTTCATGTGTGTGTTTTTTCCCTCCCTGAAGCTTAATCATCTTTTCTGAGTTGTGTTACTCAAGCAGTATGAATTTTAAACTTGTTACTTGAGGACTAGATGAGGAGGTGTAAGCTTTTCTAAGGGAAGGAAACTTCAGAGAAGTTTTAAAAAACAGAACAATTTCAAAACCAGCCATAAACCTGCATTATATTTTTGTATGTGCCAGCTGGGGGGACACAATTCTATCTGGACTTTAAAGCTTAAGAAATATGATAATGCTTGTATCATGTATCAGACAGAAAGTATTTGCCTAAATGACATGGGCAGGCATGCAAAATCGGGGATCCGCTCTTCTGGATGTTGATGCCAGAAACCAGGCAACTGCCAGAGCAGTTGGGCTGGACTTGGGGCCCCTCGGTGGGGCTTTCCCAGGTACTCAGGATACAAAACGCACAGGCTGACAGAATGGTGAGAATCCTGCATCCTTTGTTTCTTTTTTATTTTACTAGATGCTACTGTAGAATTTTTTTGGTTAGAATAGCCTTTTGGACCAAAACAGTGCTCATTTCATCATCAAGGGAAGTGATCCTCTGCATATGGTCCTTTGTGGGGGTTATGTCTGTCCAACTGTCAGAAGAGAATCTGTTCTTCTTTTTAAATTCAAAATGAGATAGAAAAAGAGGTCTAGGCCCAATTAACATGAAACATGTTCTCTGTGGTTGGTCTCCTGAGGGTAACGTGGGGAAGCATGAAAGGGAAGTGGCTACAGCAGAAATCTGTTTGGGAGTAGCATTCTCGCTCAGGGCCCTACATCAAGCACTAATTTTTCATCAGTGCTAGCTTTAGTTACTTAACCCTTGGAGAATATATTACTAAAACTTACCTGCTGTGCCCAAGACAGGTAAGAGGAAGGTTGGTTCTGAAGAGCAAGGGAACCTCTCTGCCATCAGTCACGTTAAACGGTGCTCAGCGCCGCATTTTATATTTTCAGCCACGCTAATAGTGGGTTACCTGGTACAAGAACAAATAGCAAGCTCTTTGTATCAAAGTTTGTGCAAAGAGCAGATGACAGGGAGGATACAGGGCATGATATTGCTGTTGGGCTTGTTTTTGAAATGGGGATGCTATGGATTAGTTCTCAGCATCCCATCCAGCTCCTATTGAGGTTCTGTGCTGCCCTTTTCATATGTGAGTCACTATAATTCCTGAGCGAGATGGCACATGGACCTTTTTCATTTCTTCACCATGTCTATGACTTGACAAACAGGAATAATACATCTGAAGAAGTATTTCTAGATGACTTTTCCAAAACTTCTGTCTGAATGGCATACTGTGGTTTGGAGAGGGACACACCGGTTTTCTTGGCAGGAGGTGTCCCGCAGACTCTGTGTTCTTAGAAAAGTATTTGAATATGGTACATGACATTGCTAATCTGCTCCTCAGCCTTGCAACCCATCACAGGTGGGTTACTCTGTGGAGAAAGTGATTCTTAAAAACCTACTGTATATTCCTTATGAATTACCCTAATTGTATTACCCTAATTCTAATGCAAGCTATCAGATAACACAGAATTCTTTCAGACTAGGAAAAAAGGCAATCTACCAGCAGAATTTAAGACCTCAGCCAGCCAGATGCCTGGGGAGAAGGCACAGCCCCACTAGGTTTTTTTAGTGGGCAAAACGGAGATAGATACATACCAAGAGTGTTCAGAGACCTTAAAAAAAAATAAATTATCACAAGCCTGCAGAAGGACCAATAGAGCCTGGTAAATCAAGATGAAGAACAGAAAAACCATATGAAATCATTCTGTGATTTTTAAAGGACCCCTTTTGTGCTAGAACATTCTCCATGCTGGCCTTACAGGAGCTGGGATGCTCTTCTGACTCCTGCTAAACTGATGTCCCACCCGGATAACTGAAGTGTCTCTTTCTCGCAGACACATTATCCCTTCTCAGCCCTGACAACTCTCAGCTATTGTGGTCTTCACTACCAATGTCTTATTCCTGCACAGCTCCGAAACCTCATCATTAAAATGCAGTTAACACAATTGTCTGCAAATAACCTTCAGCAGCCTGCAGCTTTTGTGTGACACATGGGCCATTTCAAAGCAAAGAGAAGTTGTGCTGATACGGATTCCTTTTTGGGGAAAAAATGGTCTTATCTACATACTTAGCTGAAGGATGCTCAGAGGTACTTAATAACCAATGGAGAAAGCTTTGTGCTGATTGTTCTAACAAGCAATGGGAGAGATGGGTGGCTCATCAAAGGATAGCTGTAGACCAAGAGGCATTCTTCAGGGAGTCAACCCAACACAGATCACTGCTGGCATAGGAAACAGAAAAATACTGGAATCTTTCTTTGCTGCTGGGCACATTGCCTGGTTCATCGCGTGTGCTCACTCTCTCAGGAGATCACGCAATCCTTGGGCAGTGACCAGTCAGTATGATCATCATTATTCCACTATTTCATGTGAGCAATCTGCCTCCTCAGTCAAGCTGCTCACTCAATCTAGAGATGATACCTGGATTTGGAACGAGTTTAGAGCAGCATTCTTTGTAGCTCGTACTGTGGATGCTGGCTGATCCACCTTCAGTTACACCGCAGTGCAGAGCAGTTAGTGAGACTGTGTATTCTGCCAAGTAGAAATGAATTGATACAGAATTACAGAATGAGACGGGATTGGAAGGGGCCTCTGGAGATCATATAGTCCAACCCCTCCTGCCAAAGCAGGTTCACCCAGAGCAGGCTGCACAGGAACGCATCCAGGTGCGTTTTGAATGTCTCCAGAGAAGGAGACTCCACAACGTCTCTAGGCAGCTTGTTCCACTGCTCTGCCACCCTCAGAATAAGGAAGTCTTTTCTCATGGTCAGGCAGAATTTCCTGTGTTCAATTTTGTGCCTGTTGCCTCTTGTCCTGTCACTGGGCACCACTGAGGAGACACCACTGGCTTGACACCCACCCTTTAGATATTTATAAGCATTGATAAGGTTCCTTCTCAGTCTTCTCTTCTCCAGGTTAAACAGACCCAGGCCTCTCAGCCTCAACATCTCAGAGAAATGCTCCAGTCCCTTGATCATCTTTGTAGCCCTCCACTGTGCTCTCCCCAGTAGTTCCCTCTCTTTCTTGAAGTGGGGAGCCCAGAACTGGACACAGTACTCCAGATAAGGCCTCACCAGGGCAGAGTAGGGGGGGAGGATGACCTCCCTTGACCTGCTGGCCACAGTCTTTTTGGTGTACTGCAGGAGACCATTTGCCTGCTTGGCCACAAGGTCACATTGCTGGCTCATTGCTGGCACGTTGTCACTTATAGGCATAATGTATTGCTGTTTCCTGAAAGGCTGTAGCTGCAACCCCCTGACTGAAATCAAGTGAGGTGTTAGTTAAAGTTGTTAGTCATATTCCTTGTGTTTTCACTGTCAGAACAGCCTTTCTGTCGGTCCTGAAATCCTCCAGAAGTGTGATACAGTAAGAGATCATTACAGATCTTCATGGTTCCTGACACTGTCCAATAAAACTAGATTATATGCCTCATTACATTCTTACCAAAACCATTTTCAGCACTAAGGTGTTCCCCCTCTGCATAGACAGAAATAATGCCTTCTGGAAGACAGTAAAAAGTCAAACTCTCTGAACACTTGCATCGTGTCCATTCTTTGCCATAAAACTCATTCAGGTTGTTAGCAGAAGGACAGTGCCTCGGACAAAGCTGCTGCTGTGTGGCAGAAGCATTGTGTCTAACCTCAAGCAGATTATCTCTTGGTGCTCTTTTGGAGGTGACTTCAAAGAGCGGTGGCCATCAGAGAGGACTGTCCGCATGGCGTAGCTCAGCAGCACGTACAGAAACCTACAGTGAACACTGTGGGGGTCACGGCCCCACGGTTTAGAGTTCAAGTGATTTAGCTGTATTCTCTCTCGGAGATAGACGATGTGTTACTGAGAAATCAGGGTGGGATGTCACCCAAAGTAGGCTCCTACATTTGTCCGACTCCAATCACTCTTCAGACGCTGTTTGCTGCCACTGGCTGTGATGAGAGTGTAGACGTCCACTGCGCAGGTGGGCATCCATACTTCGGACACTTAGACGTAGGTGTCTTACCCGAAGCCAGCCCTCACCCCGGCTTGCCCTGTGCCTCAGTTACTCGTCTGTGTAATGGTGGTAACAGCCTATCAAAAGTAATGATATAAATACATATAGACCATGGTGCTGCAGTCCAGACATGTGACACTTAAAATAGTTTTAAATGCCATTTCACTTGTTAATATTTAGTTGTCTCAATTCTCAGAACAAAAATATTTGGTAAGGATTATTTATGATCTTCAGAATCAGCAACCATTTTTAAGCTCAAAAAGAAAAACAAAACCAACCTGAATCCATAAACAGAGTTAATCTGAGCAGTTTGATTATCCGTGTGTGCAAATACTGGGTCACACTCTAGTGTTGCCTAATAGTTGCCTGTTACCTTGCACAACTCTAGCTGTGATGTTGAATTTAACATCTCCCGTGTGATCAGGATGCCGGAAACCCAGCCACAGCATGTAGTTCCCTCAGATTTACTTTTAATAAACTAAAAAAGTTTTCATAAACCATGTGAAAAACGTGAGTTTGGGGACTTAGAAGTTACAGAGCAGTTGCTAATCTGGCGGTCTGGAAGGGCAGTGTGCTGAGCAGGCTCGCCACATGCCCTCTCACAGCAGCTCCCGTGAGGAGTGCTGCGCTGTGATTGATGGCCTCAGAAGCTTAACTGATCCTGAACAGGGAGTCCTGGCTGGGGTGATGCCGGCAGCGTTTGCAGAGCGGCAGCAGCTACGTACGGCCCTATCGTACAGCCATGCATACGATAGCGTGCCTACTTAATGTGTCAGGCTTCCCTTCTCGCCAGGCACAAAGAGTCACACAGTTCTCCTCAAGGATGCGAAGAACAGTCTTTTCATGGAGGTGAGTCATAAAAAAAAATCACAGGAACTGGTGCCCCCATCTAAATCCCTGCAGGTCTGCAAGGGAAGGTGCTGCTGCCATGCTTTCAGAAATCTTAGGGGCCTTTGAAGATTTTAAGTACGGGAGGCATTCTGTTTATGGCTTGGATTTACTGCAACTCTGCCTGTGCTGGATCCTGCCGGTTTCATCTTACTGCCTCGTCTGTCTCTATCATCTCGATTTGAAAGAGGCCGTCCTGTTTTCATCAGGGTACGCCGTAAAGCTCTGACTTTACTTGAGGAAAGGCAGCCAATAGCTTTGGAGTGCATGATAATATTTTTGCTGCAGGATGACAGTCACACTCTGTATCCCCCAGCCTCTCGGGTCATCACGGGACCTGAGGTGAAACCGTGACTGGACATGGCTTAAATCAGATTGATTTCTTTTCCTCTATTAAATTTCTTTTTTACTATTTGCACTTGATAAACACTACAGCCACAGAGTAAAAATGTGTCAGCTATTTCAGCTGAACAATGTGATCCATGCTTACTTAAAACTGTTGGATTTGCCATACATTTTGAGATTCCCAACTAAGAATTTATTAATCTTTCTGCATGATTTCCAACAAGCAGCTGCACTGTCAGCTTAGAGACAAGAGGTCTTCCAAGAAACACAAGGGCAAATGCAGCTCTTTAAATCTGACCTCCTGTTTTATTACTATGAAGACAGTTGGGTTCTAATTTAGCAGCATCTATTTTGCAGCATTAATAAGAAAAAAGAAACAAAATCTTTGCCTTTTGTGTTGCAGATTTGACTGAAACTGGTGCAGTGTTTCTGCCCAAGGCAACTTATGAAGGTTTTGGCTAAACGGAAGCTCATAGATGTACCAACCCCAAAATTTTTCATTTGGTCTAAATATTGGTTCTTCTCTGCACATGTGCCGCTGTTTTATTCAGGGCCTCTAAGCGTTTTCCTAACGCTCACCAGATCGGACTGCAAGAGGTTCTGCAAAGGGTTCAGGCAATAAAATGTTACTGCTCAAGTTGCAAATGGGGGGGACTCATTTCACCAAGGCTTTTGCAGACGTTTGTGGTAAAGGTACGTGCTCTACCCATTGCTCTTTATTTCCAGCAGCATTACATTTTATCCAGTCATGAAATCTTTCCACCAAGCTGTATTTAGAACTTCTAAACTGGAGTGAAGTCATGGTACGGACTCAATCAGTCAAACTGCTGGGATGTTCTGGAAATAGGATGGGAGTTCTGCAAGAGCAAACACAGTGGTATGGTGGTATTTAACTAGCAATAGTCTAGAGTCAGAGAAGAATATGTGTTTAATTGCTGTGATACTTCAACTACAGTTTGGTAAGGAACAGGGCTATTAGTTTGTAAAGAGTGAATCCCTACAGGGTTAGTTTTTTTAATGATCATTGAGCAGCTCTTGTACCATAGCTACCTGCTGGGGACACATGGTATGAGGTTGTCTCTGCATTTCATCACTGTTTCCTCTTAAATGTATGCTCTCTCAGAGAAGCACTTAGCTGATGTTCAAAATATAAGGTGACGCTGGAGATGAGGGCACCTGAAGCAATTTGCAGAGTATGTACGATCAGAGCTCCCAGACTTCTCTCTCTGGGGCATGTGAGGGTTTAGCAGAGTTCATAGAGCAGAAACAAAGACCGGAATTACAGGCCTGAGAAGGGATTTGTCGGGCTACCCGAGATAGTGACCCATTGCACAGAAAGACCTAAGTCTGTGTGAGAATGCATCAAGACATCCACGAGCTCATATTACAGTTTTGGCAGTTCTTGCAAGCTGGCAAAACATTTGGCCTTTGTAACGGGGGTAATTGCTTGGCTGCCTGGGGCTGGAGCTGCATAAAGGGCATACCCCTATGGTACTGGAGATGGCATTTAAAATTAAAATCAGGCTGATTCTACATGGTGCATTATATGCAAATGGTAGGTGAGCCTACCAGGGGAGGTGCCTTGCTAGACCTACTGTTCACAAACAAAGAAGGGCTAGTGGG
>JAOQGH010000001.1:23771414-23804933 GCA_025769975.1 Gallinago jamesoni
GTGAGATTTTTTTTTTGCAGATGGAGAATTGTGCTCTGCTGGGGGAATGAGCAGAAGAGTCCCACAGAGCTTCAGGGGGAACCAGCCCTGGGTGGGCAGCAGGGGCTCCGTCTTCATCACTTCTGGCATCCCCTGGCAAATGAAGGCCTCTAGTGGCTATTTTAGTTAATGGCCATTGCTTGCTGTAGCTGACTGATGTGCAGCTGGAGAGTCCTCTTCAATTCATAATTTTAAATGTGTATATACGCGATCATGTCTGCTCACAAATGATATATTGTTCTGTCTGATGTTATTTTTATAGACAGGTATCTTGCAATGTAAGAAACAAGAGAATGAAAGGTTAAACTTCACACTGTTTTTTTTTTATTTTCTGTATTAGCAGTAAATGGTGGTGAACTAGCAACATTTCCTGAAATGTGTGGGGCAGTAATATCTGCAAACCTGTGTTGAGAGAGAGACAGAGAGAGAGGGGGGGGAGAAGAGAAAAAGAGAGAGAAAAGGTTGGTTTTGGAACAGGGAAATAGAAGCACATTTCTAACATCATATATTAACCTTATTAAATGGTAACATATGTTGTGTTTATATTTAGACAGACAAGACAGTATTTAATGGAAATGTAAGTGAAAGTAATTTGAAGTATTGTTCTTGTCCAACATCATCTCTTTTTGGTTAACGTGGATTGGACACCTGAACCAATGTATGATGTTTAGCTAAATTACTCATTTAGTTTTATTATTATGCATATTGCTTTACTGGCAATAGAGAGAAAATTGAGCATGATTTCATGAACGGATTTGATAAAGAAATTATATTTTTCTTTGATAATTTTTTATATGAATTTCATGCAGTTTAGCTTGTTCAAGAAGTGGGATGAAAGCTTACAAGCTAACACAAAAAATACATTAATAAAGCAGACAAAATAATATTATGCATCTTAAAATAACATAAATATTTGCAGGTCCATTGAAAAACTATTTGCATTAATTAAAAAGGAGGAAGATGAGAACAGTTTGACTTAGAGAACTGAGAGCGTTACCTCATGATAGAAGATACTGTGATGGGTCACCTGCATCTAGACAAGTCAGTGGGTCAGCAGAAGTTCCGTTCACTCTTTCAGCTGCACTTGCAGGAATGATGCTTAGCCCAGATTCTATAAAATGTGAAACAGCAGGAGAAAATAATAAGTACTTTTTTTTTCTTTTAACTTTGCATTGTTGGCATTGATTAAATGTATGTAACAGAACTTCAAGTTTCTTCAGTATGTCTAGGACAGCAATACACTTTGTTATCACTGGAGTCAGCCAGAGAAGCAGCACAATAAAATTATCTTCATTGGGCACATTTCTGGAGACAACACTTTCTTGTAAACATATTTAGATGCAGTTTGTCAGAAAATTGGCGCTGGACAGATTTTCTGTCGGAAAATGCTGATTGAAACTGAAATGCTTTTAAAAATAGCCTATATTTTATTAGTACAATATTGACATGTACAATATTATAAGCAAAAACATGCTTTTAAAAAAGAAATCTATTCAAATATACTGTTTCCCAAAAAATTCTGAGCTTTCAGCTTTTTTCCTCAGATACAGCAGGATTTGGAAGTCTTTACATTTTCCTGGGCTGAGAGTCCATAATACAAAATACAAACAGATACAAATAGACAATATAAATTGTCTATTTATAATTTTCTATGTATAATTAAAATTTTCCAAACTCAAAGGAACTTCAAAAAGCAACATGAATTTTTCACTTTTAAAATAGTATTCTAAAGGAAGATTGAGTCCAGACCTTGTCAGCAACATGGATATTACCTTCAATTCTACTCATTGCTGAGGCATGATACAACACTGAGCCAGTGGTGATGTTTTTCCCTATATAAAATGTCACTGACATCCATTCTAGCCATGAGATAAGAGAATTTAAACTTTATTCAAGATAAATAACATATTTTATTGTACATGTCTCCCATGAAGCAGGGGGGAAATAGGCACAGTTCGATGAGGTGATGAGAGGTTTGGGTCTATTTTTGATCCTGTAGAGTCATGGTAATTTAGGCACCCATTCTTTATAGAGAGGGTGAAGGATGAAGACCCATGAACCCTCTCTAGAACAATTTTAATAAAAGTAATAAGGCTGTAGCACATGTCAAATTACATGTACAAAAAGGATGCTAAAACTGTCAAGCTAAGTACTCACGGGTCAGAAAATATTTGTCCTTGCCTGTTGATGAGCACTGAAACACAGTTCTTAATTCCATAATTCTGTAATCATATACTTTGATCCCAGACCCATGAGTTCCCAGGACCTTTTCTCTTGTTCAGTATACAGGAGAGATCATGCACATTTCATAAACAGCCTTACAGCATCTTGTTTTGCCCCTGTTCTTCAGCCTGTCAAGACCACCAATGGCTTTATTTGTCCAGCAGCCCTTTCAGGAGACATGAAGGTGTTACCACCTTTGTGAGGAGGAATAATAGAGGTACAGAGATCTTCAGATTGACAGTACCCACTAATTTGGAGTTTAGGATTCCCTTTTGGGGTGTATTTGGCATCATGCAACACTTCAGCTGGTCAGGGCTCAGTTCCTACGGGCACCAGCCGCTGCTGAAGATGCCCACCACTGCAGCAGCTCAGATCACAGGTTCCAGCTTCTAAGAGGAATGCTGCTGCGAAGAGCGGAGTGATTGTGCTTTCCTGTTATGAGCATTCCTGTCTGAAAACTTTTGTTCTCATTCCACAGTCCCATTTCTCAATACATATTTGGACTTTTGCAAAAAAAAACAAGAAAAAAAATAGCATCTTGTTATACGTCCCAGGCTACCTGCTCCATCACACCCTTACAACAGCTTAGGAAGAGACTTTGTGCTAGTCAAGTGGCACAGTGCCCTTCCTTCCATCACAGAGGGCAGGAAGGCAGAGTGTGAGTGATATGTGGCACATGAGGGCAGGTTTATACTGGTTGCACTGGCTGCTGTTTAGGGAGAATGCTCTGAAGTGCTTCACCACCTCCTCCCAGAAAACCCCAACTCATCTCCCCAGTGTTCTGCTGAAATCCTGCCTGCAGGGAATAAACCATTTCACAGACAGGCCATGAAAACTCATCACTCAATCAACAGAATTATTAAAAGGTTTGTTCCCTCCAGGACCTGGGCTAAGATGAGAGAAAATAAGAACTGGGAGCGCCCATTAAACATGAGCAGGGTTCACTCTGCCGTATGGATATTTGGCACTCATGTTCCTGGCTTTGAGTGGGAAGGAGCCCCCTCAGTGGTTGCTAGATTGCAGTTTTTCCTATCCCGGGTGATCTATTTTATTGGTTTTAAATGAAGAAACACTTCTAAATGTGTTTTTTTCCTTTCCAAGCCATTAACCATTTCAAACAGCAGTCTAGGAAACTTTGTTCTGCGTCTTGCATATTTCTACACATCAGGCATGTTGACCCAATGGCTGAAAGGACACGAGCAGGGCCTGTGTTCCAAAATGGAACATGGGAAACTCCACCTCAACATGAGGAAAAACATCTTTACTCTGAGGGTGCCAGAGCACTGGAACGGGCTGCCCAGAGAGGCTGTGGAGTCTCCTTCTCTGGAGATATTCAAAACCCGTTTCGATGCAGTCCTGTCCAGCCTGTTCTAGGTGAACCTGCTTTGGCAGAGGAGTTGGACTAGATGATCTCCAGAGGTCCCTTCCAACCCCTACCAATCTGCAATGCCGTGATTCTGAGGGGTGGTACTCACCCCCCATGGGGCAAAGCCCATGGTTTAAATTTTACTTGCATATGGGTGAGTGCAGGGACAGCTACAGACAAGCAAAGAAAAAGCTGCACAACCTTGTCCGGGGGCACAGGACAGGGCCAGCTCCAGGACAGGGGCTATTTCAGTCACGGCTCCTGAGGACAGCCTGTCAGACAGATGCGTTGGCTCGTACCGAGCCGCAATCCCACGCTGCAGGAACAGCTCCAATTGCCATAGAGCACATTAAAAACAATGCACCACAGCACGTCTGGGCTTCCCCCATCTCTCCCGCTGCCCACCCATATAATATATATATATATACACGTAAACACATACATTACTTATATAATTATTACATGTAATTATAGATGTAACAATAATATATAGAATCATAGAACAGAGTCAGAATTGTTGGAAGAGACCCTTAAGATCATCTAGTCCAACCATCAACCTAACACTGCCCAGTCCACCACTAAACTTAGCACCCCATCTACTCATCATTAAAATACCTCCAAGGATGGTGACTCAGCCACTTCCCTGGGCAGCCTCTTCCAATGTTTGATAACTCTTTCTGTGAATAAATTTTTCCTAATATCCAATCGAAACCTCCCATGGTGCAACTTGAGGCCATTTCCTCTTGTCTTATCACTTGGTACTTGGAAAAAGAGACCAACCCCAACCTCACTACAACCACCTTTCAGTTAGTTGTAGAGAGTGCTAAGGTCTCCCCTCAGCCTCTTTTTCCCCAGACTGAACAATCCCAGTTCTCTCAAATAGTACATATATAATATACATATAGTTATTTTATTTTATTTTTTTTAATATATATGGGTGTGTCTCAATTTCTGTATGCTGCTTCTACATGCCCAGGTCAAATGCAGAGTCCAAATTGGCCTGAGGAGACAAGGGGTCAGGAACCTGGCACCTACACAGACTGGCAGACTGATGGGACAAGCTGTAGCTCTTTGCCCCAGGAGACGAGTGTACCTTGTGAAAACCGTGCACAGCACACTGTCCCTGAAAAAGATGTGTCATCACCTACATTTAACAGCGGTATCAGCAGAGCAAATGGGATAAAGCATGCACTGGAGGCATTTGAAGGAACAATTTTTCAGCTGCTTTTCTCTCTGTCAGATGAGTCTGTTGTCCAGTTCATCTCTCCTGGTGATGCCGTAAACAGGGAGTCACACGAGAAAGATCCATGCTGGAGAAACAAAAAGTGGGGTAAGTTAATGATGACCCCGAAAAAAAAGCAATCTTTGCTTGAGAATTGGACTCAGCATTCTAACTCAAAGACAATTTTTTCCCACTGATTGCCTGCAGCTACCAGACAACCGGGCTACCAGGAGGGCAGATTCCAGGTCCAGATGATTGTAGCTTAACAACTCGGACTCATCACAAACAGTGATCAGCTTTCACTCAAAAACATATGCATGTGGGATGCCTTATTGCTCAGATTAGTTTTGAAAACAGCACTCTCAGCAGCTGCTGGCAACATAACCACAAGACTGTACACAACACTATATAGCAACAAGCCATGGGGCAGCTGCTGGTCTAGTGTATTTTGACAGCAAGGTGTTTGGGTTTCCTCATTTATCAAGAACACACAAGAGTCATAGATAGTGAAGAAGTGAATAGGTCCAATAGTGCTGCTGATGAGAAGTCCATAAGGATGAGTCTTAGAAGGGGAGTCAAGAGATTGACCTGGCTGCAGAGAAGCACTGGGGGAAAGATTCATCTGGGTGCAAATAAGAACGTTTCCAGACTACTGAATTCCTCAATCTTTGATTTAAAGAAGGAAAAGTTACTGGCCACATTGCACAGGCACCCACTGTCCTTCGTCCACGGATCCTGAAGGTCTATTTGATTATACAGCGAAGCATGCAGCTGGGTGCCAAGGGTGCAGCAGACTTGGGGTTTATTGTCCCTTTTGCCTTCCTGAATCACATTAAAATAGGGAAGGCGAGGGGGACAAATATATTTTACTGAATAAACATCATTCTCATTTCCTAGTTTTCTTTCCTTCCTACACAGCCAAGACTTCTAAATCACCTCATGTCAGTACAATGTCATGTTCTGTAATAACGGTGTGAGATGAACCCGCTTATCTTTGACAGCATACACTATTCCCACTAGGTTTTTGCTGAAAAAAAGGGCTTTGCCACATCTCTGTGGACGTTTCCTTGGTGCCAGGTTCGGCCACACTAAAAAGATAAACCGCTTTGTACACGGCGATGATCTTAATGCTCTTGCTTTCATATAGTGGCTCCTACCCCTCAGGAAGAATCTGGTGTGCTTTACAAACCTTGCCAGCAGATCTACAGACTATATATAGAAATCATTTTACTCGCTACCGATGTACAGCCATAGGGTGACCACAGCAGCTGTTCCAAATTCTGTCGCGATATTGCTCAACAGGCTCGGGCAGGAAGTCGAGTTCTCTGTACTGCAAAGAAATTAGCAGAGGAACTGCCGCACGCACAAAAAATACGGGTTTTCCAAGAGCAGTTTGAATGGGATGTTATGTAGGCACCTGCAGTTCACCTCTTCTCTCCCCAAAAAGCATGAGAAAATAGGTAACATCTGCCAACGTAAGCATTCCATTATTAGTGGTGGTACTTGCAAATACACTGTAATTTGCATGTCCAGGTCAGGTAGTTATTAAATTACAAATAATTATTAAAAGTGCATGGATTTAATCCTTTGTTAATGCCCAAGTCCCAGACATGTAGCTTAGCCAAACCTACAGCTTTTCATTCAGATAAAAAAAATTATCTATTTCTTTATATACAGAGAGCAATACAGGTACTTATTTCTATATTTAGCATTTCCTTGGGGTTTGTCACTTTTATTTTTTTTAGCAGTGTGTGTTTATTAAGTTTTTTTTAAAGGAAATCTCAGTAATATAAACAAGTGATGTAATTCATAAGGAACTAAATACAAGCAACAATATTAAGTAAATTCTCTACTCTATTGTCTTTATGTCTGTATTTTAAACAGTCCATATTAATGATGATGGGAGCTTTGGGCACCATATCTACCACATGCAGAATATGCAGAAAAAAGGCAATGGTTTTCCCCATTAAATGTAGAGATTTCTACTGAAAACTATGAATTTTGAAAAATAAATGTAAATATCTTGTACATGTCACCACAGCTACACTGTTTTATCAATCTTATGACTGCTAACAATTTACTAATATATTTTTACAGCTTTTCTGGAGAGGCATGAAACGCAAGTTCCTCAGGGAATATTTCTCCTGATCTAAGTACCTCTTTTGCTGGTGTGAGTGACACTTAAGGGACACTTTAGAGAGAAAATGCTTCCCATTGCAATATATAACTTTAAATATTTATACAGTAATTTGGAGCACTTACCATGTACTTCTTTCGGATTTATTCAGCATTTATCCTGGTAAAGAATTGGGATGGATTTCTTTGAAGAATGATCCATTCATTTGGAACAGACACCATATTTTTGAATCAACGTCATTATCTGTAGGGTGCAGAAGAGGACCCTGAAGGATAGAATCTGGAGTCGCAAACTGCCATTTTTAATTACAGCAGCCTAAACAAACGATTTCCAGTAGAAAGGTCAGGAAAAGAACAAGGAGCAATAAGGCCGTTAAGGCTGAAAATCACTTTGTTTGGAATTAGTTTTCATGATACCATTTTCCTGAGCAGGGGTCTGTCAGCCCTAGGGCTGATGTGAAAAAAAATAGTAGGGGAAGGCTTTAAAAGGATTGAGCAGGCAGACCGGAGCTGTGGCAGAGTACACCAGGGAGGCACAGCTGGTTACGAAGAAGACACAGAGGTGAGGGCAAGAGACTGTTGATAAGGTGCATATTAAAGGGAGTGATGGAAAAGGAAGAGATGAGAGCTGTTCTATAGAGATAAGCAATCATGAATTTATGTCACTTTTCTCTGTGCAAACCATAGCTAAACAGCTGGATATTTTAGAAGTTTTTTTCTGCCCCAAATAAGGGTCAGAAAAAATCCCTTTTCCCTACCCCAAGGTAGACACAAAAGGGCCTATAGCTTTATGACTGTGTTTTTCCTTTCATGATTCCTATACTGTCAGCCACAGGCTAAGAAAGGGCAGCCTAGGCACAAAGAGCTTGAGCCAGAACAGTAACTGCTGCAGCAAAACAGTAAAATTGACCTCTCTCGATACCCAGAACAAGGATCTGCTGCACCAGCTCCCAAGATCAAACGGTACCCAGTAGATGGAAGCTTTATAGATGGCACACATGACATTATGGCCCCTACAGGGAATAGCTGGTCACATTCAGAACTCATGGCTACGGTCTGGTCCTTCACTGAGCAATGAAAACACTTACAGCTTACAGAGTCCATCTCGCTGGTGCTGCAAAGGCTGATGTAACCACTGATGAATGTCTGGCTCCTTGGGAGAGCTCATCAGGAGTCTGGTGCAGCTGCTTGTGTCAGATTTTATGAGAAACAGAGACCAAATGACACCTCTGCTTTCAAACATTGTCCCCAAACCAATAGGAGTCCCTACCCCAGAGCATGCCTGAATCAATGCCAGGGCATTTAATTACTTCTAGCCAACATTGCCCATGGGGTGGGCATGCCATGGAATTGGGTTGCGGTGGAACACCCCACGAGTCACACCCAAATAGCAAAGAAAATTAAATCCCAGCATTGCAAGGGTTCAATCACAGTCCAAGCAGGTGAAAAGAGGAGTAGTTCTTTCCTACCAGTTTCTTCCTCCAGCTGGGGCTGCTGCCTTTGCCTCTTTTCACACAACCACCTGTCCCGGGCCAGTTACGTTTCCTGCTCCCACCACCACGTACTCAACTCCATAAAAGTAGCATTCCGTGGTCTGGCTGCAAAACATGGGAGTTTAAAGACTTGTGTCCAATTCCTAGCTGTGCCATAAGCGTGACGTGGGGTAAACAGCCCCCTCTCCACGTCTGTTTCCCCTTATATTCCATTCAAACCAAAGTCTTGCCTCTCCTGTCTCCAATCACTTCACAGATGCCTTGAAAGTATTAAAGAGGCTTTTTCATAAAGTTGTACTTCCTTTAGCATCTGCAGGGGAGGAAAAATTCATCAATAAATAAACACCTTCAATGTTGAAGGACAGAAAAACTTTAAAACAGGATTAGGCCACCTTCTGTAACAGGCTACCAAACAACAAAAAGGGTCCAGATGTATTCTTTCCAAGACAAACACAGCAATATCATGTCTTTTTAGCTTACCTAATGATATTCTAAGGACAAGCCCATGATATTTTAAACACTTGGGGCAATGTTCTGTCCTAGAGCTGAATGCTTTGATGCCGCAGGCAATGTAAGTATTGCCTGAGGCGTGTATAAAGTCCTAAATATAAACCTTGGCCCATGAACTAAAATTACTAATGGAATTTGGCTCTAGCCACAGAAAGGGTTTAAAATCTCCCGTCTAAAGCCCTATTTGATCATGTTTCCTTAGCTGGTTGCAGTATACTGTATCAGATATGCAACTACCCAGATTCTTGTGCTGTGGTCACAGTATTCATTAAAATTAGGACTATTTAAGCCATTATTATTATTAAGCCTGTATTTCTGTTTAGGAATTCCCATGTAGAAATAACAGTTTATGGGTTATGCAGCATATGCACTTTTAGTCTGGTATGTCCAGGATGTATTGGCCAGTGGAGCCTTGACCGTGGACAGCCATGTTGGGTTCACTGGGCACTCTGTGCTCAGGCCAGGCCTGGAGTCACCAGTCATCCCCTGCATGCACCTGATAAGATGCCAGTTACCCAGAAATTTCTCACAGGTGACCAAATCCTTCTTTTTCATCTTGGTCAAAATTTCAGGAAAAAATACAGAGAACATGTCATAGAAATATAGAATCATAGGTTGGAAGGGACCTTTAAGGTCATCTAGTCCAACCATCAACCTAACTCTGGTAAAAAAACATCACTAAAGCATGTCACTAAGCACTGTGTCAACCTGTCTTTGAAATACCTCCAGGGATGGTGCCTCAACCACTTCCCTGGGCAGCCCATTCCAATACTTAATAACCCTTTCAGTGTAAAAATTTTTCCCAATATCCAATCTGAACCTCCCCTGGCGTAACTTGAGGCTGTTTCCTCTTGTCCTATCGCCTGTGACCCGGGAGAAGAGACCGACCCCCGCCTCTCTACAACCTCCTTTCAGGTAGTTGTAGAGAGCAATAAGGTTTCCCCTCAGCCTCCTTTTCTCCAGGCTGAACAACCTCAGCTCCCTCAGCCTCTCCTCATAAGATTTACTCTCCAGACCCCTCAGCAACTTTGTTGCTCTTCTCTGGATCTGCTCTAGCACCTCAATGTCTTTTTTTGTGGTAAGGGGCCCAAAACTGGACACAGTACTCAAAGTGAGGCCTCACCAGTGCTGAGTACAGGGGGACGATCACCTCCTGAGTCCTACTCACCACACTGTTCCTGATACAGGCCAGGATGCTGTTGGCCTTCTTGGCCACCTGGGCACACTGCTGGCTCATGTTCAGCCGACAGTCGACCAACACCCGCTGGTCCTTTTTCTGCCACACAGCTCTCTAGCCATTCTTCCCCAAGCCTGTAGCGCTGCCTGGGGTTGTTGTGACCCAAGTGCATGATCCGGCACTTGGCCTCATCCCATTGGCCTCATCCCATCAATCCAGCCTGTCCAGATCCCTCTGCAAAGCCTTTCTACCCTCCATACCCTCCAGCAGATGAACACTCCCACCCAACTTGGTGTCATCTGCGAACTTACTGAGGGTGCACTCAATTCTCTCATCCAGATCGTTGATAAAGATGTTAAAGAGAACTGGCCCCAGTACAAAGCCCTGGGAGAGACCACTTGTGACCAGCTGCCAACTGGATTTAACTCCATTCACCACCAATATGGTGAATATCTTGGAAAGCCAGACGAATAGTAGCCCTAGTGAGAGCAGAAACAGGAATTAAGCCTTCTGTTCAACCCTCTACATGTCCCAGACCAGAGATTTCCCCTTCTTCCATTTGCTCCTCTAAATCTGTTGTGAGGACAGACAGATCCACAAAGGACTGATACAGCTGCCTTTGGAGGTAGAATTTACATCTCTGACCGAGGTGCAAATAAGTTGTGTGATAACCAGCGTATCTCTTAAATGACTAGCTAAATTCTGACTACGCACTACGTAATCCTGACATCCACCAACTGAAATGCTCTCTCATTTTGGGAGTTTGGACTCTTACTATCTTTGTTCCCCAAGATGGAAGGGATGGCAGAATATCAAAGGCAGTAAGTGCAATCCACTTTAAATACAGTAATTTAAAGAACATTTAATCAGGCGTGTTTTCCTCTAGATGTGCAGAAGGATACTGCCAAGTGCATCACAGCGTGAGTGAGGCTGTTGTTCAGTCTGGTCAAGAAGTGGTCTGTCAAATCTCTGTAGGAAACATAATTACAGTTATGACCTTGCAAGATTCCTGAAGGGGATATGCTGCTCCAGTTTCTGGTTTGTTTGTCTGTCAAAACCTACTACTTCTTTAAAACAGCCTTTTTTAAGTCCCTCAGACTTTGCCAAGCACTAAAACACGCAGTACTGGCATACACAGCAGTCGTTCCTGGGAGCAAACACTCTGGAAAAATAGCTAAAAAGAATCTTTGAAGTGTTTGGACAATTTTATAATGGGACCATGATTTTCGAAGTACAAAATGTGCTACATTTCATGCCAATTATATGACAGAGATGTACATTTAGGGGTTTAATTTTCTTTGCCAAGCTAAATTAGACATTTATTTGCTTTTACAGATAAACTACACTACAAATTGAGAGCAGCAATTTTATTTATCATCTTCATTGGCATGTCCATCAGGAAAATTCTTCTTCTATTCTTTATTAATCTGAATTCCCATTTAACATGTACTGTTCTACATAATTATCCTATTTTCCTTATTCTGATTTTATATTTAGAGAGTACAATGTGTGAAAACATGAGCTTCAATGTGCTAGTTTTGAAGACAAATTTGTTCCCATAAAAGACAAAGATATCAACAAATATCAGAATGTTGTGAATTTATATAAAACACCAAGCAGCTCTTCAGCTAGTAAAAAACAGTGAGGAAATGAGTCAAATTACAGACTGTTTGCACTTATTTTTAAAAACTACTCTAAATGTATCCCTTGTCCATACAGATCATATTCTTTATATAGGATATAGTTCTTGAGAACTGGTGGAAGTGGAAACTTCTTCATGGATGAGAGTTTCTGGAGTCTCCTTAACCCCAAGAGTTTACGTATTTTCAGACGACACAGATGTTTCAATGAGCGAGGATTATCTAAAAATAATAGTGAGAGAGAAACGGTGGAAAAATCAATGCCATTATTAATGACTGTAAGCAACTTCACAATTCCCCTAACTTGCTCTAATAAAATTAATATCATAATGATACATGTTGTTGATACGAATCAAACTTCTTCATTTTTTTGTCTTACTTTTGGACATATGCATGCTGTACTCTGTCTCCAAAGCACCCATCTGAACACCTAGGCAAGGACCTTACTTAGCATAATCAATGGTGTCACATCTTAATTGTTGCATTGCACACTGAGGCACCTTCCATTTCTGCTGCACTGGGACCAGACCTTGCCATGCCTGGGCCTGCTGAGTTTTCTAAACAAATACTTCTTATCAGAATTTACATCAGTCAAAGAGCTCAGTTTAATTTAGTCTTCCTGAATATAACAAAACCTTTCAAGGTACTTGAAATATTAGTAGTTCAGACTATCAAATTATTTTGATGCTCCCGTGACACTAACAAAAAGGACTTCCTCTGTGTTCCAGTGTAAAATACTAAAGCAAAATTAAATACACTAGGTACCAGTTTAAAATATAAGTGTTTTGCTCTTTAACAGCTGATGTTAAATCACACTCTATTTAATGATTTTTTTTAATTTCTAATAAAATTAATTCATACAAAGAGAACATTTAATACGTTCCCCAACAGATTGCCTTTTAGTTAAGGTGGATGACACCTATCGCTGGTGTCACCAATGGTGGAAGGTCCAGGTTAATGTGTAGAACTTCAAAAGTAAAGTATACATAAGAAATAGTATTCAATTAAGGTATTAGTAATTGCAACTTTAGATGAGTATCATGTAAGTCAGAGTTAGATTGCAATGGTACGCTCATTGTCACCACCTTCCACCTTGAACATAACAGGATCTAAAACGTGCTCTTATGATAATCCTTGAATGATTAATAGACTTGAGAGATTAAGGGAGCAAAAAGAAGGACAGAAGTGTGAGCAATATTCCTCAATAAAAAAGTTGTGCCCCACAGCTGTGCAATCACATGGGCTAATAAGGACTTTGAGAAGTACCTCAGTGGTCTTGCTTAACTCAAAGGGCTTTCTACACAACAGTGATGTCCTTATGAGATTAATTCTCACCAGGTGCGCATTTGCCATATTCCAGTCTGATTAACTACTTTACAACCAGTGGCAAGAGGTAAAGATCTGTCTCAATGTGAGGACTGGATGACAGGCACAGCCTGGTTCTCAGCTAGTACAATCCTAGACTGCCTGAACACTTTGGATGAATGTGACCCAACACAATTTAAGTCTCCTATAATAAATCATAACATTATTAACTGGAAGGTAGATATTTACCCAATATCTGACGTATCTCTGTCCATTCTTTCTGTGTTTCTAAGACAAACTTAATTTTTGTGCATAGAGGAACATAATCCATGTAATCTATAAAAACACGAACCACTTTTCCTGCTAAATGTTTCAACCAAGGAACAGCAATAAAGTCACAGAACTGAAAGGGAAAACACATCAAGTCATAATTGCAAAATCTGTGCAGAGGAATGCCAAAATTTTAAAGCAATTACACAAGATAATTTAAACAAAGTATTAGCATTGACCTTTAATGGTCATAAATTGACACCTAGGTAAGTTACTTTAAAAGCCATTTTCTTCCACGCTTAACCTTTATGATCCCTTAATTCATTTGGACACACCTGATGGCTAGTAATTATCATAACATTGCTGTAATTTGCAGCACTGTTTTTTTCAACAGTAATATCTCTTTGGAAACACATCTACTCTATTTGTTAGGCCAGGAACAAACATTCCAGAGTCCCGCCTCATGATTTCTTAAAACTTCCTTCCTAAATTTCTAATGTTTGAACTCCAATCTCAAACCACTGTATGTACGTAATTTTCTCTATCTCAGAGTAGAAAATGAAAAATGGCTGTTTTATTTTTAGGATGTCTTTAAAGGATTTTGCAAGAATGTTTAATCTTAATTCTGCACAATAATCTGGAGCATTTAAAGCTGGTTAATGAAAAGAGCAAAGTGAAGAGAAGGAAGCAAAGTATGTATTTACTGGATTATCCTTTATTACAGAAGAAGTCCATCCTGGGAGAATCTCTTCCTCTGGAGTTGACCACACAAAAGAGTTTCCAAAGATATCCTGATGCATACAATCAAAACACATCTCCACATTATATCCATGATTGAGCAGCAGTCTGAGCATCACCTCATCATTCAAAGCGTACTGAATGGCGCTGGGGAAATGGGTATCATTGACCAACATAAAGTAGCAATTGACGTTTGCTCCGTAGGATAGGAGCAGCCTTACAATTTCATGGTTGCCAGCTCTCACTGCCACAAGAAGACAGTTTAAAGGATCCTTGTTTGGATTCGCCCCTGCTTTGAGCAATATTTCTGTGCAAAGAATGTCATTGTTAGAAACAGCAAAATAAAGTGCAGTTCTCCTTTCATCATCGTAACTATTCGAAATGTGTTCAGCCAAGACAGTATTGACATCAAACCCATTTTCAATGAGGAGATCTAGACACTGTGAGTTCTGGCCCTCTGCTGCTGAGTGAACAGGGCTTAACCCACTTTTCTGGATTGCAGTTTGGGATGTGACCGGAATGAGATACTTCAGGGCCCTAAAAAACAGTGAATAAAACTAGTTAGGCATCACTTCTCTGCATGAGGAAAATGACCTTCATCCAGCCATATGTTAAATTACGAGCTAGACACTTTACACAAGAAGATGCAAACACAGAAACACCAGTTTGGAGCACTGTCAAATAGGACCTTCTGTTTAAGCTGTTTCAGTGGTTTTCACTTAGTTCTAAGGACCATGTTTTGTATTTTACTTTGTTTATGCCAAAAAAACACTTAAAAGTTAATTCAAACTAATGTAACATGAGCACTTCTGAAATATAAATGATCTACACATTTGCAAGTTTACCACAGTTGACTTCAATGTGACCTGGTGCCACATCATATCTTGAAGAAAATGTAAAGTCCAAGCTCATACTCACAGATAATGCCCCTCATAAGCAGCTTTGTGTATGGGAAGCAGTCCTGCCTTATTAGGCACATTGCCACTTCCTCCATACTCCAAAAGAAGGGCTATGCAGTCTGGATTTCCTCCCCCAGCTGCTTCAAACAGTATTGATGCACCATCATCTGCTAAGGCCTGGACATCTCCACCTGGAAGGAGGACACAGAGTTTATATTATATCCAAAATCATTTGCAGATCATCACAAAAACAAGCCCAGGGAACTTTCCTCTCCATTTCAGATGTACTTAAGTTAAAACTTTACTAAAACTAGAAAGATTTCCTGTGGCAAATATAAAACTCAAAGGCAAAACAAGAGTTGTACGGATACAAGTTCAAATGCTCACCTGAGCGGGGTCTGCTTTCACTGTAAGTGTTATACCTGAGGATTTGCAAAATTCTTGCATATTTTGAAAATCCTTCATTTCATTAATTAATGCCAATATAATTCTGTACAAGGGAGGGAGAGAGGGAAAAGGAATAAAGAGAAATAAAGAAGGGCAAGAAGGTCTCTCCTTGACTGAAATGGATTGCTATCAACTCTGCCACTCCTCTCATATGCATTAATGAAACGCGTAAGCATCCCCCCCAGTCTAGCAGAAACACTCACAGATGCTTTCTTTCCTTCCAAGAAACCAAATCTCCTCATTCATCACTACCCTTTCTTTCCTTTTCCATGATCCCCCTAAACCATCTCAACAACCAGGCAAGATGTATGCCAGTGTGGAAGCGTATTTCCCTTTTACCTGACTACATACCTTTATGAATAAGATGCTCCAGCACATCACAGTGACCATATTCAGCAGCAACACTCAATGGTGTTACTCCATATCCGTCCTTAAGGTTCACATTTCCACCATTCTTCAGAAGAAGAGCAATGATGTCTTTGCGTCCCTGCTTTGCAGCTTCATGCATTGCTGACCAACGCTTAACGCACGGCTGGTGGATGCTACAGTTGTGTTTAATCAGTGTGGATGCCATTTCAAAGGAGCCCCTTCTTATAGCTTGAAGATATTTTAAGAAGGAAAAAAATAATGCAATTACATTTTCAGGTAAATTTCTTGAAAGTTAAAGACATCTAGTAAGTTTAGAAAAGCTTTTCCTTGTGCATTGATATGAGGAAATTACAAAGATTTCCAGTCCTAGAAATCTGGGAATCCTTTTTACTGGCAAATAAGTGGTAATGCCAGGTGCTCAGGAAATCAAGGTAAACCAACACAAGCTGGAAAATATGTGAGTTTGGAGCATGGAGGGCAAAAGCAGAATCACTTTTGATTCTGAGAAAGCAGAAGCAGGTGTATCACAAGGAAAAGCAACAATAAAAATAACATAATATTCAATATGGTTCTTACTTCTAAAGTTGGTGCAAGCATAACTGTGTCCCTGGAGAATTCCACTTGTGACTTTGTCACCTGGTAACTCTAATCCTAGAGTGTACTCAGTGGCTGTTGTCAGCCAAAGTACAGTTGACATCTGCCATACTTAAAGGCCATGTTGTGTCCTTTTGAGGTTCAGGGTTTGAAATATTCATGGATAACTACTCCTGAAAATTATTTACAGAGAAAGTAGTTATCCTGAGTAAGATTCTAATTTTACTTCTGGACTACTCTTTGGAATAGTAGATGTCTCTACTGACTAGCGGTGCACCTGAGGGAGATCAGCATCATAGGGTGAGCAAATTTAACTTTTGTGAATGTCCCATTATACAAGTAAGAAGGTTTTAAGAGGCAACAGTCTTCATAATTATCCACAATTGCTTTGAAGTAGAGTATTACCAAAGGTACCTGGAAGCAGAAATCATCCCACTGGACAGATACTTCTTCAGAATTTACCTTTGTACTGAAGAGCCCTTTAATCCAAAGCTTTAAAATTAAAAGGAGTAACTAAATCATGAGCATCATCTATTAAGAGTTAAGCACCTGATCCTTGATTTCACTAGACTAAGATTGAAATGTATAATGCACAATATTTACACCCACATTTTCAGTGCCAAGTGACACAAAAACATAGAAAGCACCACATAAACAATATAGAGCTGACAAACCTCATTTTCAGGAGTTTGTATGGAGAAATATTTAGGAAATCAAATTGTCATTATAAGAGGGAAAAAACTTTTTCTTAAGTTCTAGTTAATCTTTGCAGGATTCACTAAAAGCAAAGGCTGAAAATAGCTTAAAAGTTTCAGTGTCTTACAATTATTCAATTCCATAATTGAAATGAAACAACGCAAAGCAAGACATTGCAGAGGAACTCTCTAGAAATACTTCAGAGCCTTAAAATGTTAATACAGTAATCATATCTTATGAAAGTTTAAAAAAGTCCAGAGAACTGAATATTTTAATATTGAAAATTGTACTTTTCATTTTATTTTATTATACTTTATTAATTTCATTTTGTTTAATTCTCCTTAGAAGAATGGAGATATTTCGACATTCAACAGAAACTAAAAGCTGATGCAGTTAAATTCCTCATGTATAGTAAAAGTCATTTAAGTCTATAAATAGCATAATATCTTCCAAAGGAATCTTCTTCTTTTTAGATTGGGATATCACTTAGAAATGCAGTCAAAGTTCATTTTGAGTGCAAGAGGGGAAGGAAATGAGATGGGACATTTTGAAACTGAAAATACCTACCTACTCCCAAAGAAATCATCTGATAAAACTAAAAAGCTTCAATAACCTCCAGGCCTCCAGAAAAAGTACATTCAAGTTAAAGCAACAGCTTATTCTTGCACCATACTTTTATCTTAAGGTGGTCAAACAGAGCGTGGTTGCTATAGGTCTTACAGCACCTGAAGATACCAAGAAAGTGCCTTGAGCAAAAAAAATAGATCCCATCACCTGTAGCATAAGAAGCAACTTTAAGAGCAGCTCAGTGATCACCTAAAGCATCACGAGTGTTGAACTGAACCCTGGGTACATTTCACTCCGTGTTGGGCATTTAGTTTCATCTACAAAGCTGACCAGCATCTAAACCACATAAGTCAACAGGAGCACTCGGGTGAGCACTTAGCAGAGGGGAAGCACTGCCATTCACTTTATTTAAACCCAGAGAGAGGAGGCAAATACCAATAAGAAGTGGAGTTTCTCCTTTGTCATTTGTGGTATTGGGCCAAACACCCTTTTCCAATAAGGTTTGTACGTTTTCCACAAAGCCAGCTTTCGCTGCCAAAGTTAATGGTGTTTCTCCATCACATGTTTTGTATTCCCACATTGCTTTATAAGATGCTAGAGGTAAGAAAGTGAGAAAAGAGAAGAAAATTAAAGCACAAGACTGCTAACACATACACATATCCCAGAAATGCTTAAATGCTAAATTTTTGTGAAAATTACTTGAAATTACATTTAATTTAACCTAACTAGTACTTCCAAACCCACTGAATACTGCACAGGAATTTTTGCTCTGTCTGTAGGTTTCTGAACAAAACATTAAAAATGGTCCGAGTTCTTTGCTGGTGTAAATTGATGCCATTTACCCCAAAAGAAAATTTGCCTGAATATTTATACAACATAAACAAGATGCTCTGTGGAGGATTTGATCATACCTTTTCTAGTAAAGAGTTCTATCCTGTTGTTGCAGATGGCTGCTTATTGCTCTATGTTTCTCTGCTGCCTCTTTATCTTGTGGGACATTTTTACCTTACTTACCATCTAAAATGATTTCAAGTATTTGCTGAATTGGCTGAGCTGCAGCCTCATGCAGCGGAAACCACCCTCTTTCATCAGCTTCATCCAAAGTGTATTTCTGTTTCACAAGCTCTTGGAGCTCAAATACATGACCTTAAAAAATCCAAAAGATAAAGGAGATGCAGCTGGAAAAATAATATATGGAAAGCTCAGTTTTGCCAAGAGATGATTTTATTTTAGGGGTTTTACCTTGCTTTATGGATGTTACAATTTTCCTATTCTCCTCACTAGGTGGTACAAAACTATCCCAAAAAAAAAAGCAGAAAAAAATATAAACAAAAAGTAGACACATTATATTATTTATTCAATATTTTTCTTTAGGTTCTCATCTCAGCCAACTCTCCTTTGAATACATCAGCTACAACCTTGATTAGCCTTGTGACCTCCTAAGTTACAGCTGTTCTGTGGACATTGGAGTACCCAAAGTCAGGCGATTCCTGCTGTGGGCTGATCTGATAAAACTCCTAATTTGGTAAAGAAAAAAAAAAAAATCTGTATTTGCCCCATGCTATAGAAATAAGCCCTTCATGTTTGAGAAAAGGAAGATCAACATTTGTATTTTGTTTACTCTTTTAAATCATGGCTTCAGACACTGCTTTACTGAGAAAGAGGTGTAACAGTCAAACTAAGAACTGTTCTAAGCCTGACACAAGGCACTAAGTACCAATGTTAAATAAACACTGTTAAAATATGTCATAATATCTAACACAGAATGCATTGACAGTACCTGTCATTATAGCTGGAAGACACTGGTGGTTTGGCCCCATTTGATTCCTCAATGCTGAGCTGTATGGCATACTCAGTGAGCAGATCTTCAACCAAATCTTCTCTTTCATCCATCATTTTTTACGGTAAGCTAGAATGATGAGCTATTTTGAAATACATACAAAAACATACTGCTAAGGACCATCTCTCATTTATAATAAAATCAGGTGTTTCCATAAATTTATTTTAATTTAATAATGTTTTGGTGAGCTTATTCCTATTTAAAAATGATAAAATTCCTGTTGAAGAAATAGTGATAGAGAAGGAAACAACCCTGGAAACATTTAGCAGTATACATCCCATTAAGGAAAAGTTCTTTTTATTGTTCACACACTACATTTACCATCTACAAACAAATATTGGACAATTTATGAACCACGAAATTTCTCCTCTTTAGAAAGCTGTGATCATCACATCAGTGAATATATGATTTCCATACAAGCATGAATAATGAAGTTATCACCACAGGAGCAATTCTTACCAAGCACAGGCATTCTTGGGGAATTCATGAACCTAAACACAAACACATATACATTTAAAAATTATAGGAACAAAAAAGAAAAACACCCACATTGAGAATTATTTACGGAGAAGGTCTGCAGTTCCAAATGAAACACATGATCAGTTCTAAGGGTGATCATACATTGTACTTATTCAGGATTTACACAAACACCACATTCTGTCAGAGAAGCTCTGAATCTTGACTCTTTTGCATGGGGAAAAGAGCATTTTTTCCCCTCTTCCTTCACCCTGGGTGGCACTGCCAGCAGACACAAGATGGATCCACCAACCAGTGCTGTTTGAACACAGGATTTCAGCGTGCGAAAACCCATGGCGTGTCAGTGTAGGTGGTGACACGTCACCCAATTCTGAATTGAGAACTTTACTATCTTTCAATAGTTAAACAGGGACTTATAATAAAGATGGGGACAGTCTTTTTAGTAAGGCCTGTAGCAACAGGACAAGGGGTAATGGCTTTAAATGGAAGGAGGGAACATTTAGATTAGGTAGAAGGAAAAGACATTTTCACTTTTTATGAGAGTGGTGAAACACTGGAACAAGTTGCCCAGAGAGGTGGTAGATGTCCCACCCCTGGAAACATTCAAGCTCAGGTTGGACAGGGCTCTGAGCAACCTGATCTAGTTGAAGATGTCCTTGCTTATGGCAGGGGAGGTTGGACTAGATGACCTTCAAGGTCCTTGCAACCCAAACCATTCTATGATCCCATAAAAAGTCTTCAATTGTAACCGGTATTCACCTCTCCTCTTCTGGAACTGGATGGGGATGTTTTCTCAAATGAAAAATAAGGGAACTGAGATGATACCAAATGCAAAACCTACTTTATGTTGATGTAATAATGTACAAGAATTTTGGACTTCACGGGCAGGTAGCGGTACAACAAAACATTACAATAGTTTGTGTCATTATCACTTTTTATGATGGTTAATATATTTTAAAATAAAAGCCACAAAAACTTGTAAATCTTGCTTTATTATTACAAGGCCAAAGAATGGTCTGTCAAAGCAGGCTAAGGTCTCTGAAGTCTCTGCACTTCTGCAGTCACGAAGCTTAATGGACATTCACAGGAGTCCAGTTCACAAGCCTGGGTGATGGTCAAGCCACACCAGCTATTATTTTCAAGGTGTGAGAGTAGCTGGGAGGCTTAGGAGTGGATTAGTAACGGAGTATGTCAAACCTTTTAACTATAGTCACCGGCTTAAATTCAGTCTGCTCATATCACCAACTTTAACTGTGGCTTATGATCCCTATGCTTTTTGCTAGTGATATCACATCAACCAAATGCCTTGCTAGTAAATGATAACTATCATTGGAAGGTCAGGAATGTTACTCTTCACAACACCTTCCTGTAGGTTCTTGAAATGTAAAATGTAGCATTTATATATATTGTAAAAGATATATAAGCAACAAAAACTTAAGTTAATATATGCCTAGCTGTACCTACTCAGGGTTTTACAAGTGGGCTTTGGGTTTTGCCAAAGCTCCTCTGATTCCATCTTAGTGGTTTAACACATTTAATCAGACTGGGGACACAAGGTGTTGAATTAATTTTTTAAAAAGTTTTAAACTACTGCTCCCACAGTTTACACAGTAACGTACTGTATCTACCACACAGAGCACTTATCATCGTCAAAGTGTTGCACAAATATTAAATAATTATACTAAGCATCTGTTGTATGTTTCTCGCAGAATGATAATTGTGGGGTGTCCTAGTCATTTTGCACATAGAGAAGGAACATTGTAAAAATTATCTTCAAGGGAAAAGTGCTAACCAGATTTCTTTTTAGACTAATTTCTGCATGGTTCCTGTAAATAATAAGTCAAAGTACCATAGCCAATATTATAATCCCATCCACAAACACTTTACTACTTAGTATATTATGATAAAGCTTGCAAACCCAAATTAAATTAGTAATGGCTTAGAGTCGGAATGACTCAGAAGCCAAAGGTCTCCTGGATTCAGATTCACACGTAATGCAGCTTCCCACCACTTCCAATACGTACTGGAACTGTGGCCGAGGTTTTTAACTGCAAGGATGGACAATCTGAAGGGAAGTGGAACAAATATCCACTTCAGTCCCATTTTCTTTGAAAGAAAAAATATACAACTTTGGTCTTGCCTGCCACCTCTGACTGCAAAAAAAATTCCACAAAAAATAATAAAAAAGTATTTATGAACACATTGTCTTTTGGAACTTTGAAGAATATCCCATCATGTTGTTCATAAAAGACAATACTTTTCTGAAGGGTTCTCTCTTCCTTCCTTTTGTGTCTCTGACCAAGGCTCGAGCGTAACAGTCCACAAGAAGACTTCACACATTAACTTAGACTGATGAACTGGTCAGCACAATGCAGACATGCGTACCAAAATCATTCACATACTACCTAATGTTAAATCTGCTGCACATTGTATTAATGCTTAGAAGTTCTCAAAACTATGTTCTGGCACACTGAAGTTTAGGTAGAACTTCACATGAAAAATGATTCCTGAAATTACCGAGAACGCTGACTGGCTGACTGACACCCTGTTGGACAGGATGGACAATATGAAATTCTCCATAATTCTAAAAAACAATGATAACAATGTTCAGAAACTCTTATGATAAAAACAAGTTCATGAAAGCCAATCAAGTCTGTTGCAGCAATAAGAAAGTAGTAAGAAATGGGGTGGGTAGGTGAGGGTGTCTGTGTGGTGTGTTACATATAGTTTGCTTTACGCAGAAAGAAAGGTATCCAGGTATTCCACATCAAACTTCCAAGGTGTACTACAAAACATAGCAACTTCAAAAAGCTTCAACAGAAAACAAAGCAGCTGACCTCTTTTTTTTTTTTTTTCCCCCTAAATGCTGTCACAGGTTTCTTATTAACCAGAATGTAAAATTCTCATCATCAATAAGATCATTCTTAATCTCTTGTTGGCAATGCAGTTTGCTGACAGGCAGGAGAAGAATTCTGAGTTGAGGTTCTGTGCATTTATCTTCACATTTTGATAGATATTTTTCTAATTCTGATAGCACCTGAAAGGTTCCATTATTTAACCCACAAATATACACTCTTCTGAAGACTGACAAACCTTTTATACAGCAAAGATAAAATCTCTTTTGGACTAGCAGTTTTAGAATTGTATCACAATAAACACATCTACAGCCTCTTCCTGCCATCAACTAAAAGGAAAGTACATTTTAGAATTAATTAACATTCTCTGGCAACTGGAAGGTGCTCCTAATGAGACTAGATAGTTACTTTACATAATTTTTTAAAAAATCTGTAATATTCATAATCTCATTTCCTCCACATTTTTTCCTCCACATATTTCCTTCCTTAAAGCAAACAGAAGGTACCTTCCATTTCTTCAAACCTTTTCTTTTGAAAGCCCTTTATTTGAAGACTTCATGCCATTGCTGAAACTTTTGAAGCATTTTTTGAATGAATCATGATCACCCTATCAGATCCACATAGATGGACCTTCATGCCCTGCAAGCCCTCCTGAAGTTGCTGTCCTTAGGAGAATTGAGACTGAAAATTATTATACTACTGCCCATCATATTTACCCCAGTGCCTGAACCAAAAAGACTTATATAGGCCTTTGACTAGACCCCCACATTGCAAGCTGAGAAAAGGCTGTTTTGGTATATTACAGTATCTTTATGAAGATGTTCACATATGGTCCTGTCCTGTGAGGTGATCAACACCCTCCAATGTCACAGATTCCAAGAAGAGTTAAGAACACAGAGCATCTTGCAGGATAGTCACTTAGTAAGAAAATCCTTTTATTTGGAAAAAATATGTATTGCCTTTCTACCTCACTTTTATCTCCAAAAGATTAGAGGAAGAAATCCGCTTACAGATTGTCATAGAAACTTGTTTTCTTTTTTTCTGGTCATACAACATCCATACCCGTTTGGTCAGCTATCTCCTGCTTTCCTGTATTCCCCAGAACTGACTATGCCACAGGCAACACAGAGCTCTGCTTGACCACAGACTTAACCACGAATGTCTCAGATAAGAAGTGTTTTGGAATTGTTGTGTATACTGATTTCAGATTATCTTAACCCCCCAAAATTAATAATATATTATAAAATGAGAAAGTCGGTAAGGTAGCAGGTGACTGTGACATGGCAGAGTAAGTGTAAGGAAAACAGCTCACCACAGCACAAGTGCAGGACACATTGCCAGGGGTCTATACATGCTTTGAGAGCCTGGTTTGCTATATCACTGCTGGTAATACACTGTGCCGAGGTGACAAGGTCCAACTGAAGTGTGGATGTTCCACTAGGATCACAGTGGAATATAACAGTGGTACACCAAGCAGCAGGAGAGACATCCCTGCTACATTACGTGATATGGCAATGAACAGGCTAAAAAGCTCAGCAGCAAAATCTTCTTCTGTTCAAGAATGGAAGGTTCATAATTACAGACCTAGGCACTAGATCACTAGAAACAATTGCACATGCTTCCTCTAAACAAGTTTCAGTGTTTGTATTACAAATAATCTTTTTCTTAAATTACATTTGGAATAGTCTGATATTTTTCTGATATTTTTTCCATTTATGCCTGAAAAATAAAGATATTATGTTTTGCTGTTTTCCGTAAAAAAAAAAAAAAGTTTTTCTCTCTTAATTTAAGGTACTGGGTTTTCATCGAAAAAGAATCTGAAGTACTTGCTAATCATTGAAGTTGTATCTTTCCTTGGAAAGAAGTGTATCAAGCGTTCATCACTCTCTCAAACACATAGGTATAAAGTTAACGTTACGTGAGCGTTAATGTTATTCTAATTTCTTATCCTTAAAATAAACTAGACAATCCCATCTTTACTCTCTATAAATAGAAGGCCCTTAGGCATGCAAAGAGGTTATTCATAGCAATAAAATAATTAACAGCAATCTAAATTTGGACTCAGTCTATTAAAAGTTACAGTTTTAAACTATTTCACTGTTAGTCTAATTGGCGAGCGTAACATATATTCTCACCTTTTCAACCCATTATCTTGCCACTGTTACTCTGGGGCCTGCATTTTGAACAGCCAGGAATGGTGCCCTGCAAGCTGATGTGTCCTGTGATACTTCTAAAATTAAATACGCAGTTGCTAGATAAAATAAGGTCTGACCTTGTACAACTGTAACATAAGCAGATGCGACCCACAGGAAAGTATTACACATGACTTCTCTAAAATCTCGTCAAATGTAACACGAGGTCTGGATGGTATAATAAGACCATCTGTGCTCTCATTGGTTCAACAACTCTCATTAAGAAAATAAATTATTTGCCAACTTACGCTCAAACAAATTCTGGTAACATATTTACATAAAATAAAACAAATCTGAGAAGGTTTAGCCTTCAGCTAGTTGTTGATCCTGACATATTACATCACAAAACACTAACCTGAGACCAGTATGATGCAAAGATTTACAGATTCAACGACAGCCAATTATAGTACTTACTTGACTCAATTTAGTAACTTGAAGTAGGCCAAAGAAGCAGGAAGTACAGCACCACAAACAGCAGTGCTGCAAAAGCAGAATAATCCACGAGTAACATCAAGAACATCAGTACCCAGTAAGTTAAATCACAGGCATGGGACGAAGAAGCTGGAATTTTTTTTTTCTCTAGCTTTTCTCACATTACTGATGCAATAGCTCTGTTCTGGTTTTAACCAATTAGTTACTATCTTTACCAAAATGGGAAACATAAAGGGACATAAACAGGGACATAAAAAACATAAGGGGGAACATAACAAACTGAAACAACAAACTTTCAACTTACTTTTAATTGTTGTGATGAAACGAAATTGTACACTGTGAACTCTTCTGTGCCCCATGATTCACTTGCATTTATAGAACCATAAAATTGTAAGCTTCACTACAGCACTACATGCATCCCAGCTTCGGACACAAGATCAAGAAAACCATTTAATGATGATAAATAATATTCATTGCAACTCCTTTTGCCACTGCGACCTAAGTAAATGTGGTGAGTCTCCAAAAAAACCCAGTAAAACAGAAGCAGACAAACAGTGCTGAGCCCTGCTCTACTGTTGGCTAAGAGTTGCTAAGAACAGAAATATATTCTTATATAATAAAAATATCTAAACTGCGTACTTAAATAAAGAACATAAATCTGTTAATTGCTTAATTTCTTTTACATAACCAGGATATTATCAGAACTAGTACATACCCATATTACAAGTAGGGCTTTGTTTTGCTTTTCAGGTCTTTTTAACACTATTTTGCAGTACCATGCAAATAGTGTCCGATTCTGGTCTTTCTTACATAGTTACTAGTTATAAATCCATCAGTCTACTACATTCCATGCATGTAAACATGCAGAATAAATTTTATATCTTTTCCAGATATCAAATCATATGGCAATTTGCAAGACTTCACAGAGAGATAAATTTATTGGGGAGACAAAAAAAAAGGGCAAGGTCCTCTTAGGGTGCCTACATGCTGTATATTAATGCACAAGATAAAAATCCTAACAGAGTCCCCAGTCCCCCAGATAATAAACTGTGAAATGCTATGTGGGTGGTTTGGGGGATTTTGGAGGTTTTCTTTCAAAACCAGGTAATTATTGAATGTACTATGATAATACTTCCTGGGTCTTGGAATTGTTATATATTAAAATAAATTATGTGTTGAAACAGAGTTTGTCAATTTGGAAAACTTCCTACTCTTTCACTTCTGGATTGATTTAATGAACTGTCTCATCAATGTATTTTACTGTTTTTTACACTCTTTGTATTAGGATGTGGCAAGGACACCTACATGCTTGGGTTGTCTGAACAGATGGTTAGAACTAGTGTTTGAATGACGCTAACTGAGCTCATTTGGCTAAAGCTCACCAGGCACTGAAGAATGCGTGCTGTGGTTGTTTAGTGTAATCAGGATCAACACAGAGAAAGCAAAAATACAGGGAATATCAAATAAAAAAGGCCAAAATTTTTAAAGAATGTAATTTCGATAAGAAAGAGATTCTCAGTGCCTTGGAAAGAAACACCAGGTCTCTCTCATGCAATTTCAAAGAACTCTCAGGAGTGGAGAAGCACAAACCCTGAATTCTGATATAAACTGTATTAATTGCTTTGCTTTAGTCATGGAATGGAGGCAGCATGTGTCTGATTAAAAGACTGGCTTTCAGTGAGAACTCTACGATATTCTGAAGCTCAGTTTGTTTGGTTTGCTCACCAGTTATGGAAAAGAGGACCTCATGGGCAGGCCGAAGGAATTATAAAGAAAAATTTGTCCAGAGTACATACAATATAAAGTTACAACACAATTATTACCAAATCTTACTCACTATGCAAAACTCACCTTTTAAATTAGCAGCTAGGCCATAAAGATAAGACTTAAATTGAGGCCAATTGGATCTTTAAATGAACATCACGTTTACCACCACTCATAATTTAAAGGGTCTTTTTTCTCCCATTCTATCTTAAGTCCCTAAATTGAGTTTTCTATTCTCCGTCAGCATTTTACACGGGTTTTTTTGCTTTATTAACCAATCACATTAACTCAAAAATTACCTATTTGCCATATTCTATTACAGTGATCCTTATTTTTGATTCTGTAGTTAATTAGCTACTTTTAACACAAATTCTTGGTCAGGCCAATTTCACAGCTAAAATTCATAGAAGGCATATGCACACTTCTGCGTATTAAACAAACTCCCGAATACTTATGATGATTCCCTACGGCAGGAAGTTACCAACCTCAAGGAAGGCTTGATGATAAATACATGCACATACAACCCTTTAATATAATAATTTTGCTATAGGCATATATATATTAACTGTTTATAAGTTTCAGCATTATTTCTAAATTAGATCCTATTCCCAAGCATAAAAATACTCACTGTTGTACTCTTCAGCAGTTATCAATTGGAAAGTCTTTATTTATTAACATGTATGTTGCAGAAAACTAGAATTCACATACTAGAAACTTCTGCAAACCCTAAATACTGAAGTGCTTCAGCAAAGAGTGACAGTAGCTGACACATATTCAAATCACACCAAGTACACCAAAATCTCACCTTGCGAGGAAATGAACAGCTTTATGTCAGAGCACACACCACACAAAACCGCTCCCGGCAGCTGCCAAACATGCTTCCAAAGCTTTAAGGCCATGGGTCATTGAAAGGAGCTTTGACATCAACTCTGAAGCCTGGACTAAGCTTGGACTTTGCAAAATATTTTAGAAAATTAATCAAAGCAAAAAATACAAACATATAATAATTCTGAGGCCCTAATAAGGTCACTTGATTTTGAGTACTGCCGCCAGCCATAGATGCCACACCAACCAAATGGGCGCTGCATCTTTGCTGGACGCGTGCTGAGAATCGAAATGCAAGGCACAGCAATTATGACTTTCTCCTGATTATGCATTTCTCCTCACTCATCTCCCAACGGCGCGTTCCTCACTCAGAAACGGCCAAGGGCTGCACACCGCGCATGACCTGCCTTTAGCCGTCTCACGCAGACGCTAACGTAACGCGGGCTTACATGTGAAAGAGTTAAGTCAAGCAAAGCACCACCTACGAGGCACCGCTGCCGCAGGTCCGGCCCCTCCCACAGCAGCGGCCACGGCACCTCCGCTCGCCCGCCCGCCCCACACCGCGCCCCAACGCGCATTGCGCATGCGCCCCGCCGCACGGGCGGCAGGCGGCGCGTGCGCCTTGTGCTGCGACCCGCCCCGCTCCGCCAGCTGCCCGCCGCCACCGGAGGCCGGTGCGACGGCCGCGCATGCGCGGTGCGGCGTCCTTCGCCATGTCCTCCACCCGGCGCCGCGCATGCGCGCAGCGGGCGGGGCGTCCGGCGGAGCCATGGCGGGGGCGCTGAGGAAGGTGAGGGCTTCTTCTCTTCCTTGCCCTGCCATGCCATGCCCTGCCTTGCCTGTGGGGAGAGGGTCGGGGGGGGGCAGAGCGGCGAGGACCGGCTCCCCTTCCCGCCGCACGCGGTAGCGGTGACCGTTAGCGGAGGTGGGCCGGGCGTGCGGGCGCCTTGTGTGGGGAGGAAGTAGAGGGGAGTGCAGGCCGGGGTTCACCTCAGCGGGAAGGTGTCCCGGTGGCCGCGTTGTAATGCGAGCTGCTCCCTCTCTTCGCGTTCTCCTTCCCCTCCTTGTGCGCGGGTCAGAGCACCGCTGATTAGCGGGGTCGCGTGCGTGCTGTGGGAAGCAGAGACTCACGTCTTCTCAGGTGTATGTTGAGCCAAAGCGGACTAATTAGTTAGCGTGGGAATAGATGCCTAGCTCTATTAAATGTTTATGTTCCCTATGCAGACCACTGGGCTCGTAGGATTGGCTGTAGCCGAGAACCCTCATGAGGTATGTCACGCATCTTCTGTATTTAATGGAAATTGTCAGAGGAAAGCTTTTTGTTATGTATTTGCATTCATAGGTACGCAGGGTACCTTAAAAAGGTGCCAACTTAATGAAAGTGTAAAAACATTCCAAAGCGACAAAGGAAAAAAATTAATTCTTAAAAGATCAATTCTTGTCATTGGATTTTTTTTTTTTGCACATGTACTTTATGTTGCATGTGCTAATTTCAAAAACCTCCTTTGTGCAAGTACTTTTATCAACCAGTTCTTGATTTTTCTTTCTCTCATCCCCAATGCAAAAGCAAAGAACTCTTGAAATTCAGGTCTTCTTAAGTGTGATTTCTGCTTCACAACCATACGAATTTTTGCTGCCCTGCTGTGTTGTATTTCCAAAAAGTACTGAAATAACTTATACCTAGACCAAGGGGATATGCTAGCCTTAGGTAATAGAGGCTAACCCCGTGGTGCAAAGCCACATCAAGGCCCTGTGATGGCAAACACCATTGAGATTGGGATACTTCCATGGTTCTTGAACCAATTGGGTGCGTTCTTTTTACTTTCTCAGGCTCAGTAAGGATAGTATGTTTGCCACATCTTGCTTATTCAGGAGGCATTAGCTTTGAAAGGACTTCAGTAATTCTTTAATTTCTTCGTGCTTTGAAATGTCGAACTGTGCAACAATTTTATTTCAAAAATACTTTTGCCATCAAAAGTTAGGGATAGTGTCAAAAAGAATAATTGAAAAAAAATTATTACTGTTCTATACAAATGATTCTAGCTCAGTCTACGCTCTTATCAGACATCTTCTGGGTAAACTTTATACATTTTGGTTTTTTCATGACTTAAAGCCAAGACTAAAGAAATCAGCAATGTCTTAATTGAAGCATAGATTCTTTGCTAGTCCTCTTTTAGTTTCTTGTTTTCCATTCTTTGTATTTCTTTGATTGCAGTATTCTGCTTCTATCTCTTACTGTTCCTGTAGGACATCAGTTTTTCCTCAGTTAGATACAGTTAACCAGCCAACACATGGCCCAAAAGCTGCAATTTCTTCACTCCATTGTGTCTTATATCACCATATTTAAATCAAGCAATAAAAGTTTCAGGTTTAATTTAATTTTGTCTATCACTCAGAACTTTGCACCATCAAGAGGAGGTGTGCCAAAAAAAAAATTTAGTTATGGTTTGGTAGCTTGTGTGGTTCTTGATATCTTTATCAGGTAATATTTCAGCAACTGATGGTTTAGACATGAATTTGCCTCTTTTTTTTTTTTTTTTTTAAAAAAAAAGTGTGGTTAGTGTTAGAAACACAGCCTTTTTTATTTTTTTGTTTTCATTTTGCATCAAATGTACTTCACATTGCAACTTCTTTTTTAATTTAAGGAATCTGACAGTGGTAACTTCCCAGTCCTAATAAATTCCAGTCTTACCCAAGACAGAGTTCTGTCGTTCAGTCTTAGTTATTTTGTTAATCCTACATTTCTGGATTGAATACCGCAGCCCTCTATATTTTGCGTATAGGTAGTTAGCTAGTAGGTTAAGTAGGAACAGGGAGTTAAATAATTCTAGTTGCATATTTTAACCATGTCTGGTGATCTCTTCAGCGCCTGCGAATACTGTACACAAAAATCCTTGGTGTCCTGCATACCATTCCCAAAGATGCAGCATACAGGAAATATACTGAGCAGATTGTGAATCAGCGACTTAATTTGGTGCAAGCGGTAAGTACGATCATGTTTCATAAATGTTGCACATGAAAAGACTTTTAGGATGAATGATATTCAAAATGACTGGCTATTTTTCAGGAGTATATTTAACTTTCAGGTATGAATTTAGGAGTAACTAAAGTCTTGAGGTTTATTTTTGTTATTGACTACTATATTTTGATGGTATAGTAAAAAAAATTACTAACTTAGTTACTAAGTACTAACTTACGTAGTATCTTAGCACAGTACTTGCTTTTGATGTTTTAAAACACTTTTTGGTACATTAAAGTATATAATGTTGGTATTCTGTACTTAAGGTGATATTAGGAAGGTTGCGTATAATTTTATAAAAAATCTAAGATCAAAATTTACTTTAAAGATAGGCACTAAAGCCCTTAGCAGCTAATGCTTCTTTTGATATCGTTAAATAGTACTCAGTTTTTGTATTTGTCATTGAGAATTTGATGTTTGTTTTCCAGTAAGAAAAGTGTGTGAGACATTAGATAATGTAAAATGACAGAAGCCAGCTAATTTGATGGTAGTTTTGAGGAAGACTGGAGTGTGATCTGGTTACATTATTGTTTTTGTGCTTTATCTGGGCTTTCCACTTCTCAGTAGAACTTAACATGTATTTATATGTATTTGAATACACAGGAGACTGATGTGCAAAAACTACAGGACAAACTGAATAGTGGTCAGATAGAAGAAGTCATTGTACAGGTAAAGTGAGGAAATTTAAGATTAGCTACAAAAGGGAGTAGTGGTTTTCAGTGTTCCTTTGGCTGAGCTTCTTTTCAGAAGAATGACAGTTTTCCCTATCTTTCTTTCTTTACTGCAAAATAATCAAACAGGAAGATTAAAAAAATCTGAAAATGAACTGTCATGTAGTGATTGGGATGGACATGCTAAACCTAACACAATATGTGTTTACCTTTATACCATGTATACCTACATTGCTTCTTACAGAGCTTAAATCAGTGGAAAGGGCAAGTGATTGAATAACATTGGGAGATAATCCAAATAGAGTGGAAAATATCGTGAAGTTGTCGTAGGGAATGACTAGGTAAACAGACTATCTGTTTGGGTATTTGGAGGTGATTCAGTATGCTTTTTAAAAACAAAACCCAAAATACTCAAAACACATTGTTCCTTTTGATATTTATAGGTGAAATTTATGGTAGTCCCTGGCTATGATAGGTAGTGACATCACTGAGATAATGAAGTGAAATAGAGGTAGTTTAATACTTTGGCAATTGTATAGAATTTAACAATTTGTGTGTGGTGTTTATTAACAGGCTGAAAATGAGCTTTCACTGGCAAGAAAAATGATACAGTGGAAACCATGGGAGCCTCTAGTTGAAGAACCTCCTTCTGACCAGTGGAGATGGCCAATATAATTTTTCAAAAGGGTGTATCCTCTTGAAATAAAAAAAAAAAAAAAAAAATTAATTATTAATCTACTGTTACTGACTGTTGTCTTTAAATTAAAGAGTATAACAACTTCATAAAGATATGTTTTGTCCTAATGTCTGCTTACATTTAGCAATCTGAAGTCTGCTTCCACTTTCTTAGCGTACTTTGCATAACACACATGGCACAAACTGTAGTATTGGGGTGTTACAAAGGCTTTATCTATGAACATGTATACATTATAGATTTCTTCATGGTCTGAATCCATAATGTACTAATATTACTTAATAATATGAAAAAAATAGTGGATCTTTCTTGAAACATGACTAGGTTCTGTCAGACATTTAAATGGAAACAGTGCCTCCCTCTTCTGAAGACTTTTGTTTGCAGATTAAGTTTACAAGCCCCAATTAAAATATCCAGACTAGACGTAGGGATACCATGTTAGCTTGCCTTTACTCACATCAATAAAGATCTTCTGAGTTAAAAGATAAGGATATAGCTGTATGACAAAAATCTGCAGTTATACGTTGATAGAGTACTGCTGCGCTCTGTTACATTATATACATTGTCATAGCTGCTTTTTCATAGTCATTAAGCCTATAAGTTTACCTGTGACATCATTATTGTCAATGATTAATGACATCTTTATATAATATTTCATATAATCAAGGTGTCAGGGGAGTAGGATAGAAGAGAAAAACTAACAAGTACAGCTAGTGTATTGACTACCAATTGTCACTGCATTCTTTAGCATTGGGGTTTTATTCAGCTATTATTACTATAATTACAAAAACTTTCACATTTTGAAAATTGAAAATGTGGAAAATATTTTGCATTGTTGGTTGGTTGTGAAGGCTTTTTCAGCCTTGGAAGAGGTAGAAGCTTGTCTTCTCTGAGAGAAAACCACTAGATGGCATTCCAGAAGAGGGCTTTGCTATAGTTAAGAAACACAGTTTTCACGTGAGAAATACTAAAGAGTTATAAACTGTCTTTAATAGTCAGACCAGCTACCCCCAGGGTGCTCATCTTCTTGGGCTGGAAGATAAGGCCGGAGAACAGAAC